>CM045907.1:172084-693705 GCA_025169955.1 Salix arbutifolia
TGCATGATTATACTTTACATGCAGCACACAATATCTTTCTACATTAGGCTCAAATGTCTTTTTTCTTCCATTAAATTAAATCTCGCAGGAAAACACGTATGATTTCTTTTCCTTACAAATTTAACTACTTTTTTCTTAAATTTTCTAAAGCACGACTACTTGGTCAAACTATCAGGCGGCTCACAGAAAATCACTGAAATCCCCCGTCGATATAAACTACAGGCATTGCTTGGCTCAAATCCTATAGCCATGCAGATGTTTAGCCCATCTTCTAGCCATGTAAGGGTCATGGTAATCCCAACTTTCAACACTGCTACTCCTGCCACCAAATATACTGCTACTGCTGGAGTGATCCATCCCCGCTACAGCTTCTCTGCCATCCTCTTTTGCTTCCCTTTTGTCCCCTAGAGTCACCACTGCTTCCCCTGTGCTGTTGCATTCACCAACTCCACCATCAATGTAGCTATATCCTACACAAACATAACTCGAATCGCCCAATTCCAACACAATTCTTCTTTCTTCACCGCCCCGTAGCTCTCCAAGCCTTGCAATCCTGGCTTCATCCCCTATTCTCAACTGGACATCTCCAATCACACCTCCTAGCATTCTTGCCAAGAACTCTTCAAACTCATGCATGACAAATCCATTTGAAGTGCCAAAGCCAAATCCCACATGAAACCGATGGATGGGAATAGGAACTTGCATATTGATAGTATGATATGATCTTGTTGGACTATCAGAGAGATGCAAGATAGTAGACTGTGGATTCTTGTGTGCTCGATCCTCTAGTATTTTTATCCCTTTTTTGAGACCTTCGACTGGGTCTGCTTGCCCCATAAAATAAAGGCGGTCAATGACTTGTAAGGCTGCTCGCTTACCGTAGAATGTCATGCGTCTTAAGGGGAACACACGGGCTGCAGCTGAAGAGTAAGTCACAATAGCCAAACGATCAATGGGTCGGAGAGAAAAAACCACCAATGCCATTGATTGCTTGAGAAGCCTCAGATGTGGCCCATTGGGACTTGCAACCAGAACCAAATCTGTTGGTCGTTGATTTGCCAGCTTTACTGAGAGATAGGCAGCAGTAGCTCTCCTATTCGACGAGGAGGTGCATGCATAAGAAGTTGGTGGGTGTGAAAACAATGAGGAACCTGCTGTTAAATTGTGGTGGTGCTGATAATGTTGTGCGCGAGGATGGTGAAAGATTGTCAATGGGATTGGCACTAGAGAGAAGTCTAGACGGGGATAATTGGGAGTCTGATCAGGTTCTATGGGGTCATCATCATCATAACGGGCAGAGCGCAGGAAAGAATGTCTATGGACCCGGAAGTTGGCAATGGAATCATCAAGGATTTGGAGAACAGGGTCAGTTTGGTTGCTGGAGATGGAACAAGGCATATTCAGGTTGCGGGGAAGCTGCGTCCAACGAGCACGGCAGATGGGGCAGGTGACACTACCATGGCGGACATTGGATGAGATGCAGGCGAAGTGGAATGCATGACAGCACTGGGCTGTGAATATGGCCTGCCCTGGGCTGTTGCTTGTGCTATAACTCAGGGGATCAAGACATATTGCGCACAAGTTCTGCCACATCACACGAACCACACAATAGGTTATTTATAATACAAATCCATGAACATGCCTGGTAGGAATTTGAAGCAAGAGACACTATAAAATTGGCAGTCGATCATGATCTCGAAGATAAAATACATACAAGAACATTCAAAACATATTCCTAGGAATAAAAGAAGAGCAAATTATCTAGGGAATTATTCGGTACAATTGTATCAATACTGTCTTCTGATAGAACTTTATAGTGATGATTTTTACTGAAGAGTAAAATTTGACTTGGAGAGAAGCCGGTTGGCCAAATGTTATGATTGTGGGTTTTCTTTTTGAGAAGGATGATTAATTGTGGTTATTAGAAATGACCATGCTATTATAGTGTTAAATAAACAAACACTTAAACTACAGTTTCGATCACAGGCTAACAAACAGATCCCAACAGTGGGTGACACAGCTAGCTAGGGCTCATGAAAAGAGCAAATATTTTTGAATCACTTGCCTTCGTAGGAGATGAATGATTTAGGTGGTTTGAATTGAATGAGCAAATAAATAAAGAAGAAAGTTCCCTCGAAAATCATACTGCAATTTCACTAATGAGGAGAAGACAAAAAAACCTGTGTTGCCTACCTTAGAAGCCACGTTGTTGTTATTTTTATTGCTAATGATGGTGTTGGGTTCTTCCTCATCGTCATCTTCCTCCACCCCTTCCCCTGTTGGAAACATTGCTGGGCTAGAATCCGAGATCTGTAAATTTCACTCGCAAGTATTAGCAACCTTGTTAATGAATTACCATTCCCCCTTCCCATTAATTAATTTTATCATATGCAAATTACACAAAGATGGCTTTCTGAGGAAAGATTAAAAAGGGCTGCTATCACCATAAATCGATGTAGATGTTGATTTCATAAAATTGCATCCCAAAAAAGCAAGAGAAAAACAATTGTGGAGTTCCGTGGAGAGAGAGGCTGCATTGATGATCTATGGATTGATTAAGGAGAAATTGAGGAAACGGGCAGCAGGAGAAGAGAGCGACTTACAGTGACAGAGTTGGTATGAAGGGAAACAGAAGGATCGGCGAGAGCAGGTGGCTTTCTGGAGGAGAAGGAGGCGCATGCAGCCACCACCATTTTCTTAGCTGCCCTTTTCAGCTTGGAGGACGCTGCTCCGACCACCATGTCTCTTCTTGCTTCTAATCCACTGGTAAAGATCAGAAGAATTTGATTTGATTAATGAATGAATGAACGAACGAAGAGTCCTGCTGGGATACAAAAGCTGAAAAAGGGCATACAAAACACTGCCAGTTTCTTCAGGACCTTGTGTTGATTTCTTTCACACGCTCTCTCTCTCTCTCTCTCTCTCTCTCTCTCCCTCTCTCTCTCTCTCTCTCTCTCTCCCTCTTAAGACTGAACTAGGCAAAGGCCAACTCCAACATTTTTATATAGCATTAAAGTAATGCTATCAACTGGCCCCCACCCCCTTTTTTTCAAAAAAAAAAAAAAAACTCCCTCTCTCCACCTCCCCTAACGTTCTCTACCTTGACCACTCTTCTTTAAGGGCAAAGAAAGGGGGGAGAGACATTCTTTACCTTTTCGTATTATTTCCGATTGTTTTTAAAAAGTAAAAAACAAAACTCCGAGAAAAGTGGTGCGTTGATGAAGCACCAGTGCCACGTATTCCTTATAATGGTAGGACTGCAACTGGAAGAGAGAGGACATGCTTCTGCTTGTCAGATACTAGGTTGTAATCTTTGTCAAAAGGATGACACGTGTTTTTACATTCAAAATTACACCCGTGACTCTGTATATATTGTATAATATAACTTGCTCAGCCTGCCAATGCTGGATTAGTAAAATATATGAGAGTATATAATAGTATATCCAATAACAAGTTACACCAATCATTTCGGTACTCCGTTGGATTAAAGTCACATTGATTGTCTATATTGACATCCTAACTAATACATATTATATCAATTAATTAAAGTATTTTTATTATTATTAAAAATAAGGTTCTATTAGTGCCATCCTAAATATTAATTTATGACGCAGAGCATGACTCAAGGCTCCAGTTCTAAAAAAATAATATGTCGTGGAGATATATTCAGGCTCCGCATGTCATGTGGTCTAATGCTTTATTAAATTCAATACGAGTCTCGTATAACTAGAGCTTTATTGTTTTTGCATTTCAGAAATAAAATTGAATCTTTTTATTTATTTATTTTAAAATTAATTTATTAGATGTTTTTAGTTTGTTTTAATATACTAACATCAAAAATAATAAAATAAAAAGTACTTCGATATGTTTTCAAGTGAAAAACATTTTGAAAGTCAATCATCACAACAATAGTAAACAAATCTTAGTTGATACAATTAACCCACAATCCACTATTCTCTAAAATTATCTTGGCAATCTTTCTTCAGCATTTTAATATATTTTAGCTTCAAAAAATAATAATTTATAGAGTTTTCCCGAACCTCATCATGAGTCAACTTAATAAAAAGGACAAGAGCATCATGTGAAGGGGAAGAAAAACATCCTCACATTTCAAATTCTTCGAATTACAGATATCGAGCAACATATATATATATATATATATATGAGCTTGTGATTAAATTTGTTAACCTGCCAACATTTCAAATCCATGGATAATTTTGAATAAACGCATCGGTGTTGGCGCTAAAACTCTCTTTAAGGGTATGGAGGAATGAAACATAATAAATGGAATGAATAGATTGGTGCCTGAATTTATTAGTGGTAGAAGATGCAAAAAACAAAGCGACCCTGCAAGCAACCCTACATGGAGTCATGGACATTGCACCACCACCCACTCCTCGATCCTACCTGACTACTTGCAAAACCCCAAAGGTCCCCAGTCGGCCACTCCTCCTCTTTCCGCTCGTGTCGTATAACTTGCCAAAGGTCCCCAGTCGTCCTGTTCTAGCTTCTACTCCTCTAGTTTCTTTCTTTTAGCAATTTGTGAAAAACACTCTAATCCAATTATTGATCGCTTCTCCAGTGTAGCAGCCATGAAGAAAAACTAAAGGGAAACGTGAAAAGGACCGTTGGGATTTTTTGAATTTCAATTTCCTCTAAAATATCCCTCTATGATGAAGAGGGACCGAGCCACCATGCAGCTTTTTGGCTTCTTTTTCTCTCCTCGGTCGGCTCCAAGTTCAAAGGCCACTGCTGGTAGGTTGGCTTGGCGCCAAAAATACTTTTTCCTTCTACCAGTTGCATTCCACTTGGCACTCAAAAACACGCATGGGTCTTGCCCTTCGTCCTGCCACCAGCTACACCGGATACCCTAAACATATATACATGCGCGCAGAATTAATTATAATCACTATCATTACACCACCTACCAAACACAAGAAAGAATGCCAGGTTCTAAGCCGGTCTAATCTCGGGGCCCAAAATCCTTGGCCTTTTTGTTTGTATGACAAATGATATTAGAGCATCTCATAAGTTCGATCAGCTTTATTTGAAAATACAACAACCAACCAGTAGGATCGATTTGCTACTTCAAAATTCAAAGCTGGATGAGTCTATATGTCCAGCAACTCTCCCGCTTCTCGTGGCAAAAGCTCAGCCTTAAACCCCTTTAGATAAAATCGACGTCAATCCTCTCAAGCAAGAGTTGATGCTGTACTAATCACAGGTTAAGAAAGGTTCTGATGCTGATAGGATATAGAAGCATTCATAAAATCATTACAGGTTCATTGTATTGATCAAACAATTGAAGCTATCATTGATCTATCTTATATATACATACATATATAACCACCAACTAAGAATAATATCTATCCGCTTAATTGGGTGGTTCGACAAGACTCAAATCACTAGTCTCCAATGGCAAGCATCCAAACGGTAATAACTCCATCGATCGATCTGTCAATGGCTACTTATGCTGCTCTATCTAAATGGAGAGAAAATAAGTGATTATCTGCTCCCACCAGTTCATGTCATGAACAGATTAGGTGAAAATTCGAAACAGTTTCCCAAGTTGGAAAAGGACATATGACTGAAGTTAACTACGTACTGAGAAGTAGCTCGGGGGAGAATCTCTCTTTAATGACTCCCACGCAACCGGAGAAGGCTTTCAATGGTCCGATCATCAAAAGAAGTAAAAGGGTAAAGGTTCATTGTGTCCTCACCACTTTACGAACCTGCAAAGCACAAAAATGTTTGATTTGTGCTCTTGCATTTGACCTAGTCAAATCCAGTTCAAGAGAAAATGGGTGGTCGAATTTAGATTTTGAGCTACGATTACTGCAAACATTACCCTTGTTATTTCCTATTTGTCTTTCTTTTCCATCAAAGATCCTCTTTTGCAATTATGTAATGAATTCTTGCACTTTGGCATCTTCTAATAATTCGGACCTACCTCCGTTCTCTTGTTCCTCACAAATTGTAATGCGATTTCATAAAGATCGGCTTGCCACCGGAACTTTTTATTATCGTTTGAGAAAACGTGGCATATATTCAACGAGCGATGTATTCACATTAAGTGTGCTCAGTTCTTACAGTACTCGCAATGCAAAAATAATAAATTAAAAAGTCAGGCCGAAATCCTTATCAAAATAATAATTCAAGATGGACTCCGCAAAATGCTTTTCAAAACCAAACAATTTTTAAAGTTTTGGTAAGAGAGAAAAACATGCTCAGCTGCAACCATCTACAAAGACGAAGAGAGCCTAATTCATGAGTTCACACAATTCCATAACCAAGAGGATCCATGCTTCGTTCCAATCAAGCTCCTTACAAACCCTAATTTTGTCCAGTCAAGGCCCTAACCTCTTTTTTTCTTTCTTCACTTTGGGCTCATAATAAATTAGATATCAACTTTAGTCCATTCATCTTAAAATCTATATACAAAACAACTAGCAAATTATTTTGTTTCTATTGATTTCTAGAGTAATGAATTGCTAACCCTCATCTTTTTCATTAATATATATATATATATATATATATATATATATATTATATTCACATAACCTTCGAATAAAATAAACTCATGTTAACTTTAATATCAATAAGCATGTAATTAATATAGTTTAAATCATTTTTTTAAGCAACTTTCATGTTTTCTTTACAATCAACCTCTAAATTATAAATGAGAACATCATTAATAATATCATAATTATCATTGTTTCATTATCTATGGTATCATTATTAACATAATCATCACAAAATAAACATCATAGATTAATGAAGAATACTAATTCACATTTATCTCATCATAAAAAAGATCATAAAAATATTCTCTTAATCAAAAAGTTACCTATTATGCTCATGTCTCTAGAACGAATTTCTCAAAATTAGCCATTGGATCGTGATTTTTTTCTCACTTTCCTCCAATTTTCTCTCTTTTTTTACACTTATTGATGGGTAAAAATCTTTAATTTTCCTCTACAACTTTATCACCACTAACTGATGGGTCAATTTTGCAATATTTCTTTAGTTGTCTCTTATCATAAGTTTTTGTACATCTTTTGTCTAAGGAAAAAACACCTCATCCTCTCTTACATTAGCACACCTAGTTTTGTGACCACCTGTTTTATTCATGGTTATTTAATATCACAACAACTAAAAATCAAGAATTGTTGAGCTTTGACAAAAACAAAAATAACACAAGAAAGACATCAACAACAAATAAAATAAAATTTTCAATTGAAGAGATCATACAAAACCTTAATTCATAATTTTATTGCTAAATTTTTTTTCTTAGTAGTCTACCTTTTTAATAGGCTTACAACTTCTTAATTAAACCAAAAAACCAAACTAACAAGCTACAAAACCTAAAAAATCCTTTGCAACACTTGAACATTCAATTTGAACAGGTATCCTTGGCCTCTCAACATCATTGTTGGCTAACTCTCATAATTCATGACCATCAGTAGTATTTGATATGTCCTAAAAAAATTTCATCCATTATGTAACTTATTATAAAGTAATTTGGCTTTATAGAGAACATACCACTTCAAAAACACTAGAGAGGATAGGATACCTAACTAATATTGATTATAATATCATTCACAAGTTATTATGGAATACTAATATTAAAACCTAAATCTTGAGCTACTAGTTAATTAATTGTTATAAATACAAGACAATTAAATGCCATGAAATATTTATTACAATGTCAAGTAAATAATTTAGCAATAACAACTCAAACTTCACATAAATTCATCAAGTCTTGGTTCCTTTTTACTAGTACGGTTGATGAATGAATTCTTGCAATAGAGCTAAGCTGCAAAATACAACCTCTTGAGGATGGGGTTGTTGTCTTAAAGAAGGAAATAACAAACATTCCTAGGGGAGATGGCTCATCCAAACTAAAAATTGTTAGAGCCTAAGTTATTAGGTTGTGCGAGAAGTTCCAAAGAATTAGGAAACTTTTTTTATGACATAGAACAATATTTGGTATCGATAAAATTAGGGTTGATGAATAAGTAAACATCATAGTAATATATTTTTTTAGTGATGCAAAGTTCTGATGGAGAAATTAGATCAAAGAGTATTTGAATGTAGGGTGTCATAAGATTGAAACATGTGATCATTTGAAAAACTAAAATAAAAGAACAACCTTATCAAACACATCCTGATTGGCGAGGGGGGATTTGAACAAACTTAAGCAACACAAATCGGTGAGGAATTACATTGAATAATTTATTTATTTTTATCTTAGACATTGAAAATATATTTAAGGAATATAAACCATTCAATCATGTCAGATTTGCAGTCTTAGGCCCATGTTGAATTGTGAAGGTGAAAAGTTTGATTTATTTTTTGCCATTACTGCCTCAAATAGTTTGGTGGATTATAACATTGTGATGTCAGATGGTTATATTTTTATCTACTTGAAATCCAAATGTAAGGATAAAAAGGATCAAAATAAGAAGAAAAATAAGTTTGGTAAGGGAGGATTCAAGCTTGAAATTGATAAGAGAAAAGGCAAGCAAGGTGATATGCAAGGTAAAGACTCTAACAAACCAAAATAGGCTATTTCATTTATAGTGGGCCAAACTATGCAAAGGAATATAAAAAAAATGAAAAATTTAATACAATTCTTGTGAATGATTGTGAGTAGGAGAAAATGGTAGTACATGTCAACCCAATATGTTTGGTAGAATTATTTGGTTGTTAACTTACAAGATTTGGTGGCAGAATCTAGCCTTGTCAAAAGTGACTTGGTGCAAATCAATACACTATGATAAGGTAAGTCAGGCGTTTTGGGTACTTTGATGCATGCTAAAATTAGAGTTAACAAGGAGATTGTTTTCACATTAGATTTTGGTACTGTGAACACATTCATCACCAATAGATTGGTGATGTAACTTAGGTTGCACTTGAGTAAAAGCTAAACAGTGATAAAAGTAATGAATGCAATAAAAAATGGATAATAGTTATGGCTTGCAATGTGCATGTGGTTCTAGAAACGTGGCAAGGGTAGTATGACTTGTTGGTCATGATGTAAGATGTCTTCTACATCTTTTTTAGCTTATACTTTTTGAAGAAAGCTAAGATTACATTAATGCACTTGAATGAATTTTTGCTTGTAAATGAGTTGTCCCTATTTTGTTCCTTATCGTAAGGTTATGATGGTTAAAAGTCAATAATACAGTAATTGTTTTTTTCTAGCCATTGCAATTAACAAGGCCTTGAAGAAGGGTAAGCAAGTGTTTTTTTGTAGTAATAGTGAATAAGGGTTCAAAATAGATTGGGTCATTGCCAAATGTTATTTCTAGGCTTTTGTAGAAGCATAGGGATGTCATGCTTCCAGAGCTACTGAAAAATCTTCCACCAGGATAGGTTATTGATCACTAATTGAGCTTATATGTCATGACTTGATTCCCAGATTTATGACAAACACATAGGTGTGGTCTCCCTCCAAGGTTCCATACCTATGCGAATCCAAACTTACACACAAACTTATCTTTTAAATAAGTTCATCAGAATTCAACGCAATATTAATAACAAAATTAACTTCATTATATATTTTTTTTTGTCCTGATACAAGTGTTAAATACAAACTTCTATAATTATAGAGCAGTAACTAGACATAAGGGGAAAATATCGATTACAACCAAAAAAGCAGGTTTTAAGCGTACAACAAAAATGATATGCTAATAAGATACAAGCCTAAAAATAATAAATAATAAGAGGGTGAGTTCAACAACTTAGTGTCTAGATAACATTTCAATAAATATATACAAGATAATACAACAATCAGAAATATATTTATGAATATAGCTTTAAGCTCTTACAAAACGGTTTCTTAAATAGGTCATAACAAGAGTATTATAAGGTAAAGCTCATCAGAAAATCAGAATACAATAAGCATAAGGCTCTATAGTGTGGGATTATCAGTCCACGCATGTTGGTGACTCTCCCGACCAAATAGGATTTCAAATACGATATGCACAAAAACTAACACTACCTTTTCAAAATGAGTATTCTGATTGGCATACCATAAGTTTATATCACAAACAAACATATTCATATCTCAAGCTCAACCCATGACATCAATCAATTAAAGAGATATCAATTCAGAAATCAATTTAAAAGTGTATATTGGATCATATCAAGAATTTAGATTCAATAATTGATTATGTTTTATCATAATAAAAAATGATAATCAACATATATATTATCAAGAAGTATAATTCAATTTGTATTAGCAATTTAAATATTTATAATATTTTTCATGCATATTGAAAATTATCCACTCACCTGACTCAAAAACAAATAGAAGCTCAAAAGCAAATACCGAAAAAAATTCTATTGAAGTTTCGTAGGTAAAATATCAAGATTATATAAATACAAAAGGAGATATACTAAAAATGAATAAAAAGAAGTAAAATCTATTTAAAAAATTTATTCAAGGGTTTAACTTATAATCATGTGTTTTTTAACCAAACTAGTATTTTTTTCCCAAAACCTAAAAATTAAGTATTTTCCCAAATTCTAATTCAAAATAAATAGTTCATAGATTTGATAATAATTCACCAAATAAGACTATTATTTTTCAAACCAATATGGAAACTAATATTTATCTAGGGACCATTCTATAATTTTCTTAGATTTTTAGGTGTCAAGTTATAATTTTGTCAAATTGAAAACATCTTAAATTCATAATTATACTGAAAATTTTACCATAATTTATGCTCAACTCTATCTAGAATCTCTAATTTCACTCCAAGACTAAATTGTAATTTCCACAATTGAGGGACCAAACTGTAATTTTATCATCTTCAACCTCAAGACCATTTGTCCAGATTTCCAGTAAGGGTTTTTCAAAATTTATCAGTATTTTTATACTAGCACATCAATTAATCCTCAAAATCATTATTTTTACCTAAAATCTTCTAAATCAATCATTACTCATAGCATTTCAATTAATTCATCAATTAAACCCAAAACAAAATCATTAAACTCTATATTAAACAAACTCAAAATCTTAACGAATAACAACCCTTATACATATTAAAACTATTACTTTAACAACTTGTTCTTCTAATTTCTTTTCTCTTTCCTTTATCTTTGTCTTTTTTCTCTTCTTTTTCTCCTTTCTTTCTCTCCTCCCGATTCTCTCTCTCAAAAATTTCAGATCTTTATATATATATATATATATATTTATGAAGATTTATATAATTACCACAATACCCTTAATTCATTAATATCTACTTCTAATCCACCAATGACATTTTTGCCTTTTCCTATTTCTCTTTTAAAACATCACATTATGCCTGGTGCAATACTATTATTTTAGAATTTGTATCTTATTTCCCTAAATAATTAGGCAAATTGAGAAAATAATTAATTGAATTTATTGATGCAAGTTTTATTCAACCATTAAAATCTTCATATGATGCTATGTTACATGATAACTTACAAATATATGTGGATTATCGTGTATTGAACAAAGTGACGATAAAAAATAAATATCATGTGTCACTAATTCAAGAGTCGCTTGATAGATTGAGCGAGGGCTTCTATTTTTCCTAAGTTGGACTTAAGGTTCGGGTATTAGCAATTTAGAGTTAATAAAAGGAAGAACACAAGACAACTTGTATGATGAGATATGATTTATATGAGTTTATAGTTATACCCAAGGTTATCAAAATCGCTAGTTGACTCGCAAAATCGTACGATTTTGCGAGTTAACTCATCAAACCTTGTCAATTCAGATAGAAAAATCGATTTTGGTCAAAATCGGTTAAAATCGTAAAATCGGACCGAATCGGTCCGATTTTACGATCTGCTCATTCTGCCGCCGGTTCAATAGCTAATTCAAAATTTCAAACGGAGCCAAGAAAAAAAAATGGAGAAGAGGATGAGGAGATGAGGAGGAAGAGAGTAAAGGAGAAGAGGATGAGGAGGAAGACAAAAAAATGGAGAAGAGGATGAGGAGATGAGGGTGGGCGGCGGCGTGGGAGAAGGGAATTAGGGATTTAGCCATTTAGGGTTAGTTACTGGGGGGGGCTTTTATAGTAGTTATTATAATAATAATAATAATAATAATAATAATAATAATAATAATATAAATAAATAAATAAAGTAGTTTTTTAGGGGGGGTTATAAATTTATAATAATAATAATAATAATAATAATATGGGGGTTTATAATAATAATAATGATAATAATAATAATAATAATAATAATTAGCATAAAAAATAGTTAGCATAAAAAATAATTTTAAAAAAATCCTATTAATTTAAGATAATAAATAACATTAATTAATTTCAAATACAACAACCATAAATAAATATACAATTACTTGAAAAACATAAAATAAGTAGTTTAAATTTCAAATCTCAAATATTGTGGGTCTTTTAATTATATTTAAATTCATTTTTTTAATTTAAATATAATTAAAAATAATAATTTTATTGTTGGAGGGTTTTTCAAAAGAACTTATTTAACTATATAACTTACTCCTATTAATTATATAATTAATTGTATAATTAAACTATATATAAAATAATTGAACTTTATTTAAAATAAGATAAAAAATGGTTCTCCAAAATAGTTTTTATCATTGGAGAACACATTAACAAAAAAGTCATATATACACTATTTAATTTTTTTTGATGTTTTTAAATCATTTTCATGTCCTGATGTCGAAATAATTTGTTGGAGTTGGAGTTAATACTATCAATATCGGTGTTGGTACCGGTATTAGTACTGATAATCCTTTCAATAATAATGTTTTTAATGAATGTATTAAAAATAACGAGGAAAATGACGGTCATGAGACTGATTGTAATTTATATATCACATCAACAAAATATTTATTTTTAGTTTGTTAATTTTTACCTAATGAAATTCAATAGACATAATTGTTCTGTAATGTATTTTTCAATTATTTTGAATCATGCATGAACCTTAACTAATGAAGTTTTATGTCCATAATTATGTTATATTATATTCGGAAATATTTTACTTACGATTTTATGATTTTTCTACCTACACGATTTTAGCTGTGATTTTACGATTTTTATACGGAAAAATTCAGGTACGATTTTACGATCCGAGTTTTCGAAGCCCCTTCCGTGTCGTGTCAAAATCGCGATTTTGACAACCATGGTTATACCATTCAACATAAAAATACATTGTGATTTGTATTTGATGTATTAATGATCATGTGGAGCACATTGTTAAGGTGTTATATAAACTAAAAAAACATGAGTTTTTTTGTGAAGAAGGAAAAGTATGAGCCTGCATTCAACAAAATGAAGAGGATTGTAACATTTACTCTAGTGTTGAAATTACCAAATTTTAAGAAAAAAATTAGATACACATTAATACAAATTAGGAGGGTCATCTAGTGGCTTTCAAAAGTCAAAGATAAATGAGGCAGAACAAAGATATTCCATGCACGAGAAGGAAATGACAACAATAATACACTATCTCAGTATGTGAAGGGTGTATCTATTGGGGCCAAACATTGTGCCTAAGACAAACAATGTCGCTAATATGTTCTTTGTTGCTACCCAAATTTTGACCTACTTATTTTTAGGTTTTGGAAGAAAAAGAAAAAATAGAAAAAAAAAGAGACAAAAATCCAAAAATATTTTGTTACAAGGGCAAAATTGAATAAATTGAGAATTTAATGGTCGATTGAGGTTTTAAATCGCGCAAATTAAAAATCAAGGATTAGAATAAAAAAAGAGTGTAAAGCTAAGGTTACTCTTGAAATTTTAACGGGGATGCAATTGCAAAAATTCATAAGTTTAAATCCAATTGGGGGTGCAATTAAGACAATTACAAAGTGAGGGACCAAATCATACTTTCACCCTCTGAATTTTTTGAAACGTGAACGCGTGCCTGCACTGTTCAGTCACCTGAACAATGCAGAGCACGCCTCTGCGATTTTAGGCGGCGGCAACCCATCGGTGCACGCCAGGGGCAGCCGAAGGGGTGCCTCCGACCTATAAAAGGCATGCCCATGCATGCAGAACAGGGGAAGACGAGAAAGAAAGATACAGGGGAAGAAAAATGGAAAAAAAATTACACAGGTGGGGGGGACAGAGCTAAATTCACGTAAGAAACAGAGAAATATTTTACGAGCAGAGTGGAAAGCAGCAAAATTCACGAAGGAGAGTAGGGAAATTCACGTAAACAGGGGAAGATTTTTAACTTCAAAGACAGAGAAAAAATTGGGGAAAAAACACAGAAAAAGTAGAGAATAGAGAGGAAATTTACGTGAAAATTTAGTTAAGTCTTCATCCCTTCGTTTCTGGCCTCTCTCCCTCTCTCTCCCCTTCGTCTCTCTCTCGGTCTGCCCTGTCCCTCTCTCTCTAAAACCAGAGGACGTGGGCGTCACTCTCCCTCCTCCAACAGCCATCAGCTCCGGCCACCACGCATCATTTTGTCACCACCTGGGGCCACTCTTCATCGCCAGCATACCTGCCTTGGTCTCCGGCAAAGCAAACGAGTGCAACAGCGGCGACAGTACACAGCCCCGCCACCTTCCGTCGCCATTTCCGGCCACCACAGGTCTCCGTTGCCGACGCCACCATGACCAGGAGAACCACCTCGACGTCCTCTACCCAAAGGTGTTAACAGGTAAGCCTTTCATCGAACTCCAAAATTTGGCAATTCACTGTGCATCTTCTTTATTTTGCATGCGGGGAGTGAATTAATTCACTCCCCGCTGCGTCGGGTTTGGTGCCCGGCCCGACCATTAAAGGGTACGGGCTTTGGCCCATTGAGGCCGGAAGCCCGGCCTGGAAGAGAGACAAGCTTAGGCCCATTTGGCTCGCGAGCCCAGCCCGTTAAGATGGGCCTCGAGCCCAGGAAGCAAATCCGGGTCGGGAGCCCATTACCAAGAGAGACCTGGCTGGCAGCCCAGCCAGCAGGCGGGCTGGCAGCCCGGCCACCAAGTGGGCGGGCTGGCAGCCCATCAATAGATAAAAAAAATAAAAAAAAATACAAAAATGCAAGATTTGCAAATAATATTTTTATAGAAAATAAAAAAATTGTTGTTTTCTTGCATACGACCAATACACTAGCATATTTTAAAAATTTCTTTCTTTCAAAAAAATATATTATCTTGGAGTTTTGAAGAAAATGTATTTTAGCATGGATTTCACAAAGTAAAATTATTTTTTTGCATTTTTGGATCTTACAACATATTTGTAAAATCCAAAGGGTATTGGCCAATATTCCAAAAATATTAAAATCTTATTTTTTTGATTTATTATTCATCATCGATGTTTGGATAAATAAATCATAAGGGGTCAATATCCAAAATATTCGATGGGGATAATATGTTGTTATTCACTGTCGGTGTTTGGATGAATAAATCCTAAGGGGTCAACATCCAAAATATTCGGCGGGGATAATATGCTGTTATTCACTATCGGTATTTGGATAAATAAATCTTAAATGGTTAATATCCAAAATATTCGGCGGGGATAATACACCATAATCATTTAACCAATATATTTCTGAAAAATCAATAATATAGCAATCATAAGACAAACAAAAACACCAAGCAGCTTACCTTAGGTAGGGCGTACTAGAGGTGCTAAAACCTTCCCTTTACGCAACCAGTCCCTTACCCTAGAATCTCTGAAAGACCAGTTTTAGGTTTCTAGTAACCATAATACTAGGTGACGACTCCCTTTTTCACGAAAATAAAGATAATACCCCCGACATTAAATATTCCCCCGGCACGCGGGGGAGGGTCGTCACGACGTCGCGCTCTCGCGATGGGGTGCGACATTCTTTATAACTTAGAATAAATTGTCACAATGTCAGGTTAGATGGCAAGAATTCTTGGCCATGTATGATTTTATGTGAGAACACAAGTTGAGTCAACACAATCAAGTTGTGGATGCATTAAGCAAGTATGAGGTGCTTGTTTTTATTGTAATGGCTTATGTTAAATGAAATATGTTAGGTAGGTTAAGTTAAGCTACTGCAAAAGATGTAGCTCATGCCAAGTCGGTTGGTCTTGTAAGATGGTACAAGTTGGATAATGGTCTTTTTTTGGAAAAATGTGTCACACATATGTTCCAAGTGGGAGTTTGGGGAGACACATGTTGTCTAAAACGTATGACCCATAGTGGGCAAGTAATCTAAGATGAGAGCGTATGTTGTCTCTCTTGGTACAAACCTACTATTGGTTGAAGATTGAAATTGATGTATTAAGAAATGCTTGGTTTGTTGGTTGGACAAGGTGTTGAGGCATAAGGAAGTTTGGTTATTGCTTCTTTTTTTTATACCAGAAAGGCCTTGGGTTTCAATTTCTATTTATTTTGTTGTGGGGTTTCCATAGGTAGATGAGGTGGACACTATTATGGTAATTGTTGATAAGTTTTTTAAATATGTTGTTTTCATGGTTGCACCGTCAGTATACACACATCTGAAGTGTCTGCTAGTACTTTAGGGTCCCTTCCAATCGATCTGATGAGCAATCTTGACGTACAATTTATAGGTCAATTTTGGATAATGTTTTTTAGGTTGATGGGAACAACGTTGAAGTTCTCGATAACTAATAATCATCCACAAACTGGTGGATAGACGAAGATGATCAAAGAATTGTTATAAAAGTATTTACGATACTATATGACATCAAAATGAGCATTACGGGTAAGTGATAAGGTACGATAGTCCATCTAAGATAATGGAGAAAATATGTGTTGTGGCGTACAAGGTGAAGCTCTCAGAAAGATTATTTAAAGTCTTTTCATGAAGATCATAAAGATTTTAAAAGTGGTAAATCATAAAGAGCTCCACCAACAATTGAAAAGCAATTTGAGTAGACAGTTTTTAAGATCATGGGAAGATGGCCAACAGGTTCATCTCCTTTTGGTGGAAAGTGTTAGATTTTGGCATGCAGCGCAAATAATACGTGTTTCCTGTCATCAGTTGTGTTCTTGTGCTATGTACTTGTTCTCTTTGGCTGCCAAATTTTGGTAAGAGTTCGCAGGGAAAACCTTTAGGTGTGCAGAACAGTTAAACTATTATAGGTAAACTGTAAAGTAAATGCCTCAAGCACAAATGCTTTGAGGAGACCTTTATTTATAGACTAAAGAGAAGATACATAGCAGCTGTACAAATATAGAAACAAATATGTAACGGAAAGTCTATAATACAAATATAGCAACAAATATGTAATGAAAGCTAATTGCTACAATTAGGGAGAATCACTGATATCTTGGTCATGATCAGAGGAATCTGAGTTTCCTCTAATATCCCCCCTCAACGTTGGCGTAGGAGAAATAGGTGAAACACACAACTTGCCACGATCAAATAAAAACTGGAGTTTGGCCACTGCCTTGGTGAAGACATCAGCTAGTTGTAGATGTGAGGGAACAAAACTGAGATTAATAACCCTTTTAGCAACAAGTTCCCGTACAAAATGATAATCAATATCAATATGTTTGGAACGAGATTTGGTGACTGGGTTAGAAGCAATGAATATGGCACTGTTGTTGTCACATAAGAGCTTCGGAGGAGAGGGGAGAGTGATCTGAAGTTCCCGAAGAAGTTGAAGAGTCCAAGACAGTTCTGCAGCAACAGTGGCAAGAGCACGGTATTCGGCCTCAGCACTAGAACGTGCAACAGTTGACTGCTTTTTAGAGCACCATGAGATTAGATTACTGCCAAAATAAACAGCAAATCCAGTTGTTGAACGACGAGTAACAGGGCAACCAGCCCAATCGGCATCAGAATACCCTAGCAAGGTCTGAGATGAATCTTGTGAGAGTTGCAGACCAAAATGATAGGTACCTTTAACATAGCGTAAGATACGCTTCAGGGCTGTAAAATGATCAATAGTGGGGGCATGCATATATTGACATATAGAGTTAACACTGTAGGATAAATCTGGGCGTGTAAGTGTCAAATATTGTAAAGCACCAGCTAGAGATCGAAACTGTGTAGCATCTGAATAGGGAGTACCAGAATCTGTTAGATGAGATCCCACCAAAGAAGGAGTTGAAATGGGTTTGCAATCAACCATTTCTGCTCGAGTTAACAGATCAAGGGCGTATTTAGCTTGGCTGAGAAAGAGGCCCTTGTCATTTCGAACAACTTCAATCCCTAAGAAATAGTGTAAATCACCGAGATCCTTCATAGAGAATTCGCTGGCCAACCGATCAATTAGAGAATGCAGCATAGAAGTATTGTTTCCTGTGATAACCATATCGTCAACATATAGAAGAAGATAAACAACACCATGAGAACTATGATAGACAAAGAGAGAGGAATCAGCACGGCTGGCAATAAATCCAAGACGAAGTAAAAATTGGCTAAAACGCTGAAACCATGCTCGAGGAGCCTGTTTAAGACCATAAAGAGCACGTTGTAAGCGACAGACATGTGTTGGGAACTGTGGATCAATATAGCCAGGGGGCTGTTCCATATAGACTTCCTCGGAGAGAGACCCGTGAAGAAAGGCATTTTTCACGTCAAGTTGACGTAGGGGCCAACGATTCATAGCAGCAAGCGACAAAATGATGCGAACAGAAGCAGGTCGAACAACAGGACTAAAGGTTTCTTCAAAATCAATCCCAGGTTTTTGAGAAAAACCTTGTGCCACTAGACGAGCTTTGTGACGCTCAATTGAAGAGCTGTTTTCAGCCATGAAGAGAAAAAAAATTAACCTAACAGCTCCGATACCATGTAAAGTAAATGCCTCAAGCACAAATGCTTTGAGGAGACCTTTATTTATAGACTAAAGAGAAGATACATAGCAGCTGTACAAATATAGAAACAAATATGTAACGGAAAGTCTATAATACAAATATAGCAACAAATATGTAATGAAAGCTAATTGCTACAATTAGGGAGAATCACTGATATCTTGGTCATGATCAGAGGAATCTGAGTTTCCTCTAATATAAACACAAGTGGATTGGGTGAAAAGATGAATCTAGTAACGGAATTAGACTCCCTGTGATCATAATTATGCTGGAAATTGTCCCCGTGACAGATAGATAGGTGAAGAAACTCGTCTTCAAGTTCAATGAAAGCACAATATTGGTTAACATTATATCATTTTTTTCAATTGAAGCACGATATTGGTTAACATTGTATCATTTGTCCAGGGAGAGGTCGGGGACACGTATCTTTTCCAGGTAGATTTTGATTAATAGGACTGCCCGCTAGCCTCCTCCATGATCTTGTCCGATCGAGGTCTTTCACGTTTCTGCAATGAATCTCGTCTAAACATTCTTATTTATTTAACATCAGGGCGGGCTCCTCATACAATCCGCATGTTTGACTAATCTCACAGTAAGAATCACTCAATCGATACAGGGATACTTCTTTTGTCTTGCAAGCTATGTCGCATGTTTGAGGAAATATGGAATTCGTACACTGTCAAGCTCGGCTGTGAAATTTAACAAGTATTTGCAGGGAGAGTGGAGTCTAAAAAAGTTCATAGCATTTCATTTGCTTTAAGAATCCTCCAAGTCGGATTAGATTCACTCGTGCGGTGCCTAAACAATAATAGTGCGATTCTATGGATTGATGTTGCACTCTCGCAAATAAACATGATCATAATCAACATATTTTGCCCAGTAGTTTCGATACTTGGGTATGCCTATCTCAAGCCATGGCTTCATGTTTCCATTATAATGTATAACAGCACCTCGTTCAATTTCTATTTGGCTGACGTTCGGGTTATAGCCAAGGCCCAGAACATGCCAGCGTCGATCAAGGGGATGAGTCCGTTTCCAAAAAGTCATGAGGCCAGGTGGCAAGGTCCCCAGCTTCCATAATTGTCTGTCAAGGTTCTGTTCACAGAAAAACGTCTTTCTTAGAACCCAAACAACATGGGACAGTCAGACTGAACTTTTCCAGCATAAAATATTTAATGTTTAAGATTATATTGCATGAATGCAGGCCTGCTGTCCAATTCTGAAGTAAAGCAAGCTGTCTTTTGAATTCCATTAAACTTGGAACTCTCTACATAAAAATGCATCTTCAAGAAGGTCGCTTACCAGCTTCTGCCATGAATGATATACATCAGTGATGTTTTGCCTCTTCCATTCCTCCAAATCAAACAAGTTCATTCCATATGCCCATCCACAAGCGCCGGGATCGAAATTCTTTGATATAAGAGGATTTGAGAAGTTGAGATATGTATCAAAGCGATGAAAGCTTTCTCTACAGGTCTCTACTGCACCATTCACATTACCCTTCAAATCAAGGGACCAAAGGCCAGCAAGATCCTTCTGCACCACTATATCATCATCTAAGAATAACACTTTGCTGAGCTTTGGGAAAATCTCCGGCAGGTAAAAGCGAAGATGGTTCAGGATGGACAAGTACTTTGGGTTCCGGTACTTCAAATTCGGATCAGAATTGGCACTATGTGCCCGGAAGTAATAATCAATCATTGATTGAGAATGAAACTGCTTCAGAACAGGACTATAACTTGAATTCAACCATGTAAATTCTTCAATGTTCTGGACCTGAATACAGGCTTTGCCTGGTGGATTTACTAGAAACCACATCCTCATTGCCGCGTAGTTGAGTCTGTCGCTAACAATGTGGAAAACAAGCTTCGAAGGGTGCTGCGGGTATGTCAACTCACACAATCAGTTTACGGGTGTCAATTAAAATCAAAGGTCTAAGATACGAATAAGAAAATAACTTCACTTCTGCGGGTATGGAGAAACAGGAAAAGTCAACAATAAATTTATAGGGAAACTATTTTTTCTTTCTTTTAATTAGATATTCTTCGACTTTCTAACATCTCCTTGGCAACCAAAATGTGCATATTGATATGGTATATTTTATTTACCTTGGAATTGCTAACAGTGGAGTTTACAACCACTGCCACTGCCAAAACATTATCCGAGAAGAGTGCAATATGGTGAAACAAAGGGTTGTCCAATATCTCAGGATTTGGAAATTGCCGCTCCGAAGAATTCAATCTGTAATACTCAGTTGTCAAGCGCAATGGAAGACAGTGTAACCCTTTAGGAAGCGTCTTTGCAGTTAATTGCGTTAAGAACATGTTCTGCTTCTTATGCTCTTGGAGTTGTTCTTCTGTCGAGTGGAGCGTTGCCCGAAGCTTCTCTACCATGGTAGTCAAGGACATCGTCTGCTTCTTATGCACTCGGAGTTGTTCTTCTGTCGAGTGGAGCATTGCCTCAAACTTCTTTAGCTCGTTAGCACTTTCATACTGCATTTGCTTGCCCTTCTCCAGCAATTGGTCCAGTGCCTTCCATTTTTCATCGGCACTTTATAAAGAGCCAATGAGAATCCCATTTTCAGAAGATAAACAAAACAAACAGAGCAATTTAGTTAGCCAGCCAATTTTGATATGTTTCAGAAAGAAGCTTACTTCTTTGGCATATCAGAATCTTTGATTGCACCTTCAAGCACACACTGAACCTCCTTTATCCGCATTCGAAGATCCCTTGTAAAGCGGCGATTGTTCTTTGTTGCTGGAAGGGACAGGTACACTCTTGCCTTGATTAGCCGATCCCTGAGCTGCCGCTGATCCCAAGCAGCTGGCAAAGGTGATTGAGATGTCTGCTTGTTGACTTTAGTTAACAAAGCATCCCTCTCACCAACTTTGTCTGAGTTTAAAGCAGATTGTTGCTTAAGCTTGCAAAAAAGAACCGGACGGATAAAAAGGTTTAGTCCACCTGTAGATTCAAAATCACTTTCGCTATAAAATGCTTTCTTTATTCTTTTTCTTTCCGTAATTGTATCTCAAGCCTCAAAGGACTTCAGCAGGCATTCATTCAGGGAACTACATGGCTCCCACATTGTGACATTGTTCAAATTATCAAGAACAAGTAACAGATTGAGTTGACAATCAGCACGTTCACTTTTTATTCAGTAGTCCCATCCAAATTCCAAGTGAGTGTGATTTTGAGCCTTGAAAATTGAAATTTCTGCTTTCTAGCGATAAATTCTACATTAAGCTTCTATTGCAAGGGAATGACCCAATAAAAGAATCTTCTACTTTGTAGTTAGTAGAACCGGAGAGGAACTGAGAGCCTTTTGAGAAGAGTATGACGATTGCCAATGGCAGGAAGTAATTAACATTTAGAGTAGACTAAGCTTTAAAAACAGATGATGAACATGGTAAGAGAGTATCAAACTCGGCAAAATGTCACCAAAAATGAATCTGTCCTCAAACTACATTTAAAATCTTGAGAAAAAGGAGCTGACGAAGACTTTTTGTATACGCCCATGATCTCATAGCATTAAAAAAAAGATAGAACAACAAAAGAGAAAGGAAATTTATCTAATCAAATGTACCAGGTGGCTTTCCTGATCAGCTACCCTGTCTGTCCGGGTCTCCTCCTTCTCCTGGTTAGAGCTCTGAATGACCTGTTTGATGATATCATCCTTCCGAGATTGAGCATCCTCATCAGTGGCAGATAATGCTCTATCTGTATCTGGCAACTGCAAATCTAATGAGCAAAAAGATAAACCCAAAATTACAAATGCAAGAAAAGTAAGAAATCTTGAGGGGGGAAAGAAAAGAAAGGAGAAAGGACAGACCTTTGTCAATCAGAACGGTCTTGTAGGAGTTATCAGTATATACAATTCCAATGGGTTCCTTACGCACAGCAGATGATTCACCCTAAAGTGAAAAATTGAAGAGGTTAGACCAGGAATTCATCACTGATTTAGAAGCAAAAGGAGAGTATTTTTAAGAAAGACAAATAAAGAAAAAGAGATAGCTGTACTTGTGGCAATACATTTAGATGACTGGTATCGGCAGGGAGAATCTGCAAAATCAAAAGATTTGGAGATTAGCTGGAGAATATTATTTATTATGACTTAATCTTTCCAAGCAGTGTAGATTGAGAAAGAAAGTGAGATTCGAAAGATGGGATTGGATTGAACATACAAGAGCAGTGACATCTTCGAGGAATTCTTGTTTAACTGCACAATAGAAAGAGAGAATGATCAGTTTTGAAGAAGATAAGGTTAAATATTGTGGAGGACAAGGAAGAATAAAAACCACCACTTACAGGAAGGGGTAAGAGACGAGAAGTTATCAATATAAAGAAGAATGGGAGCCAACACAGAGAGCGAGAGCAAACCAAACACCAAATTCCTCAGCCTCATCTTCTTCTTCTTCCAGCTTCAGGATGCTATGGTCTGGTCTGGTGCAGGTGTTGTTGTGGTTGAGGCAGGCAGGAATTATATGAGTGAGTGAGAGAGGTGATGTGATGATATAATCATGAGATGACGAGTAGAACTGAGTTTGTACCCGGAGAAAAAAGAAAGAAGCTGCATTCTTCAGAAACCAACATTAGCAGCAGCAGAAAGCAAGGAAGAAGAGGGGGGGAGAGCAGGAGATGATAACAATGTCTGTAAGAAGACGGATAAGTTTTTTCTTGTCTTTTCTTTTCTGGGAAAGAAAGAAACTTCCTTTTGTAATAATACTAAAAATGGTAATGCCAGTACAGCGTTGTCCAGTGTTGTGTACTTTTGCCTCCGGACGAATACAGTAAAAATGATTGAAGGGAAAGCAGAGGGCATTACAGCGAAAGAACAGAGATTTCAAGATTATTTTTTCTTTCTTTCCTTTTGTTTCCAAGTTTACAAGATGAGGGCGGTGGCGGTGGCGGGGCGGGGGTGGTCTAAGGCACCTCCTTAATTAATGATAGCTAACCCGTCTTGCCACTTCCCCACTTGCTCCCTTAATCAATTTGCACGCATCCGCCTTTACCGGTGATTGATTTCAGGCAAACCTTGAAAGCTTCGAGAAGTCAATCTCCATTAGATTTTTAACCTCTATCTTCTTCTTTTTTTGTGAAAAATAAAATAAAATAATCCTAATGCACAACTTTCAAACTTAATTCTAAATAAGTGTTTCAAGATGTGTGCTTTCCACGTTTATATTGAAAAGGACTTTTTAAAATCCAAAAATTATGACCCTATAATAATTAGAATAGAATCAATGGAGCATACATTGTCTATCTCATAAGAATAAAAGTCAACCGCACGACCCTAGTCGTCCAAGCTCATGCCCAAACGAAAACTAATAATGAGTCATCATTTGTCATGTGCTCCGTTTTATAAAGAAAATTTTTCTGTCAAAATATGTAATTTTTTATTTTTTATTTTTCTTTTTTTGATTTCGTTTCAATCCCTTTATTTTTTTATTTTTCTAGGATATATTTTATTTTTTATTCATATTTATATATTTATACTTTTAGTTTTGACTTTTAATTTTTATTGTTATTTATCTCTATATTAAATGCATCTTCCGTTAAAAAAACAGAGTAAATTTAGCTTTGATGGTGTAAAACAAGAGCGAAATCTCTCTTATGCACGTATAATGAATGTTCTGCTGTTTGTAATCTGTTATCTTTATATTTTTTTCATTTGTTTTTTTATGTATGACTTGATATATTTTTAGTTTAAAATGATTTTTATTTAAAAAGAAATAAAAATATTTTTTATTTTTTAAGATTTATTATTGATATTATTATATTAACAAAATTTTAGAGCACTTAGATTAAATTAATTTAAGATTAAAAAAAATCTTAGTTCATTTTTTACATATATTTTAATGCATTGATATTAAAACAATTATGAAATATATAATTAGCCTAACATATTTTTAAGAAAAAAATACTTTAAAAATAATCATTATCATTATTTTTAATATTTTATCCATAATAAAATTAACATATAAAAAACTAAACAATCGAAAGTTTTTTAGGCAAATAGGAAAGAAAATAACACATTAACTTAGATTATGTTCAATAGTCTGGTAATGTCTTATAATGATAATAATACTAATTTTGTGTTTTGTACTTTAATTTTGTTCTTTATATCAATTTTTTTTCAATACTCATAATATTGTTTTTGGTTTTACTTCAATGATAATAATAACAATGAGAATAATAATTCAAGTAATTTATCATTCGGTGTTGTATTTATTAAGAATTAAGTTTTACAATTTCTCTACATATAATATTTCAAATCTAATATCCCGAATTAATGATTTGAAAAACTTTTGTAGCTCAATATTGTTTTTAATTTTTTTTTATCTTATTTCTCTAATATTGTATGACTTGACATTAGTATTAAACAAAAAATATTAAACAACAAATTTTATTATAATCCAAGCGATTATAATAAATATATTCATAATGGTAGTAACACAAATTTTGCTTATGTCCTTTAATTTTGTCCTTTAACTTTTTTCATTTGTTCTTCAAATCAAATAATAATATTTTTTTCCTTCAATCATAATAATAACATGAGAATAAAGATTGTAATAATTTTCATCCAATGTTATATTTATTAAGAATTATTTTTTATAGCTTCTCTATATATAATGGTTCAAATCTAATAATTTATCACTCGATGTTGTATTTGTTAAAAATATTGTAACTCAATGTTGTCTTTAATTTTTTATCTTATTTCTTTAAAATTATATTATTTAACATTAGTACTAACACACACAAAAATGTCCTATAATTAGTTTTTTGACATTACCTCATAATTTGTTTTACCTAAATTGATCATTTCTCTAAGATGTATAGCATAAAAAACTCTAGCACCATTAACATTTTTATGTTAAAAAATCTAACACCATTCTGACTATATTTACCTTCTTCTCTAATATTTTTATTAATATCATTTAAATTACAATTAGTATTATTATCATTATTAGAATTGTTTTTGTTATTATTGATATTCTTCATATTATTTTATGAGTTATTGTTATTATTATCATCAAAGTTATAATTATTAACATCATAAGCACTATAACTATTACCATAATTTATAATTGCTATTATCATTATGATTAGTGATGTCACTATTATTACCATGATTATAAAGCCTAAAATTATTATTATTATTACTGCTTAAACAATAAAAATTATTAAATTACCCCAAATAATAAAAAAACTCAAAAACTTTAATAGAAGAGCAAGAAAGAAACAAAAACAAAAACTAAAACTAAAATTATTATTATTATTATTGCATAAATATTGGAAATAACTAAATTACCCCAAAGAATAAAAAAAACCTAAAAACTTTAACAAAAGAGCAAACAAATTAAATAAAATAAATGACAAAAAAATATAAATATTATTAGCTTAAAAAAATCTTTTGACTTGAAGAATAAATAAAAATAATAAAAGAAGAAGAAATATCAATTTTCAAATGATCACTAACACAAATTAAAGTTTAAGGACTAGATTGAAAAATAAAGGCCAAAATAAAAGCCAAATACATACTCAACTTTATTTGAAGGACAAGTTAAAACAAATCAAATTTCTATAACATAAATCAGGATCAAACATAACAATCAAAAATGGAGTTAATGAATTGAAAACATCATAAACCAAGGGAATTTCCATGTAATTTAGGTCGCAAGAGAGAGAAAAGGGAAAAAAAGAACAACTAACCACCGTCACGTTTCCAGTTATCATGAGACGACATGCACACCACCATGTGGAAGAGGACATGGCAACACATCTAGTAAGATGTTGGATGAATATTTGTCACCACTGCACGACATCGCATGCTCCACCTGAAAGGAGTGTATAGAATAAAAATGTCGGCATGTCCTGCCGACACACTACCAGTATTTTGCAAAAAAAAAAACATAAAATTACTTAAACACCCATACAACCAATTCTAGGATTTTGTTTTTCCTGAGGGCATGTCTGTATTTGTACTATTTAGAAACATTTGAAGAACCAGAAACACTTCCACTGACAACTCTTGTCTTTTTAGGGCAATATGGTTATTTTATTGTTCACAGTAATGTAAAAATTGAAAATATCATTTGGTATTCAATTGTTTATCGTCTGCTGGTAAAGGGTAAAACACATAGTTTTACTGTACAAATAAACCCAAAAAAGACTCAAATACCTCCAAACAATCAAATAATACAATTTGGTCCCATGGAAAAAGGCTAAAATGCCTGAGTCCAAGAGTTGAATTTTTATGCACCAAGGGGCAAAACAATAATTAAACTATTACAATTCTTATTACAATTCTTAGTAATTTATATCTGCTGCTACAGTGAAAAACCAGGTTTACCTTGTTATTTAATTGCTAAGTATACATATCAATCTGTCGTCTGCATATGCATGCCTTGCAATCGTGCACATCACTCTCTTTTCCCATCCATAAATAAATAAATAAATCTTGTGCGGTGAAGGTGAGAGGGAACACACCACCTCCCACACACAAATAAGTAATTCATATATCTTCTCCTATGATCAGACATACAGTTTAGCGATTGTAGAAAGTAGCGTCGGCACTACGGATAGCCATGGGAGCAACTAGCAAGCTCGGGTACGAGTAGAACCATCATCATCTAACCTATGGGGACCCCTCCCTATTAACTATCATCTTCTTTTTTTCTTGTTGCAAAATGTGACTCCATCTCTCCATAATTAAGCACCTCTTCTTTCTTTCCTACACTTCAACTCTCCGTGAAGTAATTAATGAACATGAAACTAGTTATGCTGTCTTAAATACAGCAGTGTCCCTGAAATTAATGATGATTGATGACTCCGGTTTTGTAATTTACAACGACCAACTTATTGAGTTATTGACGCAGAAACATGGCATGTGGCGAGCCCTTTTTTATTTCAGATCAATGCATCAAGTGCACCCCAGCAAAGGAGATCTTATTCTTGATTCCCAAAGGAATAGGAGAATACCAAAAAATGAAAAAATAGACGAGAACACGGTCAACTTCAGCTGCCACGGCGCAGATCTCAACATAACTAATGCTGGGGCAGTTCCAATGCAAATAAAAGAAAAATAGTGCTACCCGACAATACAGGACCAAAACAAAAAAGGTCCTACTTCTACATACCCAAATAAAGAATCTCTTCTCCCATCACTAACGAAGCTATGGACAATATTGAAAGTGAACAATATTGAAATTTTGGTAGGCTAGTACCTCATGGTTGTCTTCTAGTTATGTTGGTCTTATGGTTGTCTTCTGCGCTTGAAATGCTAGAGACGAAGAAAAAACCATCAAGATTTCCTATTTGGTTGTGAGCATGCAAATGCCAACTTGGCAGCGGTTAGCTAGGCCAGGCCTGGGCACCTTTGTTTTGGAGCAGGGAGCTCCAGGTGCTTTCACCATTACCCTCCTTTCCAAATGATCAAACTTCATTCTCCTCAAATTTGCCCACTGGAACATCTATGCATGATTCGATGCACCTGGCTTCAAGAGAAATTTCCCACAAGCATTATCCAGAAAATTCAGCGGCGGGTGGTGTGCTGTAAGGGAGAGATAATGCTGATGCTTTCTTCTTTTAGCCGGGGGAAATCAAATACCCCCAATGCGAAACAGCTGTCTCCTGATTTTTTGTAGCTGTTGTTTGTCCCCACTCAAATTATATGCTTAGTTGATAGTTTAGAGTTGGGGGAAACCTTGAAGAAACAGGGAAAGAAGAATAATGTCCCGCGGTGAAGGAAAGGAAGATGAGACAATAAAGTGAAAGTGTGAATAGGTGGCTAACAATTGGTGACTTTGTAATTACATGTTTTTTAGATGAGAATTGAATCGGAAGAAGAAGGGTTTAAGAGAAAATCACGGGCAATTTAGGTATCCAAGCAGTTCAAGTAATTTCTCCAGACGCTGCCAGTGGAGAGCAAATGCCAAGGATTCCTCTTCCTTGTTCGGAGATGAAGAACGTAAATGTCTAGCCAATTCCCATCCAGTTCAAATGACTGACAACCACATTAACTATAGCTCTACCGTGATAATTCAAAAGGTTATTTCTTGACAACCAGAACTACCAGTAGTCCTCACATGAACAGCTGCCATCACAAAAATGATGAAACCGATTGGTATCTCTGACAATGATTTCCCTTTCGACAAGCTTGGACACAAACTTGAATGCTGAATGGCAATCACCACAAATTCTGATATTCTTCTTGATGCGGATTGTGGATC
Source organism: Salix arbutifolia (assembly GCA_025169955.1). Classification (NCBI taxonomy): domain Eukaryota; kingdom Viridiplantae; phylum Streptophyta; class Magnoliopsida; order Malpighiales; family Salicaceae; genus Salix; species Salix arbutifolia. The sequence goes on from CM045907.1 coordinate 201,039, forward strand.
CAGGAGGTGTGTTGAGAAGTGCAAAAGCTAGAGCAAGCTTCTCGCTATGGTACTGCAACTTTGCTTCCCTCTCCTGCTGGTCCATACACAAAAGCACATGGCTACTGTCTGGGACATAACCAATTTCCTTGATCTTATCACTAATCTGCTCCCAAATATTATGGATCTCTCTTCTCTGTGGGTGGGCATCATCATCTGCCACAAACACGTGGACTTCATTTTCCATCTCCACCCAACTACAAGCAGGCTCCTTTTTCACTCCACTTTCTTTCATCATCTTTCTCACTTTAGCAGCATCATTCCATCTACCAGCTAATGCATATATATTATAGAGCAATACATGGGTCCCTGGATAGTGCGAATCCAGTTCAAAAATACGCTCAGCTGCATAACCACCTAACTCCATATTCTTATGCATCCTACATGCACCCAGCAACGCTCCCCAGACAGCAGCAGTAGGTTTAATTGGAATTTCACTTATGAATTGTTTGGCTCGATCAAGATGTCCAGCTCGACCAAGAAGATCAACCATTGTGACATAATGTAAAATTTGTGGTTCTACATTATATTTCTTCATCATGTCAAAACAATGCTGTCCTTCATCCAAAAGGCCCGCATGACTACAAGCAGTTAGAACACACAAGAATGTTATATCATTAGGAGCAATTTTAATCCTCAGCATTTCTTCAAACCTTTGTAAAGCTACCTTCCCAAGTCCATGTTGAGCATATCCAGTAAGCATTGAATTCCAAGAAACAACATCCCGTTTCACCATCCTATCAAAAACTTTCTCTGCATCCTCAATGCTGCCTGATTTTGCATACATGTCAAGCAAAGTGTTTCCAACAAAAGCAACTAGCTTTTCACCCCATTTTATCATAAGGGCATGAATCCATTTCCCTTGCTCTAATGACCCCATGCTAGCACAAGCACAAAGAACAATAGAATAGGTAAAGTGAGTAGGTTCAACATTCTCCCTCAGCATGTTCAAGAACAAACAAAAAGCCTTGTCTCCTTGACCCTTCCTAGCATAACCAGCAATCAAAGAATTCCAAGAAACCTCATTTTTGCTCACCATAACATCAAATATCAACTGGGCCTCCTCCAAATGATCGCACCTAGCATACATGTCCAAAGCAGCACAACTCACATACACATTCGAATCATAACCGCACTTCAAACAAAGCCCATGAAGCTGCCTACCCTGCAAAACATCAGCAGACCCAACCCCAGAAGCCGCCTTCAACAAACTAGCCAAAGTGAACTGATTGGGTTTCAATCCTGTCCTCAGCATTTCAGGGAGCAAAAGAAGCGCAGCCTGCGGCCCATCATGTTGAGAATACCCAGTAATCAAAGCAGTCCAAGTGACAACATCCCTAATAGACATTTCATCAAACAGCTTACGTGCATTAACCAAATCACCACATTTCGCATACATGTTGAGAAGGGTGTTTTGCATAACAAGATCGTCACTGAATCTGGAGTTGAGAAGAAGGGCATGGATAATCTTCCCTTCATTGAGTTTGTTCAAATTGGCGCATCTCTTAAGCAACGTGTGACAGATTTCTCTTGCACCTGCATTGTTTTTACATAGCTGCCGTATAAGGTCCATCAATCATGGATTATTATCACCACACAGGAAATGACACAGAATTCCGAAAGTCCTATGCTGTCGTACGAAATTATCGAATCTTGAACTGCTCCTTGGCTGATCTGTTAGGGGTTCGTATCATGATCACCTGTAGCTAGGAACCACAGGTCACCTATCTTCGCCTAATCAGTTCACATGCCCGGAACTCATCGAACAAGAAGCCCACATGGGTTTCATCTCATGGATTATATATCTCCAAAGCCCCCGCTCTGTCCAGACCATACTAAACGCCTCTAATGGCCTGGGTCGTATTTCTAAGGCTTCGGTCCGTCCTATCAACTCAGCAAACCGCATGGCACTTGACCCGACATGTAGCATTTCCTGTCATATAATAAAAGAACTCTCCCCTCGACCAATCACCAATCCATGTAGAATTTCAGCAACAAATTCTCGATGAGGGAGCCATCCCCCCCTCTCGCTCCTTAAATTATCACATTTAAATAAAAATTGAAGAAAACGAAGGCTTTATGATATGAAGAGAAAATGAACTGGTTGCTGATGTTCCAGCAGAAAATGAATATACTTGTCATAAATTTTATGTATCGTACAGTGATGATTTTATATACAATGGAAGCTTAATGAACTAACAAAAAAGAAGGAACAAATACAGCTACTAACGGTATTATTCCCGTTGCATATTAATGAAAAATTATGAAGGAGCACAATAACCAATTACTGTGCACATTCTCTAATGCAGAATATACACAGCCTTCAATTCTGCAATTAAGCTCACAATCTCCATCAAAAATAATGGTTTAAAAAATTAACGAAACAACATGGTTAGCAGAGCGGGGAGAGGAGGGAAGAAGACATTAAAAACACACTCAAATTCTAATGATAACACCGTAAGAAATATCTCAACTACATAAACAGCAGCAGCAAATCCTTAGATACCATCCATCACAAAAGTTAACCCATGATGCTCTTCCAACCAAACCATGTGCTGAAAGCCCTCCAAACTGCCAAACCCAAAACCTAGGCGCCCACTGCTTCACTCTCCTTGTAACTAATAAGCTCGTCCGTTTCCAAATCCAAGTGCCTCCGATATTCTACGCCTCTCAGGCTCAAGCTTCTCCTTTTTGGCCCGAGCTGCCTGTAACGTTTCCTGCCTTTCAAGCTGTACAAAATCATGTTAGGAAGCGCCGTCTTACCTCCTAAACCCTCCCTCTCCCATTCCTCTCTTAGTCCGGGGGTTAAATCTCCGATTCGGGCTTTCACAGCATCTGCAGCCACTACCAGTCCAGGTTCGGTGAAGGCGAAGTCATCAAAAAATACACTTTACGAAATCCTCTGTGTCGACCAAGCTGCATCCCATGCTGACATCAAGGCTGCATACCGAAATCTCGCTAAACTTTATCATCCAGACATCACTTCTTCAGATCCTGATGCTCAGGATTTCATAGATATCCACAATGCTTATGCCACCTTATCTGATCCTGCAGCCAGGGCTAGCTATGACTTGTCAATTCGTGCTTCAGCTCCATGTTATCGATTTAAATATTCTACTTCAAACACTTTTCAGGGACATCGACCAACTAGTAGGTGGGAAACTGATCAATGTTGGTAGGCAACCTAGCTTAACTATTTGCTCATGATGTAATGTCTACCATCAACAACGGAATCAAAGTCCTTGCACACATCTATTTCTTCTTCAAACCCAACTGTTTTCTTTCTTAATTCTCAGATACAGAAAGGTTCCAATCAGGATTGAAGGTTTTTTCTTTGAAACAGTGGCCGTAGATCAGAGGGTTGTGTGCATGGAACAAGTGTAAAGTACTGGACTTTTAAGAAAATTAGCACAGCAATTTAAAAAATTTAGAAGAATATCCGATTTTGTTTTATCAAAATATGATTTTTACTTAATATTATTATTCACGAACATGAAAAATTAATTATTGTGCGTTAAGAAAAAAAACTCAAATATATTAATTTTCAGAAGTACAATAATTTTATATGTTGCGTTTAAGAAGCGTGGTGTATCATCATTTAGGATTTTGGTTCAATTTAGAATTTGTTAAATTAATGATAAATTAGTTGTGCATATCATTAATTAAGGTTGATTTGTTATAGTTAAACACAAAAATAAGTAAGCTTAATTATTTCAATTAATTATGTGTTACTTTGAATTTTGGATAAGAAGTTGATTTAGAAATTTTGTGTAAATTAATAAAATCAACTAATAATGTTCTCAACTACGCATGATGATTTCATGCAATAGAGCATGAATGCAAAATAATTATAATGAATTACATGTTGACATGAATTGTAGGTCAATTGTTGAAGTTGGTATTTTCTTTAAATTGTTTTCATTTAATACAATTGAATATGAGAAAATTAATTAGATTTGATATCATGAATATGTTTTTGCATTAATTTTTGGGGATTTTATTGAATATACAATGAATTTTTCCAATTAAAAATACGGTAGTGCGATTTAGTTAAAATTACGTTCAATTAAACAAAATTTAATTTGGTACATGAATATCACATATGGGGGTCATTATACCGAATCCCGAGCATGTACTTGCATGCAATACGAGTAGCATGCCTTGTGAATTCAAACTATCATTGAGTAATAAAATCTTTTTAGAATTAATATATGTTAAATGCTAAGTCTTTTTTTAATTAACATTAATATTTTATTAATATTAAGTTAGCTTCTTTCTATGAAGGGTCAAGAAGCTACATCCGTGCTTCATAATATTAACTAAGAAAACAAAACAAAACAAATAAATCATTTAATAGATGACCCAGTGGTAAGAGTTTGGAGCTAAGAGGTTTGCTCCCTGTATGGTCTCAGATTTGAGTTATGTGGTTATTAATATAATAACCACTAGAGGTTTACATGGTCGTTAACTTCATGGTATGTAGGATTAGTCAAGATACATGCAAGTTGATCCGGACAACCATGTTAATAAGAAAACAAAACAAAGGACACACCTTTGCATCTTTGTGGTTCAATGTTTTTAATAATGGACTTGATACCTCTGGAAAGAAGTTAACTTTTGAAGATGTTGTGACATAGAACAAGGTCATGCAAGCGGAGTAAGATATAGTCATGGTAGTGGTGAGCCTGAATCACCCGATAAACAAAGAAAGTAGATAGATAGATATGTTTTGGGATATCACTTGCTAGAATATTGTATAGTGAAGTATTTGAGATGCATTTTGCATGTCTATATGTTTATTTATTCGTGCTCCCGAGGCTATTTGTGATTATAGAATGTGAAAATTAATTGTGTTTAGTTATTGTGGTCCTTTGCATGTATTCTTAAATGAGATGAATTCTCTAACTCATTAATAGAAAAAATTGCTTAAATTTCATTAAAATTGAAAAAAAAACTCTCTCTAAATCATTAATTAAATTAAATGTTAGATTAACAAACTAAATAATATATCTTATAATCACCCTTTTTTTTATTAGATTTAGATGCAAGGGGGGGTTTGAAGCTGGAGTTTTAGTGGAATGACTGACGATTACTAAAATTTAGTTGATGTCATGGTTTAGAACAACGACATCAATTATATATCATGCAACGTTTTGTTCATCTATTATTCACCATTTCCTTTTAATTTCCATTCTAATTGCTCAATTTATCGAAATTATTGACCTAATTCATATCAATTCCCTGAACTTTTTCTCTATAACCCTATACTCCATGCATTTTTTTAATTCGGATGTCTTGAATTACAAAAGCATTGACAATGATTTAGAACAGAGGACAGAAGGAATAGCTATGGAAGAAGGAAACAACCTAGTTTGGGCTGCAGAGCTAGGATCTCGATTTATAGAAAAACACCTGCCAGATTCCTATTAACAGCAAAATGTAAAAGCCACGAACTAGGCCAGGATCGGAGACATTTTTGGTGATGAAAATGACAAGAAAAAAAGTGGCTGACATGACATGCCGTTTCCTTTTCCCTTTTTTTTTTCAACTCAGACCTGTTCCTGACTTGGGTTCTGAGTTCTAATTTGAAATACCCATCATTAGATTAGATTAGAATTTTATCTAGCAGTCATTCTCAGCAGTTAGAATTCTTGTCAAATCTCTACTGAAAGGCTATAAATAGTAAAAAATGTATTGAAGTTTCAACTAGCAGAAATTATTGAACACCTGTCAGAACTTTATGAACTCGTCTTTCTCTTCTTGTGTATCCATCACTTCTCTATGAAGGTGGGGATTGTAGCGGTGTTATATATGAGAACTTGAGGGGGGGAGTTTTCATTTCGGACACACGGCAATGCAAGTGCTTGCAGGATTAATTCATCTGGCAATTCCTCGAATTTGTTTTCTTTCAATCTTGCAGAAGATGATCATCTTCTCAGCGTGATCACGTTCTGATTGCTGCTCATAGTCATCTCTTGGAGGAGGGATTTTTCTGTGCATGGACCTAGCTCTCTTGTATAAAAGTAGAGCTCTTCTCATTTATGATTTTCCTAATGAGTTTCGTTTTTATGTAAACTTTTTCTTAACAAATCAGTGTATGATCCTATTTCAATTTTCACATTCTGACATCTTTTTAAGGGAGTTCAACAATATATAGACGTAGGATCATAGCTTCAAAAACTGATTGAAAAGGGATGCAGATTACATTTAATTAAAGGAACAAGACAAGAATAACACCTACAAGGGAAATAAAAAACAGATTTAGTTTATGGGATGAAAACAAGGATATAAATTCAGATGAAAACAAAAATATAAAATGATATCAATTTGTCTATATAGGAGATGCCCCCTCTACCTCCACAAGATCGTAACCAAATGCAACCCCCAACACGACAATAAAGAGATCACACATTGCTCATAACGTAATTTCCAACATCAATACTAGAATCAAGATCTTTTGTACAGTTCTTTCTGTGGCAACCTATACCTTCATTTTTCCATTTTCGAAGGTAATAGAAAAGTTCAAATCATAAGTGTATGAATGTGTCAAAATTAGGACGACCATCATAAATTGAACCTACAGTTGGACAAAAATTACTGAAAAACAGCTCCATCAGTGTTATATTGAATCCACCCTTTGAAACTAGCCAACAATGGATAAAGAGGATTGTGCAGGGAAGAATCACACAATCAAAAAAAATACTTTTCAAACAATTCCTATGCCCTGGAACTTTCCTAGAACCCTATACAACCCAAAAATACAAGTGCTATGTTGCACAAAATGGTAGGAACAAAGGAGAAACAATCATTTACAGCTCCTTAGCACAGAATTTATGACAACCAGAAGAAGGCGTATGCCTGAGGCTTCTGAAGCAGATGTACTAGGTAGACTCCTTTGATTCATAACTATCTGGTAGACCTGTTCAAAGATTGGTCTTACATGCACTGCAATCAGTGGATCCACGGGGTTTATAGCAGCAGCCACATCTATCATCCATCCCAACTTTCTAGAGGTTTCGTTGCTAATATCACATGCCAATTGCTGTAGAAGGGCCAGAAGAACTCCTTGGCTTAGAGGTGGTAGCGGTGACATGGACAATATCCCTTGTAGATCAACCTAGTGAAACCCGCAAACATAAATCATGAGTTTGATCACTGTGAAAATTATTGAGAAACAGAAACAATTTAAGCAACCAGATGAATTCCATCACTTTTAAGTTTTTCTGAGTGGGCACCCGCCTGGGCCCACTGTAAACATGCAACAAAAAGATAAAGAAAACTTGAGGGGGAAAAATTCACACCATGAAAATTCTAATTTGATTGTCGTTAAATTAACTTGAATCACCTAAAAAGGTCAAACATCACAAATATACGTCTTTAACAATCCCTGGCACTTTTTACCAATCTAAATTCTGAAGTTGAAAAAAATCCAATGATTTAGTGGCTTGGTTAAAATTGGTAGATTTCAAGGAGAGCTGTGGCCACAGAGGATGCAAGAAATGGCATCAAAAGGTTGCATCTCACAAGATAACAAAATACTTGCATTTGACTCCAATCAAGTACATTATAGCTGAGTCAGGTTATGTTTAGCTCACGTACTCAATTTTTAAGGATTTCAGCACATCAGAGATGCATATAATTAAGTCTTTGTATGTGGCTTAAAGCATGGATGCAGTTTACCAGTCCTAGGTTAGCTAAAAATACTTCAGAAACCAGACATTGGAATAAAAATCCTGCCTCGACTCCACTTTGGTACAACTGGGGGACTTCATCTTTCTAAAATCAATGGCAGCATTACCTGAGAACATAACCAGGAAACTATTGTGACATCATTTCTGTGCAGAGCTACAGTGAATGCTTCCTCATACTTCTGCTCAGATATTAACCTTGATAGTTCTTTTGTTGGATCCAAAGGTGCCTGGGGCTGTAGATATAAACACATCTAGAAGTCAGATGCAACTAAAGATTTGTAACTTCCACATTCAAATTTATCATTTTAAACAGAAGACCATTGTGTGCTCTTTAACCGGGAAGCAACTAAATACACACAAGTAAAAAAGCTTGGCAATAAAACAAAAGGCATACCATCTCATGCAAACCAGGCAATGGTCCATTGCCCAACTTTGCTGATGGATTTCCTACTTCGGAGTTTGCACCTGCAGTCGCCATAGCTAAGAGCTGCCGTTGACCATCCGCCAGCTCTCCACTTAAGGTATGAGCAAGTGATGATGCTGAATTTATAGTATCCTGAAATAATGTGTTTGTAATACAAAATTTTAAAAAGAAAATAATAAAAGATAGGTCATGACATGCTCATCAGTCTAATAACACCATTAGGTCCATGCAAAGGAAACCATTCCCTCCTACAGAATTGCCCACTTCGATAATATTCCAAGCTTACCATTGAAGGTACAATGGAAGCTTGTCAACTTGACACCATGAACATGCAAAGAAATTATTGGTGAAAAATCTGAATTTGCAACTCCCAAGTGCATGGAGAAGAAACGAAAAGGAAAGGAAAGGAAAAGAAAAGGGTGCAGAAAATTTAAGAGCTAGTGCAACAACTAAATATCAGGATTTGTTCAGCTTTATTGTTGGCTGTAATAGGTAACCAAACATCTGTTGTTGGTCAAAAGCAGTACCTCCCTGTCATCATAAACTATTGTGTGGTTACCCATAGCTGGACGACTTGCTTCTGAAAGGAGATTAAGACGCTACACTACTGCTTGTTTCATTCTATATTAGTTCCAAAGGAAAAGAAAAGGATTAAGAATGAGACCTCTCCAACGGTGCAACTTACTTTTCCATTTAAACTAGGATAGTATAGTATGAGGATCTTTGAATATATGATGGTTTAGAAGTCATTTAGAATTAAAAAAAACTGGCATTCGTTAGAATAGGAGGAATAATTCCACAGTATACACACTAACAAAAGGTGTATTTAGAGATCTAATACAGTATAAGGATCCTGTAGTTAAAAAAAAAAACACCAGGGGTTAAGAGTCTTTTAGAAATCAACCTTTTCACACACTATAGATAAACAGCAGGCTGAATCCATTAGTTAAAGAAGAAATATGATAAGTATGATGCATATTTGATGAAATATAACCCCCCCCGAAAAAAGAGAGTGAAATTATAATATTAAATAAGGAACTAGGAACACACATATATAAGATACCTACTATACATATCAAACATCAAATATACACATACCCTCAGAGCGATGGCCAAAGGAGAATGCATGGAATTGAACTGTTGCTGAGTGTCATTTATATGCTTACTCAGCCCTTTCTGAAATGTGGCATCAACTTGATCAAACATATCTTTGCAGGACAACTCAAACGCAGGAATAATCGAGGCTTCTAGAGCAGACCTTAATGCATCCTGCAAATACCAACAGTACAATTTTTTTTGTCATCAGAAAGTTCTCCATCTTTTAGCTTCAGGAAATAAGGTTTAAAGAGAAGTTTCTCAATGCATATGAAAAAGGTATATCACCATTCATTCTTCCAAAGAAAAGACAAACATGATTTCTAAAACAATTGCACATTCTGTCTAAAAGAAACTAACAAAAAATCACTGGGGCAAAGACGGTCCTTAAAAGTCCTATGTAAAGAGAGATGAACAAAGCTCAACTAATTTGTCAATTGAATTAAAGGTTTATCCAAGGATATTATTCAAAGAATGAATATCAAATAACCTGAAGAGCTTGCTTGCCAGAAGTTTGAAACTGTGATTGGATTTGCCTGGCCACTGTAACTTCAAGCTTTGAACTAACTGTCTTCTCTAACTGATTAACTGCCTTCTCTCCCACCCCTCTCTGCTAAGCCCACTTAAAGAAAACTTGATCAGTAAAGAGCACATGAAACATACAAACAATTAAGCAGCTTTTGAAAGTTAATGAGAATTGGATATTTATGCTAAACTATCAAGCATTTAATGAAGTAAACCATCGTCTAGACCAAAGACAATTGGACATCTCAGCATGACTCCCAGTTTCCAAGATTATGTTTGTGATATAAAAATAAACAGAATGAATTGCTTCAATTTAATAGCTCACCAAAACAATAATAGAAATGTTGACAAATGAGGAGCTTAGACATTTAACCTGGAATGACTCTGTAATAGATGATGTTATGCTTTTCTCCAAAATGGGAGTGATTGCACGAGCAACAGCAGGTCCGATTGCAGATATTTCCTTCTTTAGAGTTTTCTCCATAGCTGTTGGCAAATCCTTGTTTATACAATTTGTAATCAAATTCGTTAACTGCTGTATTCGGTCCCTTTCTAATTTCTCATGCTTTGTGTTTTCTTCTTGAAAACGAGCCCATATAGCATCTGTGTTAGCCCTAACAACTTTCTCAATGCTCCGGCCCAACGATGCCTCTAGTCTTTTACCTTCTTTGGAAACTGGGACAGAAATCATGGAATTCATCTGCTTCTGCATTTCTTTCTGCATGTTCATTAACTGTGACACATGAACAAAATCAAAAGTCTTGAACCATTTATGAATGCATCCATCTAAAAGAAGAAATGCATGAATAGATTATTGGATAGAGGAAACCAATGGAGGAGAAGAAAGGTATCTAGGCATGTCCAAGCAAAATTGGGGCTATTAGGTTTCAAGAAATGGGATCAGATTTGGAGATGAGCCAGAAAAATAGTAGACGCACAATGTCAAGCAAGGAGGTGACAATATGCTGATTAAAAAAAAGGGAAAAAAAGAGAGGATGATAATCAGAGTGCAATAGTTGATTTTAATAGTTCAGAAAATATAATAGAAATGAAAAGAAGAAAAGGGCAATATTCTTAAGACGATGACATACTTTAAGTTGTGTCTTAAGTAATCAATACACGACATCAAAAAAGTTAGATCTAAGCAGCAAACTGATGGGAAATATGACACAAAGTCCATCCATTGTAAACATATAAAGAACAGTCAATCAAAACTCTAATCACCTGATTGAGCGTGTCCTGCAAGGCCAATATCTGAGGTAAAGCAGCAGCATTAGATTGAGCAACAGGACTGCAACCTGGTTCGTTGGATGAATCAGTAGAGTTGAATGGACTCGGGGAAAGGGAAGATGGAACAGATACTTGTGAACTTTTCCCTTTCGGTTTTTTTCCTTTAGTTGTAGGGGCTAGGGACCGTGGAACTGCCACAGAAGTTTCTGGTTCACCACTTTTTGCGGGCATATCTTTAGTCATATCTTGCTTTTCATCTTCATCACTAGGAGGTCTATCAAGTACCACAGTAATACCACCTCCATCAGCTTCCACACAACAATCTCTTGCCATCTGAATGCCAAGATCTGAGGCCTGAGAGTAGAAGGATTTCTCTTTCTCTGCAGCAGCAGTGTGAGACTCTCTTGGCAAGTCAAAGTCATTATTTTGATCGGTTCCTGTCTCTCCAACAACTTTAAGCTCCATTTCAACACATTCAATATCATTGTTCACAAGCACATCCTGAATCTTTGACCCTCCGACATTCAGGCCCTGAGTGGTTTGAGAATTTTCAGAAGCAGCCCTGGATAATATCTCAGATGGAGTTATAAGATGGGTTGGGTGTTTAAACATTGCTGGAGTTTCAGAAACCATTGCAATATCAGTTTGTTTGACATTCTTCTCACCCTTACTCAAATTATCACCAGAGGAGATATCGCTCACATTTTCCTTCACAGTTTCAATTCTACAGCCCACCAAATAATCTGGAACAGACTGGTCACCAGCATGATCACTGATCTGCAAACTAGCATCTGTTTTATTTGACAGACTCTGGAGACCTGACAACTTTCGAGGCAACCTTGGACTCATCGGTAGAAGGGGTGCTACCATGCTGGTATTGTCATCATTATTATGTGATGCAGTAGCCTTGGTTTGCCCACCAGAACCTATATCTAGTGAGCTATTAACATCAGAAGAGCCCAAGCTTTCTGGATGGTTTGCTGCAGGAGTACTTTCAGGACTGCTTGAAGTCATTGGTGGCATAGAAGTGATGTTACCTGCAGACATATCAGTGGGTTTACTTCCAAGAGAAGATTCCATAATAGTGGAACCATCAGAATTAGAATCATTGAAGGCAAGAGAAACAATAGATTCTGTTTTCTCCAACTCCATGTTCTCTAGAGGTGGTGGAAGGCATTGAGACAAGTTCAATGCATATTGTTGTATAGCCTGTGTTTGGACACAGTAAACCTGAACAATATGTTCACCATTTGGTAAACTATCACTAGTTCCAGTAAGACTCAAAATAGGCATTGTAACTGTAAATTCAGCTATGTAATCCATGCGGGTTGCAGCAGGATACGGCCCATATTCCAGGTGCACAGCATATATGGCATTCTTCTTGGCATTTGCCAGCAGAAATAAGCCTGCACGGGGCAGCGCTACCACTTGATCAAAGAATGCATCCTCAGCAGTAGATTCAACTGAACTCTTCAAGGTCAAAGTCTGAGTGCACTGCCATGATTCAGCATTACCAGGCAACAACCAGCCCTCCTCACTTGCAGAGGCCCATATCTTCACTTCCTGATTCAGCGGACCCTGTAAATAGGCGAAATGTAAGCAAGCACACACATCCAAATATTGCATATATAATAAAGGAAATCAACTCCTTAGAGAACATGAAAGTGATTTTAAAACTAAATTGCTATGATCAAATAACAATATCACTCTTATCAAAGGCAAATAAAAAATGGCCCAGTTACATATAATGAAATTCTCTCTAGTCAACTAAAAAGGTCTAGCATCATTAAGCACCACCATCGTGTAGAACAAAAAGAGTAGGAGACTACCCCAGTGATAAGAACAATGTGATCAGGGCGGTCAGGGGCAGTCAGGAATGCCACAGAATTTACAGGATTACCATCATGTGGTCTGAATACTGCAAGTGGTACTGCCTTTCGGTCTTCCCAAATCTTGACCTGTGCAGCAGACAAGTGTTTGGTGAGTAAAAACACTAAAAGAATAATATATTGCTTATCTTGAATATATTGACAAGTCTGATGATGATATGACCATGAAGAAAAACTAAAAGACTACAAGGTAGGGGGGGAAAGGAGGCAACAAACCACGCCATCTGTTGAAGCTGAAGCTAAACGGGTGGTCATCCATTGACACATTGACAACTCAGTGACTTCACCATCATGCTTACCAACAAGCTGGACACCTTCAATCAGCTTATCCTCAGGACAAGTAAGAGGTTGCTCTGCAGAAAATCCAGCGCCAGCGCCTTTTCCAACCTTATTGGTATTGATATTCAGGATGAGATTTCCAATTGCAACGATCAATATTTCCTGCAACATTTTCATTTACAGTAAAGATAAAGTAAAAGAAAACTTAAATCAATACCAGTGCAAGGAGTGAAAGATGTGTTGGGATGGGAAATTTATCTTGATATCAAAATCCATAATTACTTGTTTGTGTGGATGCCAGCACACTCGTGGGTGGACCAGTTCTCCATCTGTCATTATGTGAAGGGCAAGAAGTATCCTTTCAAAAATTTGAGGTTTTTCTTCCTCATCTGGGCCCTCATTGATCTTCCGTATGAAAACACATCCATCAACACATGCACTGCATGGATAAAAGTAAGCATCTTTTGCTTAGAAATAGGGGAAAATATCAATACTAAAATTTACCTGGCCAAAAGGTGAACATCCTCGGCGAAGAAAGCCATGTCTGTTACTTTCTGCATAGAAAATCATGCAATGATTTAGATAGTTTTTATACTAGTTTTTTTTATAAAAAAAAAAAATCAAAATTGATATCAAAGGTACAATAAAGATGTTGCATAACTAGAAGAAAGCTACAACACAAGAGCCTATTTGTTTTTTTCATTTCAAAAGCATTTTTTGAAAAAAAATGAAATTGTTTTATTTGCTTTAATTTTTTTTATAAAAAAAATGGTGTTTTCATATCGTTTTGATATGCTGATTTCAAAAATAAATTTTAAAAAGTAGAAAAAATATTATTTCAATACATTTCCAAGCAAAAAACAATTTGAAAAGCAATCAATACCAAAATACCAAACATTGGGCAGTGGAGGTTGCTGCTAAACAAGAAAGGACAACAGCCAACTAAAGTAATGAAATTAATGAGGCTTACTCTGCAAGTCTGTCCAAAATCAGCGCATGATTATTTTATCAAGAACCTTGAGTACCAAAGAGAATCAGGATTTTATCATAAGCATTTGGAATTTTTGCCTCTCTTTTCAAAGTACAGCAAGCAATTAATTGATGGAACTGAAACCGAAACAGAGTCCCGAAGCAATAAAGGAGAATGAGTAAACTCTCATGTTAATATCCTTAATGTGATTTGTTAATTTGACATCAACGGAATAGGAAAATGTAATTATTTTGGAATAAGGGTTTTCCTCCATAACTTGGTCACTTGAATATTACCTGCACTTGATTTGGAGAGTAGAGGTATTGAAAATCACTATCCAATTATTGCAACTTGTCAAGATAAGTTGAGAACAAACATTCTAGCAGTATGTTAGGATGTAATGGCTCATCAAAAGGACTTCAAACATTTTTTTTTTCTTGAAATCTGATTCAAAAATCATCACACGGTGAGATTCATTATCAATTAGACATTGCCAGTTACTGTATACCATAATGTCATGAATGTCGATTTTCAATCAAGTTTAGTTATACAAAAAAAAAAAAAACAAGATAATCGCAAGACCTTCACAAGAAGAGAGAAATAACCTGGTTATGACCGCGAAGCAATGATCTCAAAGCCGTATTAATATTGAGGATACGAATAGCACCAGGCTTGAGTCCATAGCAAATGTAATTCCTATTAACAGCAATCTGACGGCCGAGAACAAGGCCAGGATCGGAGACATATTTGGTGATGGGAGTGACTTCAAGTTGAGGCTGCACCTCACCTTGCAATCTTACATCAATATCATACACGACATTGTTTCCATTCAAATACCGGCCCTTAGGGAGCTTGGTACTGGGCATCCTCACTGGCGGACTGCAGCATTGCTGCGTCGGGGAGGCTAAACTGACAGGAGCGGCAGAGGGGACTGGCGGAGTAATGGTGGCGATGGATATCGCAGGGGAAGCATAAGAAGGGAAAGGTCCACCAAGATTAGCGGAGACAGGTGGCTGTTGTTGGTTTTGATCGGTCAAGATGTCCATCAAAACAGCAGCACCTGAATTACTAGGTGAGAGAGGAAGAGGAGAAGGTGCAAAAGAAGAGATGGGCTGTGGTCTATTCTGGTGATGGATATTAGTATTAGTAAGGAACTGGTTCTGAAGAGGGGGAGGAGGGTAAGGGGAGAGATAGTGGGGGAGGTGAAAAGGGTGATAGGGGCCAGTAGGAGGTGGATAAGATGAAGATGGAGTTGGATAAGGTGGAGAAGAGGAAGGGAGAGGGAAGGAAGGAGAGTTAGAGAGATTCTCAGTTGTGATAGTGTTACTAGCGGGAGATGGATGAGAAGGACCTTGTTGTAGCTGTTGTTGGATTTGGGGTTGCGTTATACTCATGGGATTTGCAGAAGAGGGTTTAAACAGTTTATTCATATCAAAACCTCCTCCAATTACTCCCCCGCCTCCTTGTTGACGTGGATTAACAGGTGAAGCCATTACTAAGCAACAAAAACAAGAATACCAACAACAGATGATCTGATGCGGTAATATACTGGAAGAGAAACAGAGAGAGAGAGAGAGAGAGATTTGAAAAAGCTTACAGAGTAAAGGGATTCATGGATCCGTTCAAGTTTGAATCTTTTTCAGATCAGGGAGAAAGAAAAAGAAAAGAAAAGGCACTCCTTTATCTCTCTCTCTCTGCCCCCGTCTTGTCGTCCCAAAGTAGCGTAGGAGAAGAAAGAGATAGATTGAAGAAAAAAAACAATTCTTTTTATATAGTAGTTTGCTCAGATGTGCAGATTGATGCCGATGTACAGCGAACAGAGGGCGGAAAAGGTGGAAAGAGAGTTTTAGTGAATTTTTTCCCCTCTCACTTGTTCAAGTAGTAATCAGAACTCCTATTACCAATTTTGTTGTATTATTATTATTATTATTATTATTATTATTATTATAATCATTATTTACCCTCGTCGTCTTCTTCTTCTGTGAAAAGTAGCAGAGGTAGCAGACATTGCTCCCCTTCTCCCTTCGGTCGCTGGTACACGTAACCCAGGTTTGCATCTCCACTCCTGGAATCAAAAGCACTGCCCCAAGTTGACCAGCTCATAAACTAAACTACTTGTCAGTACAACTCTCCTCTGCCAGATTTCCAAACTTTTATTGCTTCCCAACCCAAGTTGCATGCTTTCCTAGGAAACTTGTATTCAAGAATTTACCCAAAATGGGCTCTGATCCTTCATTCATTGTTTGTGGAAGGCAATGGCAACATAATCAAATATTCATGTTTCCCACAAACTTTCTTCTTTTCTCCGAGAGATTATGCGTTTATTTATGCATGGAGATGTCGAGGAAGCATTGAAAATGAGAGGCTGCTGTCTATTTAACCAACGAAAATTTACTCTGAATGAAATCCATTAACCCCTGCAGATGAAAACAAAGCTGAAGTGGCCACACTAAAAAATCAAAAGATTAACACAAAGGAGAAGACTTTACTGCGTTTTTTTTCTTCACAATTTAAGGTTATGTTTCAACACATGCAGAATCAATGAAACTATAACAGCCCAGTTTCGAAGGGCAACCCATGGATTTACAATCAATGGACACGGCATCAAGATGGATTATACATATACGTTATAAATATGTAAATTGGTTGCGCTCAAGTATAGAAAATGGGTATTCAATTTCAATTGCAACAGCCTCCAGCTTGAGCAGACCCGCCATCCCTGCCTCCTGATGGCCCCGGAATTCCTCCATACCCAACTTTTATCCCATAAGACTGCAGAACATCCAATTAGAATATCAGCCAAACTCTATTCACCTTCATCTAATAATATTGGTGAAATGGAATCAGTTTCTATACATGCATATTGACACTGCTTCAAAACTGAAAGAGCAGATTGAAAAGCTAATTTGAGAATGGATTGAGCTCGTAAAAACTCCTATACTAACACTTCAAAAAGATTGGTAAGAAACCTTATCTTATTGAAAACCTTATGTACTGCTATATAATTGTCAGGATACCAACTGATGCCACTCATTTCATGAGAAGAACATCATAAAGAACAATGTCCAAGCAAGTAAGACCAAAACCAGTGTACCTAAATTTCAAAAGTTTTAAGCTTCATATAGTTAATAAGTGAAAAGCAGCCAATCAAATAAGAGAAAAAAAGAGCGTTGGCAGGAAGCAAACATCCAAATAGAATATCAGCCAAATCATCTACAACTTTCATCCATTAATAATTGAAGACACGAGTGCTAGCATCATGTCATGTCTCCACATGCATATTAACCATGCTTCAAAAACTGTGAGGAATGCAAATCAACAATATAAGATGAATAGATATTAAAGTCACAAAAACTTGCATTCCAACGATATGAAGATCATAATTAAGAATACTATTTCAATTTGTGAACCCTCAAAGAACATTATTTGAAATGTGGAAATTACTGTGCAGAAGAAATAGGTCTGACCTCATTTGACACATCAAAAACTCCATCCTGAATCTTCTTATATATTGTTGCAGCTGTTTTGATAAAAGCCTACACAAAGAATGTTGGTATTAAAAAAATTAGACAAACAACAAAGAAGAAGTCAACTAGTGTCTCAACATATAGGTCATTATGTTTATTATTCACCTCTTCAACATTCTGAGCAGTTTTTGCAGAGGCCTCCATGAAGATCAAGCCATGTTCCTTTGCAAACTGTTCACCTTCTTCGGTGCTGACGGCCCTTCTATGAGCAAGATCACACTTATTGCCAATGAGCATAATGGTCATGTTTGCATTGGCATGCTGTCTTGCATCCTCAAGCCAGCTAGCCAAGTGATTAAAAGTTTCCCTCCTGAAAGAGAGTTAAACAACCAAATATCATTCAGTTGCTAACTTATGCTACAATATTGAGACTTGAGACCAGAAACACACTTTTCGATGCAAAAACAAATCACCTATTACTGACTCATGACATCAGATGAGGTAACGAGGCATGCCTGGTTACCTCAATAATTTTAAGGAAAAGTGGTGAAACAAAGAGTTGTTTGTTTTAGAGCATCTCCAACCCACAAGCTATATGAAGAGAAAGTTATTTTTAGCAATTGTATGCACTTTTTACTTCTCCAACCCAATAGATATATCAATAGCTAAAATGGCATTTTGTTCTTTGAGATGCTATTTTTACATGTTCTTGTAGAAAAGCCAAAAAAATTAAAAATTATATAATATACTTTGAGACTAGGTGGCAGTGAAGATTGGAGGCACAACCTCTCAGAGAGAGAGAAGCATGCACCATCAAGAAAAGCAAAACAGGTTCAGTATCAGAAACCTCCCAGTATTGGTCTGGACCACAGCACTCTTTTGACTTCCAAAATCTTGATAAAAGGAATAATGATAATTATTAATGTTAGACCTTTTCACTTATCCTGCCCCTTGTTTTTTCAAAAATTCTTCTCAAACCCCCTCACTTTGATGCGCAGAGAGATCATCCAAGAGGGACTCTGATCGAGTTCAGCGAAGCAAATAGACCTTGAAGCTGCACAAGTTACTGATGTGAACCAATACAGGTTTGACCAATTCTTAACCATTGTGTTGCCTTTGCTTGATTCCTGCTAAGAGTTGGTTTTTATTGTGTTTCAATTACTATGTGAGTGCAGTAAAATCTCCTCCAGGTCATTTGAACCTTGAGGAATGGCTTCACACTGCAACCCCCTGCTGATATATGTTCTTGGGTTTGTCAAATAATCAATTCTTTTTGTCCCATTTGTTTAAGCCAATCAGCTTTGTTGTAATGCCAAGCTAATCTATTTGATCTCATTGGTTCCAGGTTTCAAGAAATTGTGCCTTTGAATGCTGGAAGTGTTTGAATTATTTGTAAGGGAATGTATTTTTAATTAATTATGTTTAAATTTATTGGATACTTTAAATATATTGTTTAGTGTATTTATTTTATTAATTGATAATATTTTATTTTTTGGTTACAATTGATTTTTAAATAATTTGTAAGGGAATGTATTTTTTGGTTACTTAAAATATTTTGCCCTTCCTTTTGGTTATAATTGAAATCAATTCAGTTTGTTTTTTTAAGTTCTTCTAATACTCAACTACAATAAGTAGGATTAATTAACTTGAAATGTAACAACCATAAGAAAAAACATACAATCACTTGAAAATTATGATAACATAAGAAGCTTAAATCCAATGATCATTTACTCATTACCGTATTGTTTCCATAAATGTTCAATTAAAAATTAATAATTATAATGTTTTCTAAAGGCAATTATTTAATTACTTATATTAATTGTATAATTAATTGCATAATTATATTATATACAAAATAATTGCACTACAATTAAAATGATATACAAAAAATAGATCTTCTAAATGACTTTTACCATTGGAGTAAACATAAACAAAAAAGCTATATTTACATTATTCAAAATGTCAACTTATCAATTTAGCTCTCTAAAATAGTTTTTACCATTGGAGTTGCTCTTAGATAAAGGAAAGAGAAAGAAAGAAAGCAGGGCTTGAAACAAAAATAGATACCATCATAACATTTAAGGAGACAGGGAAAGAAGAAGAAAAAAAACATGAAAAGATCATCGTAAGTTGAAGTTTTGTAGTTGGGCTAGAAGAAAGAAGCATAGAAAAGAAGGGTACCTGGTAATATCATAGACAAGCAAAGCTCCAGCAGCACCTCTGTAATAAGACCTGGTGATAGATCTAAACGATTCTTGACCCGCCTAAAACAAATAAAAATCATAAAAATAAAAAAATTATAGATTCGTTTCGTAAGAGAACATTTTAAAACAAGGGAAAGGAAGGTAAGGGAACGAACGGTGTCCCAAATTTGAAGCTTGATAGGCTTGTTGTCGATAGTGATCATACGAGCTCCAAACTCAACACCAATGGTGAGGTCATGGACAGGCTGGAATCTCTTGTCAGTGAATTGAAGCAATAGGCAAGACTTCCCTACTCCTGTATCGCCGATGATTATGTACTTGAACAGATATGCGTATGACATTTTTGTAATCAAACTATGATCAGATCGGAATTCTTCTCTTTTCTTTTACGATTGAGAAGGAAATTGCTAACTGAAATCTGAAGATTTAGGGTTTGTCTTCGAGAGAAAGCAATCTAAAAGTTTAGTATAGGTGGCTGCAATTAGTGAATTTCACCACGTAGATAGGCTTCTCTCTTTCTTTCTTGTCCTCCCCGCTGTCCTTGCCTCTTTCACCTGCCTTCTCTCTCTCTCTCTCTCTATTTTGTTTTGTTGTTCTTATTATTATTTGGTAATAGCCCACGGGCCCATCATGGGCTTCCTTCGCTCAGCTATTTTCTTGCTTCATTTTAATTTCCATTCAAAATTATTTATCTTCATCTCTGAACTCATTTCTTCTTCCTTCCCATTTATGGGCAACTCCTTGGCTTGGCTTCACACCCGCTAAAATCACCTGCCCCTCTTCCCTTTAGGTACGTACTCTACTCTCACCAGGCTGCACAACTGACTCGATAGCTCCACCGCTGCTGTACATGTTCATCAAAACTCAATCTTCTGACCGTAAACCGACCGTACCATCGAAGATTCATTTCATATATTGTTACGCTCTTGAAATGCCATTGCATTTGACCTTGATAGGTGATACAGTGCAGAGTTTTTAATCCAACATCAAACGTTTCTTCCTCTCTTTAATCGAGACAGATACACTGGAAACTAAACAATTTTAACAATCCATTTTCGAGCCCTGAATGATCTGTCGCATAGTATTTCCCGATGCTGCAATTAGTCAGATTGATGAAGTCACTCAACGCAAGCTACAAATGAAAATCTTGAATGACTATGCAAAGCTAAATTCTGCTGGAACTTTTTCCGGTTTCTCAATATTCATAAAGTATATATCCTGAATGCATTAGTTTTAGTTCATGAAAACTTCAGAATAAAATTGGGGATGGAAATGCATAAGATTCTGGCTGGAAAAAGGAGTCTGTGCTCGGACCCATACAGCAGCAGATAATGCTGTTGTCTTGGAAGTTGGCACCTATAGACTGCATGTATACTTCTCAGGTGCTTCTTGGAAATATCTGACTGGTAAGGGAGACTCGACCTCCTAAATGAGTATATTCTGGACATCAGCCTTAACCCCATGCATCCACGTCCTATGAAACAAGATATAGCTGAGCAGATAATTATAAGTCTTAGATATTCTGCCAGGTCAATTGCAGCAATATCATATATACTTCTCCATACCAAGTTCTCTAGCGGCTGCAGTGAGTACGTTAATTTAGGGATAATTTATTAGTTTCGCGAGCATCCAGAACAAGGCCTCCCAAGAGGGCGCATGCCATCCATAAACGTACGTAAGTAAAATTTGATAATCTCAGCAAATTTTCTACCAAAATCATAGTAAGAATTTGTCAGTTTGGGTACTTTGCTTGATTGCGATCATAACAATAATTACCATAACCATTCATCTGGACACTAAATCCCAACGAACATGAAAGAAAGACATGAAATACATTAATTGTTGAGGTAAACGATAGATCGACAACAATGCTGCTGCTATAGATTCAATGATAAAATTTGACCCAAATAAAAAAGAAAGTCTGTGGCCATCTTCCTTGCTACTCGATCCCACCTCTTGCAAAATCCTACAATAAGACAATCATTTCTAATAATCACCATCAAAAGCAACTACAATAGGACTCCTAACATAATGTCTACCATCCGTCCATGTCAGCGATCCAAATTCATAGTCTTCAGTTACACCATCCCACTTAGCTTCAAAAGTAACCTTGAAGCTCTTCTCATCACCCTCGTTCTCAAATGTCAAGATATTGGGCTCAACAGAAACTGAAATCCCATATGGTTCTCGAACATGGGCTGCATAAGTTCCTGGTAGGCCGACATTCTTCACTTTTCTGATCACGCTCATTGAGTTACGTAGCTGGCGTATAGTTATTGAAGGATTGTTGAAATCAACAATACTAGTTGACTCGGGACATTTATAGGGGCCATCAGAGAAGGGTTCTATCATGGTAGAGTTGTATCCACTGGCGCAAAGGAAGTCCAAGTAATCATTGATGCTCAAGTCAAAGACCAGGCCTGGATCCTGAGCGCGGTTTGGTCTTATATGTCCAGCACCATAACTAAATGGTGTTGCCTCCAAACCATCTCTCCCATCAACCATTGGTGTCATAGTGTTGGCTCTCGTTCTTGCTGCAACATAGAATACAAATTAGAACAAGATTCACCGCCAGGATCTTGGCATTCAAAAAATTGCTAAAACCTCCTCCAGTCATATATATGCTCTTTAATTAAAATGTTAAATTGAAAATTAGGGAGGTCTCTGTTAAGGAATCATCTCACCTAAAAGCTCAAGCTTGTAGGTGAGGTCCCAGGATATGATTTATATTATTCTCTAACACACCCCCTCAAGTGAAAGCCCTTTGGGCTTGAAACTTGCACACAGGCCCACACTGCCTTGTGTTTAATTTTTATCAAATAGAATGGGGGTGGTGAGATTCGAACTCATGACCGCTGGGTTTAATTTGCAGAGGCAAGCAGCTGTTGCGCCGAGGAGTCCAGACGACGGAGGTAATTGTCGTGACCGACAAGGAGATCGTGCAGCTCCTCAAAAGTCAGGGATGTTGGCCTTGCTCGGATGGATGTGGCAATGTCCCTGAAATCAAAACCCAGACCATTTAGTACATAAAGAGTAAGATCATCATCGGAGATAGGATGATCAATTAGGGCAATTTCGTCTGCAAGGGCCTTGACGGCATGTAGGTAATCGGGCACGGAACGATTTTTCCGTTGAATTAAGGTAAGTTCCTCCTTTAATTGCATAGCCCTGGTTCTTGATTTGCTGGCATACATGTGATGCAACTTTTTCCATGCTTCATAAGAGGTCTTGGCGGTGGCGATGAGCGGCGTGATGGTGGTGGATGTGGATGCCAGGATGGCGCTTAAGATGAGCTTGTCTTGCCGAACCCAATGAGTTTTGTTCGGATCAGTGTTGGAGGTGCCCACTGGAGAAGGACACTGTGACACACCTTGAACATAATCAAGGAGGTCATAACCGATGAGGAGGGCTTCGAATTGTGCTCTCCATTGAGGAAAAGTCGATGGCTTTAATTTCTCATTGATCTGTGAGGTTATGTTCAGTGAAATAAGAACACTGGCAGTGGAGGAGATGGTTTGGGAAGTTGGGGTGGTGACTAAAATTGGTTCTGCACTTTGTTCTGTAGGGGAAGACATGGTGGTGTTGTACTGGATAGGATCTGTGTGCAAGTTTCAAGCCCAAAGGGCTTTCACTTGAGGGGGGGTGTTAGAGAATAATATAAATCATATTCTGGGGCCTCACCTACAAGCTTGAGCTTTTAGGTGAGATGGTTCCTTAACATGGTATCAGAGCCTTATTGACCCAGCGGTCATGAGTTCGAATCTCACCACTCCCATTCTATTTGATAAAAATCAAAACACAAGGCAATGTGGATCTGTGTGCAAGTTTCAAGCCCAAAGGGCTTTCACTTGAGGGGGGGTGTTAGAGAATAATATAAATCATATTCTGGGGCCTCACCTACAAGCTTGAGCTTTTAGGTGAGATGGTTCATTAACAGTCTCTTACCGGTTGTCATGATTGCAGATCTAATTGCAGCTGGGCTCCAATCAGGATGGAGAGTTTTAAGAAGTCCGACAACTCCTGCAACGTGTGGACAAGACATGGATGTGCCAGATTCGGTGATGAAAGGAGACTTGCGCTTATCAAAGTCAAAATCAGTAGGGCTGATTGCTTCACTAAAGGCTGCTATAATGTTCACTCCTGGTGCGGTTATATCAGGCTGTACATGTCGAAATAAAGTGGATTTTTAGTCCTCAAGGTCATTGCTTGATGAAAGTATCACGTCCAAACATGTGAACATGGAAGACAACTTGAGATTAACAACAAAACCTTCAATATCTCTGATGTGACAGTGTTTGGCCCCCTAGAGGAGAATGCAGCCATGAATGGAGCAGGTTTTGTCCCTAGCTTTGCTGTTGGAGATGAAATATATCCTAGAGCATGACTGTTCATTTTCGCAGCACATAAGAATTGACAAAAATAATGTGTGAAGTGAGTAGGGGGGAAAAGTGATGGCAGGGCATATATACTCAGTGGAATTAATGTAGGCAAATACAGCAAGACCATCTGTGTAGGAAATTTGTGCTGCTGGGAGAACATGAGGATCTGCTTTGATTTCACTGCCACCTGCCTTGTCATTGCAAAGAATCATCCCTGCTGCCCCTACTAAAGCAGCTTGATAGCCCTTATCCATTCTAGCTGTTTCTCCTCTCAGACAGACCACTACTTTACCCTTGGCTTTCTCATGATCCAGTGATTTAGGCTTACACAACAAGCTACATAACATCCAAACAATGTCGTCATCCCCTGTTGCACTTGGAACAACTACAAGTAGATAGTACTTATGAATGTATAAATTTCAATTCGACCCTATAAAGATCTGAATCGTCTTATCTTACGCGTCTGCCTCCGATGCGTTGGCCGCCTTGGCTTGCTTCCCGGTGATGAGGGGATAGAATTTCTTCTCAGACAAAGGACTTGAAAGACTTGTGCCCTGCCATGTGGAGAATAAAAACACTTGGAGGCTACAAATTAAGGAACAAAAAATAAGGAACAAGAGCTGGTCGTCCGTAAAGGGATCGATGTGAACCTGGAGGCGCTTTCCGTTACGTAACTCCACAAAAGTTTCAAACTCTCTATCCACGGTACTTGCTCCAACAGTTATAATCCAAGGTGCAGTATTAGTGACCGTTCCATCCATTGGTCCTGAATTTCCCGCAGAGCAAACGACGGTGATTCCATTTTTGACGGCATGCAATGCTCCAATAGCAAGGCCATCATTGAAGTAATCAGAAGGTTCGCCACCAAGTGACACTGAAAGCACATCGTCCCCATCATGTATGGCCATGTCAAAGGCTTTCATGATATCTGCATCGAAGCATTCGCTGCCGTTGACCGGTGGCCAGCACACCTTGTAGGAAGCCACTCTAGCTTTAGGGGAACCCCCTTTAGCAGTTCCATTTCCTAAGCCAAAAACATTTGCTCCTGGAACAAAGTTACCGCCTGCGGTTGACAAGGTATGAGTTCCATGACCATCTATGTCACGAGCAGAATCATCGGAGGAGTTGAGGCCTCCTGCGTATGCAATATAACCTTTGTTGAAGTACCTTGCTCCTATGAGCTTCCTGCACAAAATTCCAAGACTTTCATTCATCTTGTACCACCAAAATATAGATGGAGAGCACCGGCCTAAATCATTTGGTTTCTTGTTATTGAAGTAATATAAATTTAGATGGACCTTGAAATCGTGCGCTTAATTTGGTATATATATATATATGCTTAGCAAGCATCAGACATCATATTGACTTATGATCATGCATGCATGAATTACGTAGCCATTCATCTTATTAAATAACTCAAGAATACGAATTTAAAAATGTGCACGGGGGTGAAGAGAGCTAACCGATTGCAAGGGACTCCAACCGCGGTATCATTCTCACATGTTCCTTTCCATTTTGATGGTAAGGGCCCAATTCCTTCCTCGCTAAAGCTACGCGACTCAGGCCAAACACCTACACCATAAATGCTAACATTAATTATGACAATATATAGTTTGTGTGAGTGTTTTGATGCTATCAAAGGCGCATGTTCTATGTGCATAACATGATCACATAATCTAAAGCTACTTGGCCTCTTGCTTTCAGGGATGAAAGTATATATTGCTCATTTTTGAAGGGGAATTAAGGGGAGAAAAGGTGAGGCAAAGAAGTAAGAAAAAGAGGGAGAAGAATTCCCACCGGTGTCAAGGTTGGCTATGATTGAATCTTCACCAAATCTAGCTCTCTTCCACAAAGAAGAGGGATCGACAACACCATCCTTTTCCATCAGCATAAAATCTCATGAATGTGTTGTGTGTAGTTTTCTTCCCTGGTTCAAGAAAACCGACACAACATTTGGATGCCCTGCATTGACCATATATTAACGTTAATTAATTATATATATTATGTGGAGGGGAAGGTTCCATTTTCAAAATAAATAAGAGTACATAACATAGATGTTGTAGTGTAGGAATTCATATGCAATGATTTAAGATGAAAACTGAAGAGAAACGTTTTGGGAAATGAGCACGGCAGAAAAGAAAGACGAAGCACGGAAGATTCCAAGCAGAGGCCGATGTATATTCGTGTCCTAGTCAAGCAAAAATTCTGCTAGCCCTTGAATCTCTTCTTGTTGTTTCTGTTCATCAACCTTCTTGGCAGAGTTTGATAACTTCTTTTAAAAGATATGCATCTTTCTCTGCTGAATCTAAATTAATCTATATCCGACTTACTTAACTGCTGGATATGCGTTACTTCTTATGAAAGGATATATAATGACTACATAAATTCCGGCCTTCTTTTCATTTTCAAACTTCGTTTTTCTTTGAGAAATCAGTGGCTTGAAGTTGTGTCCTCAAACTTCTTTCATATATTATATTTCAAATATAAATATTTTATGTCAAGCATTAAAAAATAATGAGAAACATTTTATGCAAAATAGATAGACCTAATATCTTGGAAATTTAAAGGGAAAAATTAAGAAATTATAGACTATATATAGAGCGTTGGAGAATTTATAAAGGCAAAAATGAAGTTTACCCTATATACTTGGAGATTTGTTTATGTTTTTGGAAGGAAATCTAAATTGGTTTCCACTTAATTTGTTACTTTAGACGGGGCTAGTGATCGAGATTACAATGAAACAATACTTGTCATGTTAATATGTACATATATTTAAAATTAGGAAAGAATAGGTAAATAGATTTCCTTATGTATCCAGACGTGCTTTGACCATTGGAGTTGATTTCGGGGGGGGGGTTACTTTCGGGTCAAAGATGAAGAGCAATATAAATATAAGAGCATTAATTTCCAAATTATTTTATTCATGCCTCCACGTACAAAAATATTCTTCTTCTTCTTCTTTATATAGAAAAGAAAAACCCTGATTCTACTGAATAAGATAAAAGACTCTATTCAAATTAATAAAAAACCTAGAAAAGAATTATATTAAAAATGGAAAAAAGAATTAAGAAAGAAATATATTTCCTAAAAAAGCTTTGATCAGCGTATAAAACAACCTCGTTTTCAACACAGTTGCAATCATCTAATTGCATCGATCGATCGTTTCAGCAAACGAGGTAGCTAGAAGCGAAGAATTATATCAATGGCGATGACTCGTTCCAGGACGGCATTCGTGGCCTTCGTTTTCCTAGCTGCCTGTTGTAAGTCTCTCTATTCGATCTCGATCTCTTGTAAGAATAATAAATATCATGAAGCAATTATTGATGAAATAATTTATGCATTTGTAGGTATTGTGCTCTCAGCTGTAGCGGCGGCAGAAGGAATCCCTGCAAGAACTGCAGCTTTATCTTGCGAAACAGCTGCTGATTGCAAGAAATACCCCATCGTATGTCCTGGTTCTTACGTCTGCTATCAGCATAGTTGTAGATGCATTAGTTAGCTGGCTAGTTAAAGACACCATGCACGGCTTGTTGATGAGGTTGTAAAAGCCATGCATGGCGTCCAATGTTTGATCTTTACATGTGGCTCATCAGGAGCGCGCTACCTGGATTTTCTGAACTGAAAAGTCATCGTACCAGAATAAAGTATTATCACAATTAAAATAATCTTACTGTATTCCTAGTTAATCAATTTTATTTCTTAGAATAATTCTGAATTTATCGAGTCTAAGCAATAATAATCTCACGCTGTAATTCATGAAGATGCAGTCATCATGGATTCTACCATGCACCTCAAGAAACTTTAGAGAGCAGGATTTTCTGTGGTGATGACCCGGCATCAAGGAAACGTTCATTTTTGTTGACTTGCAAAGTTTGATGATGCAAATACGAAGCTCTTATTTATCATTGAATTTACGTTATTTTGCGCATAAATTAATAAGTTTATATTTGGAAACGTGCTGCCCCTGCGGTGAAACCGGCGTTTTCAAAATCAAAAGCATCATGGGAATGTCGGTGTAATTAAGTGCCAATTAATGTGTATATTCCCAGACAAATTATAATTTGCTGACTCAAAACTGAATTTGTTTTTGGTTGTGTTTTATAATCTTAAATATATTATTTTTACTGTAGACTATGTTACTTTTATTTAATTAATTAAGCAAGCTCTTTTATTGAAAATTCAGTGTACTTCCGGGATTTTATTTTTATTTATTTATATAGCATTATTTAGATTTTCTACTTTTGAATTTCTGTGAGTTTTATCGAGAGCTATCTTCTATTCTTTTTTTTTTAGATTTGCAGGTATGGACAATTTTCTGCCCCAAGAATTGAATTCGAATATAGAAAACTTGGTAATAAGAATCCACAAACCATGCGGGGATCGAGGTGCAAGCTCCTTATTAATTCTCTCTGACGAGTACTGCCGGGTAAGAACTTTTTAATGGAACAAGGAGCAGAATTATGAACTCTTCCGGTGTGTGTCAACATATAAATTTGCTGGCAGATTATACATTTCTGATTGATAGTCGTTGTTGATGACTCGGATAAAAACATGCATCTCTCGTGTTGAAACCTGAGATGTTTAGAAAGAAGGGTAGGGTGATGGCATCGACCTTAATTATCTTCCGTGACCAAATCTATATATTCCTTTGTGCACTACAAAAAAGGAATGTATTAATGAGCAGATTTTCACAATTGCGCCTTCTGCTGTCCATGAATTAGTTCTGCGATATTTCTAACAAGTGGATTCCTGGGCTAAAGCAATCAGCAGCAGCCTCCGGCTTTGGAAAATGTAAGGAGGGCGAAAGGTTCCCGAGTGATATTGTATCAATTTTGATAAAAACAAAAAAGCATCCAGCAGATCAACCAAGTGGCCCGTTGACCTTTTATTTTTCAATTCATCGTTAGCACTGTTTGGTTACCGCGCGAGCTTTAACACGAGAAATCAAATAGAGAGCATGCATGCATGCATGTATACTTGTATTTGATGTTTTAAACTATATATATAGAAACATATTTATTTTATATCTTATCTTTTCTAACCACGCAAGTTTTTTATTTCGGGAAAAAATAGATTTGGTAGACAATATATAGCAGCAGCAGCAGCAGCAGCAGCAGCAGCAGCAACTTGTGGAATCAAAATCAATTCAATACGAGTCATGTCAGCTCTTAAATTATTTTTGGGAGGGCATCAGCTTCTATTCCCCACCACCTTAAATTCCACTCATATCTCGGTTAGGTGACAAACGATGCTTCCCCGTCACCCCTAAACTCATCCGTCCTTCAACTTTATAGTCTTAATTTCCAACTTAATTCAGTGGACCCAATATTCTTTGTTTTTGATGATAAGATATATAAGTACAGATTGCCATGCATGAACTGGAAGTGATATTGTGTGTGTGTGTGTATTGGTTCTCTCTTTTGTTGCCAACTTCAGGACCAGCCTCTTCCTTGTATTTCTGTGATCTGCGTGCTATAGCTAGCCACTTCAAAATCAACATGACTGGTTTTAGCCTCCTTTCTCCGTGCATGATCCCGTGGTCGGCCGACTGGCCACTCCAAGTGATTAGCAGTTGCATGAATGAATAAATCATCCATTTATCAATCATTTATTTATGATACGGCATGAGACAACAGCCTAGCTCCATATTAGTTTTTCTCTTGATATAAAGTATATCTATCAAGCTGACATACATACACACATACATACATACATACAGAGGTAGAGAAAAATGAATCACAGAGGAAGCTGAGACAAATTAACAGCTACTATTGTCTTGTTTACTGGCTTAATTTGGTTTGGCCTCCTATCATATTGTAATTATCAAACCCAATATTAAATCAACAGAGCTAGCTACCTCAATATGAATCCAATCAATACTTGGTTAAATTAATTAATTGTCAAAATAATATTTATATATAATAAAGTCAAGCATAACGAGTAAAAAAAACTAGTCAAATTCTCGAAATCCAACAGCTTCACCAAACTTGTCCCCGTATACTTTGCCTTAAACAAAGCTCAATCCCTACAATTTAGCCTTGACTAAGAGTCAAGTCCTTCTGGGGTGAGTTTAGAAGAAGAGTTCATGCTTCATGAGCATAACTTAGGAGAAGAGTCCCACCTTTAGATGCTCATCTATATTTTGGGTTCATCTTTATCTACACCTTTAAATGTATATTTTTTTTAAAAAATATTTATCATATTTTTGTCAATATTAATATTGTCTATGGAATAAGTGTATAAAAATCTTCCACGAATCTACTATATTCTCATCGCCTTGATTTTTTGGAAGGAATATTTATTCTTATTAATATACATGTCTATGATTTTTTTTTTTCTCGTGAATGCTACCCGACTAAAATTACATTATAATCTCTCTTCTCCAAAAAAAAAAAAACTTGGTTGAGTCAAAGAATATTAGATCCGGTAATCTTGTCAAACTTAGTAGATTGAGCTTAAGATTTGCTTAAGCCATCACCGGCCCCGGTTCTTCTCAACGAAAATTCAAGTAAAAAATAATAACTAAAAACACAAATACATGACAAGATAATGTAATTTCTAAAAGAGAATTCTGTTAAATATTTTTAATTCCATAGTGTCATTTTTTTTCTTACAAAAATTAACAAAGACAAATCAATGAAGACAAGAGTAGTTAATATTGTACGAAACAGTTGGGATGCAATGAAGATACATCAAAATAAAATTAC
Organism: Salix arbutifolia; assembly: GCA_025169955.1. Lineage (NCBI taxonomy): Eukaryota > Viridiplantae > Streptophyta > Magnoliopsida > Malpighiales > Salicaceae > Salix > Salix arbutifolia. The sequence goes on from CM045907.1 coordinate 231,938, forward strand.
AAACTTAAAAATAAACAATGCAAACGTCCAAAAAGAAAGAAAGAAAAAAAGAGAAACCATGCACATATATACAACTTGAATTACTTATTTTTTTCGTTCTGAAAAGAAAAGATCAGATCATAATATTGCTGTGGAGATAATGAAAAGGAAAGTGGTGGGGGACGATCACCTTTTCCAAGGAAAGAGAATCCAAGCAAAGTTACCTGTAATACCCACTCCGCTTTGGCTGTATCTATGGAGCTGTTTGCTACCTAAAATCCTTCTCTACGACCTGTCGTTCATGGATTCTCTTCTGTCTTTTGTCTCCTCTTGTTTCTCTTCTTCTTCCTTGCCAGCCCCTTTAAATCCCCCACTTCTCTACGTACTATTCGTTGCTTGCAACCCAAGGTAGAGTGATCGTTCTCTTCAACTAACAAGAGAGAAAGACGAGGGAGTGAGAATGGTTCTCTCAATTATTTGCTCCTCTTCCAGTCTTCAACTGTAAGTGTCTTAGTAGTTTACACCTCCTGATGTTTTAGCAGTGGCATTTTTTCTACTTGTTAGTTAATTGCTAGCTTTTAATCCGGTAAAATCATGAATCAACCGAGTCTTCTAACTCCAGTCTTTCAGATCATCATTTATTCTTCCTGTCACTGGTCAATTGAAGTATACAGGGTGTAGGCTAATTAAGATCGCATGGTATCTATGGTAATGCAGGGCACTTATTAGATGGAGACCACTTACTACCTAGCTAGAGCTACCTGGTCTGAAAGAATGGCCTGCCTGGCTCCCTGAATGCCATCTGGGAAGCCTGTCGAAGAGTGTTGGCATCCTTTCTACATGGCATGAGGGGAGTCGAGCAGGCCCAATCAACAACAGCATACAGCTACCCTGTATTGAGCTCAAGAGGTACTTTCCTCTATATATACCTACTGAACGAGCCTAAGCTCGCAGGAAATTATTGTTGCGACTCATTAATAAGGTGAAAGCAAACACCATTCATTGTATAAAAGCTGCTATCTAAAGAGCAAAAAGCTTTTTTTCCATTGCATCAGAGATACCAACATCCTCATTTCCTTTTGAGTTCGTGATAGCTATCGGGTATAATATTCAATCCCATATCTGAAAGGCTCTTCAGTCAAGAACACTAGTTGTTGATTGTTCTAGCTGATCATGATTAGCTTACTCTAATTGGTTTATAAAGAAAAGGCATGATTAAACCGATGATTGGATAGAGACCCTGGATTAATTAGAGAATTGATAGGTGCAATATCATGATCCTATATTTGGAAGAACATAGCAGCTCTTAGAATCAAGTTTGGCAGAGTGTGTGTGGCTATGAGAGATAGGTGTATGGGAAGGAGCCATACAAAGAAGGGCATTTGTGCGGGCCCATATCTACTAAAACCATTGAAAAAGATTGAAGTTAGACAATCAATCTTTGAGCACCTGTTTTTAAGCGATGATTTGGATGTAGCTCTCTTCAATACAGTAACGTGTGCTCTGTCATTGTAACTCTTCAGTAACGGGCTCTGTTTCAGTAAAATGTGCTCTGTACTTGTCTCCAAGAGATGCAGAAATGTAGTTTTTGAGTTGGAGTTAGAACATGTTTATTTTATAAAAATCCAGGACAGTCACAATTTTACCTGTTTAATCCGGATGCCAAGAGTGCGGGGGTGGGTTTCCTCAAATAAATAAATAAATAAATAAATCTTCCTCTAACTTATACAGGGATCTGTTTTAGTCATATATATGCTCTGCCCTTGTAACTCTTCAGTAACGCTCCTCCAACTTGCCCGTCGAAGCTTTTGAAAAGAGCAGCAGTGCATTTCTTTCTTAAAAAACAAATCTATAGTAACTTCTTGTCTGGGTCTTGGATAGTTCTGTCGGTGTTATAACTGTCGAGCTCGAGTTGCCAGAACTCGCCTCATACCATTGCAATGTTTTCTAACCGGAGATGTAGTTAGAACTTAGAAGGCTTGACTAGGTAACCTTCCATCTAGATCTTAGTTTCAACAAAAAAACTCGGTAACATTAAATTAGATATTTTTTGAGACAGTGAATTCACACACACTTTGTCAACCATAGCTGCCTATCCATTTTCTTACAGATTTCCAGGAAGCAATCTTGTTTGTTATGATAAAAGTCTTTGGTCATCATTTCATGAAATCAACTCAGAATATACTTTCAGATGATATTCCACACTTACGGTTTCTTAGAAACCCTGTTTCTCTTAGTGTTTCAAAATCATTTTAAAAAAAAATGAAATTTTATCTATTTATTTTTTATTTTAAATTAAAAAAATTAGTATTTTTAGATCATTTTCATGTGATAATATAAAAAATATAATTTTAATGTATTTCTTCATAAAAAAAACATTTTCAAAAACAATATCAATCACACTCATAACAGGCTATATAGTCAAAATAATAAATTAAGATTATTTAGAAGTTTCTTGAATCTTGTTAAATAAATCTAGAGTTGTTTAAAAATTTATTTCTTGAAGATTTAATCTTTTACAGCTTCGATAATTTTTTAAATTTTGAGTTGTCACAAACCACATGTCATTCAATTATTCAACCTCCAACGACAGTCCACATGAATCACCAATTAGAAAACTCTTAAATTTCTATTAGGATTTAGGAGAGATAGATTGTTATGCTTAGAGTGCTAGCTCTAATTTTGTGTTTACTTATTTTTATTTTGTCTAACAAACAACCACTCTTTTTTAAAAAGCGTAACTTATTATTTATAGAAAAATCTAAAAAACTACAAATTGACAACCCCATGAATAATATCTCAAAACAATTTTAGAAATTAACTCAATCAAATCCTTACTTAATTTTTTTAGATCTAGAAACATAATCCCTATATTAATTATATTCTAGTACTTGATTTCTAAAATATATTTTAATCAAGTCATACTTAATTAAATCATTCCGAAATAATTTTTGACTAATATTTCTAATTACTGTAAAATAATAAAAGTACATTCATTTTATTATTCATGTTGTCCTTTGTCTTCCCTTTCAAGTCTATCATCATGTTAATAATATTTTCAAACATGTGTATTTTCAATGTGTATGACATCCATATTTTGACGGAGGAGATTAGTCTTCTAATAAGAAAGATTCTAAAATATATTTGTTTTACCCAATTGTGGGTCACACCAATGTCAGGAAACTTTTGCCTATCAAATTAAAAATCAAACACAATGACCTTGTATTGCAAAACCATGTCATATAATTCTTTACCTAACGGTATCAACAATGCAACATCCTTTTCAAATCAACCGCCCAAAAAGTCTTATATATTCTTTCTGTACTTGTATTCAATTAGCAAGAACCATTAGTGATAATAATAATAAAATGTTTTGCCACTATATATTAAGGTGAAGACTTTGTTATTTTTCATACAATATAGACATGATAATTTTTTCATGTGTGCTCTAACCCATAGTTATCAATTCCGTTCCGTTCCGTTAAAAAACCCGAGATGAAACGGTGTCGTTTTCGTCTCGGTTTTAATTCTGGCCCGTTCCGGAAATTCCGGCCGGAATGTTCCGGGTGTGCCGTTCCGGCCTTAAAATCCTTTTTTTTTTTAACTTTTGATTTTTTTTCTCTAATTTTGAGTTTATATTTGTTTGACTTTGTGTTTATATTGTAAAATTTAAAGTTAATTTATCTTGAATTTTAATTATGCTTGTTAAATTAATATTTTAATTTATATATATATATAATTAATTATATATGAACAGTACAACCCCGAAACGGCACGCCGAAACGCTCCGAAACTGGAACGTTCCGTTCCAATAGAAAAATCAGAACGGTATTGACAACTATGCTCTAACCATAAACCTCTCGTATTCAGGAAAAACATTTATAGTTCATATTAAAGTTGCCTTCGTAGAAGAATTAATTTTCTTAAGACATCATATGTGAACACTTTAAATTAACACAATTGTCTTAACCCATCAATCAACAATCATAGACAAACATCTATATTCCTACTCAAATTATCAGGCTCAGATATGATTGTAGATAAGAATATGAACTCTAACCTTATACATATTTTTTATGACAAGTTGTAAATCATAAGTATCACCAGCCAACAAGAATATGATGCAACAAATGAATTGAATGGAATTTTGTTTACATAATCGAAGATGTGTATTCTGAGCTAAAGGTTGCACTATAATTTCATTCATTGTATCATTTGAATGATATCATGTCTATGATCAATGATCTTTTAAGAGATGAATAACCTATTATTGTCTTAGAAGTGATTGAGAAGTATTAAAAAAAATTATGTGCAATTATAGTACTTTCTCTGTCAATTCTAGGTTTATACCGAGCGTGCCCAAATATTCTCCACTCGGTCAAATTTGTTTTTAAGATAGTATAACACGTTTGGACAGGCTAATTTTTTGATATCTTAAGCTAAAGGTTTTTGCCATTAATTTAGCAATATAAAAATTCCCTTTCAACCTATTATTTTTAGATAAAATGTTTCTCATCTATTTGACAATTCCATCATTATTGGTCTTACTCGACTCATGATCTAACTTGATGATGAACACAAATTCAACAATCAAAAACTTATTGTGATTGTGCACCCATCCCATAATAGTTCATAAGAAAAATTTACAGTATCAAAAAACGTAACCGTGTCTACATTGGGTTCTTCGTCTATGATTGAACATACATACATCACCATGATTGATTCTTATCTCATCCATAGGATTGTTATCATCATATATAACTTTGTGCGAGTTGTTAAAACTAGAAGTTAACCCGATTATCTTTTCGTCTCGTAAGTATTATATACTTCTTCTTTTCAAACCAAAGGGGTATATATTTCTCCATAGTAATATTTTATTTTGTATAAGCTGCATAGTAATAAAAAAAAGGTTTTATATACTTGAGGCGGGAATCTTAAAAAACAAAGCTAACAATTAGAAACTTAGAGGTAAATAGGAGTGTAATTGACCGACCGATGACTAAAATACAACCAGCATTTTGCGAATTTTGTAATGGTGGTGGTAAAATAACATAATAAATCGTCATTCTAACGCAACGTAAAAATAATAATTGAAAGTGTGAATATGCAGCGCGCAGCCATGCATGATTGATGACTTCCGGGCCCGATGAGGACACGGCATTCTTCTCTCCTTAAACAAAACAATCTTCTCCACTAAGGATCTCTCTTTCTTCGTCTTTTGGCTGAACCTAGTACCCCCAGGAAAGTCCTTCAAATAAAATTGAGAAAAACACTGAACGTGGCTTGCTTCAAGACAGCAGCCAGTACAGAGAGGCCACGAACCCTAAATTCAAAACTCTCGAAAAGTCAGTCCAAGTGCCGTGACAAATAAGATGGAAGATTATATTTAAAGTGTGGAAAATCTTCTTACCCACGTAGCTTCTCTGAATTCAAAAGGTAGGTAGACAACCAGCAGATGCTTTTAAAAAGAGTACTGGTGGTTTCTAAATTACTTAGAAATTAACACAAACTGACAGGGTTAGGATTTCTAACGTGGGTTCCGGTTGCAAGTAGCCGATAAAAAAAGATAATATTTTGTTTTTATATTTAGATGCTGATATATTAGATCGATCATATTTGAAAAAAAAGGTTGAAAAAATAAAAAAATTATATGATCATTATATCAGAGTCAACCATTAGGTCAATCTTCCGACACCCAAGAAAAATATAAAGAAAAGCGTTGACATTGCAATGGGTAGACATACACAGAAACAAAAGAAATGATTGACTTGTGAGGGGTAATTAAGACATAGCACGCATAGTCTATAAATAGATGATGTAATGGTGACTCCAGCAAACAACACGGTTACACGTCAAAGACACGGTCCACCTCGACAAACAGCCTTCTCCACACAACAATAATAAGTAGAGTAATCAGTACTTCATTAGCACATTCGATTGGAAATAGAGTACTATCAAAAAAATACATTCAATTGGTATATGTTTCCGTCGATCACATGGGCATGCATGGTGTGAATTTATTGTCCAAGGCAAACCCGCGACTTTCCGTGACATTTCCAAGTCTAACCCTCTACATTCCTGCTTATAAACTGTGAAAATGGACACCAACTCACCAAGAAATTATTCTACACCAGGCTCTCTCCCCCTCTCTGTCTACACGCTTGTTTCTTAATTTTAGCTTTCCAAGGAGAGGCGGCGATAAAGTCCAAGTAACGAAGCTCTCGTAATCATATCAAAACGGATCGATGAGCATGAAGGTACGTAACCAGTCACGCCCATCTTCTGGCACCACAATGGATAGAAAGTCACGCTGTGTCAATTAAACTAATTTCCTTTCTTCCTGTACAGCAAAAGATAGTGCTCAAGGTACAGATGAATTGCGAGAAATGTAGGATCAAGACGCTCAGGGTTGTGGCGGATGCAGACGGTAAGTTTTCAGGCTTGACTACCACAATTAGTAAACCTTTGCGTTTCGGGTTGACTTTAATTAGAGATTAATCTGATCTGACGAGCTGCCGTGGCAGGGGTGAGTTCTGTGGGATTTGAAGGAGAGAACAAGCAGAATGTGGTGGTGATCGGAGATGTTGATGCTGCTGGTCTCGCCAGCAGGTTGAGGAAGAAAGTTGGGCACACTGACATCATCAGCGTTGAGCCTGTGAAGGAACAATAGACAGGGCGACGAATTCCAACCTTGAGTAGCGCAGCTTTCATCACACAGTAAATCGCTCTAAATTCCTTCATTGAATAGATTGTATCCCGTTTATATTCAATAATAATACTTCATTTCCACCTTTACAGATTACAATTCAGCAGGGTCATGTCTATAGGTATAGGATTTCAATCCGCTAATTAGTCCCTCAAAATACGATATGAATTTCTGGAATTGAGTTTGAAGCAGGATTCTTGGCATTTTCTACATCAAAAACAAAACAAAACCATGGTACCGGCTATATTATTAACGACAAAACCCCCGTTAATAATATAGCCAGTACAGTATATACATATTACTGTATTTGCGTCTTTTCCAAATTTTTTGTTTCAATGTAGCTACGGTTTTACCTTTATTACCAAACAAAACAGTGTTGACCAGTCAAGGTTATTTTAGATATTTTATTTTGTCAATGAACAGTAAAATAATAATTATTATTTTTCTTTTGTTGAGGTTTTATTTTTTCATTTCGCATTTATTTGATTGTTTTTTTTTTAATTCCAGTGATTTTTTTGGTATTGAAGTTTAATGTGTTTTAATTCTGTTCTTTAATTGAAATTGATTATATATTTTGTTTTTCATTATAAGCCTTATTCTTTTTTCTCTTCAACTTTTTTAGCTGTGTTTTGTCCTTCTAAGACAGTTCCTATTTTTTATTTGTATTTATGTATCTATACTCATAGTTTTAGTTTGTAATTTCAATCATTTTTTTTAGGTTTTATTTTTATTCAATTTAGTCCTGAAATTTAAATTTATGTTGATAATCATTTTTAAAATGGTATTTCTTCTTTTTTTAACAATAATTTATTAGAAATACAACATCGAATGATCAATTACTAAGGTTATTATTCTTATTATTATGATTGAAGGTAAACAATAAAAAATAATTTTTAGAAAAAATAGTTTTATGAAAATAATTGTTGAACAAAATCAAAAGTATTCTATTTTTCATTTTCATCCTTATTCTTTTAATTTTTGATATAGTTTCAATACATTGTTTTTTTCGATCCTTCTTAGATGGTCTTTCTATTTTGTACTTATTTATGTATTCATGTTTTTAGTTTTGGTGTTTGATTTTATCATTTTCTTTTTCTTGAGGTTTTGTTTTTATTAAGTTTAATCGTGAAATTTTAATTTATACTGGTGATCATTTTAAATTTGATATTTCTTTTTTTTTGTTTAAAAAATGATGGTCCTTAATTTGTCTTTATTTATGTGTTCATGCTTTTTTTTGGGAACAATTTAATAATTTTATTAAAAAATTATCTTATAAATAAATTTCTTAACATTACTTATCAAAAATTATGTCCAAGCTAATACTATTTTTTATATATTTTAAAATTTTTTGGAGGGCAGCTGAAACGTCTGGTTTCTATAAAAATCATTCATGGCAGGAGGTCGGTGCACTTGGGGTGTACGAAGACGTGGTGGTTGAGAACTTGACAGCTAGTAATTGTTTCGGAGACCATTTCAAACCCTAGAAAAGTGCCACTATGCTCTATGTTAGAGAAGGGTTTTATTTTTTCAAGTAAGGGATTTTAATGTTAATGACGTGGATTTATTTGCTTATAAAAATGTGATTTATTTGCTTAAAACTAATATAAAGAAGCCGTGGCCTTACACGGTTAGAAACATTCTTCGCTCAACAAACTACCACTTCAAAGTCTTTCATGTTCAATTTAAGATTGACTTCGCAATAGTTTGTGCTAATAATTAATTACCTTTGGTACCCCGCGCTTCTCAAACACGCAACCCTTTGCGAAGCTGGCGGTCAAGATATACATGACAAAGAGGACCATGATTTATAGCGACGAGGACCATAAACAGAAATGAGGCTACCAAATTATTGTTTTTGGATCTAAAAGTATGTATGCACAACTCTACTATGTATAAAAAAACACAAATATTAAAAAACCTCTACCCAGAACCCTTTTGTTTGTTTATGCTTTGAGGTATTTTGGTTATTAGATTGCTCATAAATACATTAAATGTTCTTAAACAAACCTATAGTAACGAACACACCGTATAAAAATAACCTTAAATTTAAAACACAAGTAATTTTCAAATGAAGAACAAAAAAATCACCGCACCACAATGGTGAATAGAAAAAACATGGTTTGTTATTAGTACCGCAATAAGAAGGATTAACAATTACATAAAACAATTAATCGATTGATGTAACATTATATATATATATATATATATATAGAGAGAGAGAGAGAGAGAGAGAGAGAGAGAGAGTCCACTGTTACATCGATCACTCAATCAACCAATTATTCCTTGCATTAACTAACGCTCCAACCACCACAGGGACTTGGTGGTGTGATTAACGTCTAAGCAAGGTCGACTTTCCTCGACCTTCCCACCCATTTTTACTTCTTTGATATATCCGTGTGAAAAAACAGTTCGATTCTGATAACTATTATAGTCATACGCTGTTTAACTGGTTGTTCATTCTAAGATTTATAAGTTGCGCGTAAAACATACATTATAACATAAAAAGTAAAAGAGTCATGCAACTTCATCGATGATGCTGCAAGCTCCATCAATGGTAACTGTGAACGCTTACTAGTAATTGGCAATACCTGTTTTGGTTACGTGCGGGAAATGATGGATTAATATGATAACAGTGACTTCGTCGTCATGGCAAATGATGGTGTTGCTGGAATCGTCAACGTACGGAAATGGAATGGAAGATGAACAGTGATGCCCTTCAGTAAAGATGACGAGCTTGCACATGGTGAATCAGAATCTCTCTGCAAAAACAACACATCGATAGGGACCCGCCCCGCCCCTCTTTTTCCTCCGCCTGGAACTAGCCATGTGCTCATGCTCTCCTTCTTCAGTCTATATATAATCGAGTGAGAGCGAGCCTCTGGTACTCTTTTATGCTGTTTTCATTAACTTGTTTTTTAACATCTGACATAGCCTGTTTGCATATCTTTTCTTCTTCTACTTGGAGATCATACGAATCATCATCGAGGACTGCTGATCAAACAAAATGAAGGTATCCATGTCTAGCTGCTTTTATTTCATAAATTATAAAGAGACCACGAGTTTCATTCTTGGATTGTTCATTTTTAACATGGTTAATTAAATGGCAGCAAGTGATCGTGTTCAAGGTTCAGATGGCCTGTGGGAAAAGCAGGGTCAAGGCTCGCACGGTGGTGGCAAAAGCTTGTGGTATTTATTAAGGAATTTGCATTCCACTTTTTTTTTTCTACTGTTTCTGGTAAACAATTACACAAATTCTCCTCTCAAGATTTTATGGAATGGTAACTATAATGTTTATTAAACAAATCAAGACTCCCCTTTGCACTTTTTGGATCTTGCATCTCAAGGTTTCCAGTTTCTCTTCTTTGTTTTCCAAAGAAAGCATATATGGAGGGAGGGTTCATGCCTTGATTGTGGGATTTGGGGCCAGGCATGTATGAGTATTCAATGCTTTCCTATTTGATTTGCAGGAGTGAACTCTCTGGCATTACAAGGAGACGACAGAATCGTGGTGTCTGGGGATGGAATTGATGCAGCCCATTTGACATACTGCTTGAGGAAAAAAGTTGGGCATGCTGATATTATCAGCATTAAGCTCATGCAGCAGTAGAAACATGCCAATGCTACCCACGAATGGCCATGTTTATATATCATGACCTCATTATTCATTATAGTATATATTTAACCTCTCAATTAATCTCCAGTCTTTTCTCTGGGGAAGCTTTAAAATGCTGATACAGAAAATCAGCAACGGTAATTAATTTCCTGCAGCAAGTATTTCCTTTTCTTTTCAACAATGTAGTGCTCTACTTCTAATCAATGAAAGGAGTAGCTTTGTTGGCAAATTCACTTCCAGTCTCCATACAGAGTGCACGGGATCACAGATATTCACATTGTGATCAATGCTCAAGTCAATCAATCTGTCACCTGATTAGAAATTATCTGTTTGGTGTTTTACAAACCATAATCTTGATTAGCTAAGGATTAATTGATTAATCTTAGATTCTTAGTCAATCTCACTTGATGGACTTTCTTCCAAACCCTCTGGAGGAAAATACTTTGTACCGCCCACCAGCAGCCTTTTACATTAGTCAATCTGAAGTGGTTCTACGCCACATCATCTTAGACTTGTCTGCTGATCGTGAAGCCTTGAGTTCCCACTGGCAGGCAACAGGGCTGGTCCACGCCGGCAAATCTTATTTCAAGCCTAGAGATATCAAAGCTGCTATTGTTACATGGGGGGACTGTGTCTTGGCATGAATAGAGTGATCAGGGAACTTGTTGTTGGGCTCTGGGAGTTACATGGCGTGCGTCGGATAATTGGGATCACCTGGTTATAGAGGGTTTTACTTTAGGGACTCTAATCCAAAGCTTGTGCAGAACCTCCAGAGGCGGTTTTGATCTTAATAAAATTGCTGATGCCATTGAACGTCAAGGTTTTGGTCATGTTACTTCACTCAAATTCGGCTACATTTTGTAATTTTCTTCGTTAAAAGTTTTAAATTTTTCAATGTGATCATAATCAAGTTGGCTACTTTTTCGCAAGTCTGGTAGCTTCCAAAATAGTATTACTTGATTCGGTGGGAAATCTTCTGGACAAGAAACTGGTGTATATATGCTCCATCACATGTTGTCTTCCCACAAAATAATTCATGATCGAGTCTATGATATTATTATTTTTTTCCTTAACAATCACTATCTCCATGATAGATTACTAAAATTAGTACAGTAGTTAGGCATCATTTTCAATTGAAGTTAATTATGGGAACCATTCCATTCTCCAAGCCTGTGCGTTTTTGGTTGATACTATTATTAGCTGAAAATAGCTGTTTAGCCAGCAATATTTGTATACATCAATATCCATTTGAGGGTTGGAGAGGAGCAGAGAGATGATCCTTGCTCCAAAAGTCCATAAATCTGTGTTGGTCTATGCAAAACTCGGAGAAAGTCTTCCTTGGAAATGAAAATGGTCATGGGTTTTGATTGACACTTGACATACAAGTTTTGATAAGAAATTCCTGAAATTTCATTGATTGTAAAACACTAAAAATCCCATCCTTTGATTGGTCTATGGCAATTGGCATGGTCATTTTAACAATTCAACATTGTTTTATAAGAACCGACTTAAATCATAAATTAGCGAATGGCCTTCATTGTTGACCTAAGAGATGATTCTGTTCTGCCTCATATATGGCAGGCTTCTTGATTAGTAATTGGCATTATGTCTTATTAGTTCTTGTTTTTGTGCTTTGAAAATGATGCTAGACAGGGTCTTCCCTTTCTTCAGTATTTTACTCTATGTGCATATAGTTGGAGGAGATGGAACAATGCGTGGAGCTGTGAAGATATCTGATGAAATTCATCGCCGCAAACTAAATATTGCATGTCATTGGAATTCCCAAAAGAGTTGACAATGATATAGGCATCATTGAAAGATCATTTGGATTTCAGGGAGCAGTAGAACTGGCCCAGCAAGCAAGCCATGCAGCTCATATTGAGGCCGAGAGTGCGGCTAATGGGTCGAAGCACAGGTCACATAGCCCTCCATGCCACCTTGAGCAGCCGCGAAGTGGACTGCTCTCTAATTCCTGAAACCAAATTGTACTGGGAAGGAAGAGGAGGCTTGTTTGAGTTTCTTGAGAAGCAACTGAAAGAGAGTGAGAATACTGATGTCTTTCAAGGAATTTTATCACGGTTGGTCTAGTATATGAGCAGGCATGAATATTTCCTACAAGATCCTGTCTCTTTCTTTCAAACTGTATTCTGTATGCTACTAAATTTTGATTTCAATAACATTTTGATAGTGTCTGAGAATTTTATCACAGATGGTCTAGCACATGAGCAGGCATGGATATTTCACTTGTGTTCCCTGGAAAAAGGAACCTGAAATGCAGAGATGATTATATATATATATATATCACACACACACACACACACACACACACACACCCTTGTCATGGGATGGCTGGTGCAGCTGTAGCTTCCCTTTTTGTGCTTGTATATAAGGGGCATGGGCATATGGTCCACTTGGAATCAGTGGGGTTTTGCCTGCAAAAGTTATTTGCCAAAGTTATGGCGATGATTTTTCACTGATTGTTGAGTTGATTGGTTTATGATATCCAATCGTGTTCTCTTTAATCATTGATTGAGGGATTTTTGAGCCCTTCATGTCAATCTGCCTTTACTAATCTTTGCAAAATCGCAAGCCATGTTTGCAATAAGAAATGATCATGATGTGGAGTGAGTAAGAGCTTACATAGAACTTGAAAGTGCCCAATCGAAGCTCATTCCATAAAGAAGAGGAAAAGAAAGAAAAGGGAAGGATCCTAGAGAAAAAAAGAAAAGGTCTCTTCTTTGAGTGAGGAAATTGGGGATGGACAGTCTTTGCTTTGACACTCTTTTTATAAAGAAAGAAGGAAAGAAAGAAAGACAGAAATTCCTGAACTGGTGCCACGCAGATTGTGACCGCATTCGAATCAAGAATCTCCTGTGCGTGGCCCGCAGCCTTCCGCTCCTACTTTTCTATGTTTTCTAAAGCTTAAAACTCCTGTCAATCTCCCCAACCAGTAGAATCTTATAGCAACCAGTTAGCATTTCTACGATACTTCATAGCTCTCACACACATGGGGCTTTCAATTCCAGCCATCTTGTTAATGTTCCATGGGCACAGAAGCATGACAAGCTTCAACCCTTTTGCCTGCTAGGAATTGTACGCACATGCCGAAAGGGAGAGAGAACTCCGTGAGCAAGCAAGAGCCAACTATTGATTGGCAAGAGGTAGAAGACAAGCCCTCCTACTATTAACATCCCGCATTTGGGACATAAGAATTGGGGTGGTGGCCCAGTTGACAAGGGTTTTCATTCTCATGTGAAAGTCGGTTGATCAGTAGTGATGTCTTCATCATCTTGGCTTTATTGGGCACCACCAAAAGGTTTCAAATTACAGTCAAGTTCCTTAATTAACACCCAACTCCTAAAACGATTCCGAATCGAATTGTGAGATATCCTCCACAGTAATCCATCCAGTGAACCTCGGGCCGGAAGGAGGGGAGGGTGCTTGAGGCACTGCAGCAAAGTTATTAAAAACAAACTGGGCTCTGATCAGAGATGCAGATAGGCTTGCCGGGCCGGGCCTGATAGAGATTAAACATAGTAAAATGTCATTAATTAAATAATAAAGATATATTCCAGCAGTTCTTACACTCAACTCTTTTAAACAGTTACTAGAAGTCTAGAACCCAACATGACCTGCTCTCACTATTTAACTTGGAGCACTTCATCAGTTGTATTGTCACTCTCTTACACACTCCCTCACGAAACCGTTTCAAGCTTCCCCTCTCTGCGCATCCCCTCTCCCTTCCTATGAATGAATGAATGCTGTAGAAGGGAACCCAAAAAGCTCTTTTCTTTTTTCCAAGAACAAAATGTCAAGATTACCACGAACTCTGCTTTATCTGGTTTTTGCAGTAATATTGCTTTCGGGGTCATTTCCAGTGGGGGAATCGGCTATAGGAGTTAACTGGGGGACAATTTCATTTCACAGGTTGAAGCCTTCGACAGTGGTGGATCTGTTGAAAGACAACAAGATAACGAAAGTGAAGTTGTTTGATGCAGACCCAGATGCGCTAACTGCTTTAGTGGGGAGTGGGATTGAAGTCATGGTTGGGATTCCTAATGAGATGTTGGCTGCTCTTAGCTCTTCAACTGATGCTTCTGATTTGTGGGTTAGGCAGAATGTTTCTAGATATGTTCTTAAAGGTGGTGCTGATATCAGGTTTTTATCCCTCCCTCTCTTCCCCTTGTCCAAGTTCTTACTCTTTCGGGCCAGTTCGATGTTTGAGAAGACCTGGGAAATGAATGAATAGGAAATGGCTTTTTTCTTCTTCTTATTTTGGATCTTGGCCTTCATTTTGGTTTAGATTTTGAGTGGATTAACATGGATAAGTGCAAGGCAGTACTATGTAAAGTAATTCATAAGGAGGTTAAGTTGTCTGTAATTGAATTGGGTTCTTTGCCAAATGTAGCTTCGCTCTACTTCATGGTGCCTATGAATAAAGATAGTTAGGTATTTTTCCCAACTTTCAAAACGAGCATGAGGGCTGCTTCAAGGCAAAGCTGGTACATCTTAGCAATAGTGCATCCAGAGATACAATTATCTTGGAGTCTATTGATGAGAGATAGACCTTAATTCTTAATTAGCATAAAAAAACCCTAAAGTTTTCAGGAAAGAGGTTACAAGTTCCATCAAGTAATTCATTAGAAATCAAAGTTGATCTGGGGTAGAAAGGGCAAAGTGGAAGGCGAAGCTGTTACTTGTCAGTGAAAATCTTTGGTGGCATGATAAAATAACTACAACTTTGAAATGTGTTTGGGTGCATACTTGCAGTTTTAGGAGTTTACTTGAGCATAGAATGCTATGATTTGTAAATTCTTGAAAAGTTTATTCATTTAGGCCATGCCCCCATTGTGCATGGTCGCATAAAGCACTTGCTTTTGATTAGTAAAATCCTATTCGCTTAAAACGCAGAATCTTTAGTAATTGCAACTTCATTATTTTGTTTCATAAACTATCTTAATACTGTCACCTCAGTTTGAACTTCTAATAGTCCGATGCAGCTGAAGTGTGTTGTTTGTACTTTCTCAACAATGAGACATTGTCATTGAGAGCATGGGTTGCCGTGCCAGATAGCATACACCGGATAGCAAGCTTCTTTGCACAGCTCCTCTTCCTAGGATCTAGACAACATTGCTCACGAAATAATATATGGCATCTAACTATCCTTGAATAGCTATTTTTTTAGATAATGTGTAAGAATTTAGGAATGAAAACCAGATTGCTCTGCATGATAGCAATGAGAATTTACCACTCACTTGTGACAGCACATAGATTATGGGACCAAGACTTTCAAATTCGAAAATGAATCTATGCACGTTCAGAACTCTGATTACAGCATTTGTTAACTGAAATTTGCTTCTACTGTTCTATGCATTACAGAAATTCTACAAACATTTTTCACTAGATACTCTCTTATCCCATACAATGACAGGTATGTTGCTGTGGGAAATGAGCCATTCCTCACAAGTTACTCGGGTCAATTTCAATCTCTTGTTGTCCCTGCTCTACTCAATCTACAACAGTCTTTGGTCAAAGCAAATCTTGCTGGCTATGTGAAGCTAGTAGTCCCTTGCAATGCTGATGCTTATGAGTCTTCTCTTCCTTCTCAAGGGGCATTCCGACCTGAACTGACTCAAATTATGACTCAACTTGTTTCCTTCCTCAACTCAAATGGCTCACCTTTTGTTGTGAATATCTACCCATTTCTTAGCTTGTATGGGAACTCAGATTTTCCTCAAGATTATGCGTTCTTTGAGGGGAGTACCCATCCTGTTACAGATGGGTCTAATGTTTACTACAACGCTTTTGATGGGAATTTCGACACTTTAGTTTCAGCACTCAACAAACTTGGATATGGTCAGATGCCCATAGTTATCGGGGAGGTGGGCTGGCCAACTGATGGAGCCGTCGGTGCAAACCTAACTGCAGCAAGGTTTTTCAACCAGGGACTCATAAATCATGTTTTGAGTAACAAAGGAACCCCTCTGAGACCAGGTTTCCCTCCCATGGATATTTATCTTTTCAGCCTACTTGATGAAGGTGCAAAGAGTGTACTTCCAGGAAACTTTGAAAGACACTGGGGGATTTTCTCATTTGATGGCCAGGCTAAATATGCACTGAACCTTGGTTTGGGTAACAGGTTACTGAAGAATGCGAAGAACATTGAGTATCTCCCATCAAGGTGGTGCGTGGCAGACCCCTTTAAAGATCTGACAAACGTGGCCAACCACATGAGAATTGCCTGCAGTGTTGCAGATTGCACAACACTTGATTATGGTGGATCGTGCAATGGAATTGGGGCAAACGGAAATATATCTTATGCATTCAACAGTTACTATCAGCTCCAGATGCAAAATGCACAAAGCTGTGATTTCGATGGGCTTGGGATGGTGACATTTCTAGACCCATCAGTTGGTGATTGCAGGTTTCTTGTTGGAGTGACTGATCATAAGAAGTCATTAGCTTTCAGACCAACTCATAGGAGGACCACCATTTGGATTTCTATCCTGTGGTGGATGTGGTTCTTTCAAATGTTATAAGAAGTTTCTTTACATGGGTTTTTCTCAGTCCCTTGTCGGAAACTTGTAGTATTAGTGGATACATTTGGACATAGACAAAAAAATACTAGAGTTATTTAGATATACTGAACATGATTGCAGGTTATTGTTATATGTAACAGTATATCAAGTAGGAAACAGAGTAGACTCATATGTATCGGATTTTTATCCAATCTTGAAATTATATTGACCTTATTTTTCTTTATATTCTCGCTATTTTCTTGTGTGTCTCGTGCTTGACCTCTGATTTGCAATCCAGTCACGCCAAGCACACCCTGTTTGGGAGTGCGATTGCGGTAGTTTTTCAAAGTGTTTATCGTGCCGAAATACATTAAAATGATGTTTTTTTATTTTTTTTAAAATCATTTTTGAAATTAGCACATCAAAATGATCTAAAAACACCAAACCGCCGGTCTTTAAAATGTAAAAAAAATAAATAAAAATTTAAATTTCAGCCAAAAGCCGGTGGGATCATAATGTCAAACGAGCTTATGCGATAAGACCTCCTGGTCTAGTTTAGTAAAAATCCCCTTTGCATTAGGTATTCAATAGTACGAAGGTAAATTCTTGGATTACAAAAAGGTAAATTACAGATGATAGAGCCTCTTATTCAGAAAGGTAGAAGAAGAGTGAACTTCCGCATCTTGTTGAAGGATGCACCAGTATTCCTCAAATTATTCGCAGCATATAGTAAATTTATTTGATCTGCATCAGTAGGCAATGTAAGCAAGCACATAGATGCTGCCACAGCCACTCCTCATTGTTCTGTTATGTTGCGACGCAACAATTCTCTCGTTTCGGGCTACTGCAGCATGTTCGAGCACAGCGGATGTTTGGTACTGTTCCGACAAACAAGCAGCAGCGACAGCCTTCATAGAATCAAGAATTCCGCATACCTCATTAGTGAGACAAGCTCAGAAAGTAAGTGGAATCAACAATGAACTATGAGGAAGCACAGTAAAGTTAGTTTACCTTGAGGATAATACACTTGCTCGGTTGCCAGCAGACGAGGAGCTGCTGTTGCATTTGCACACACAGCAATGGATGCCACCACAAGGAGGCAAGTGAAAGCAACCAGCAGAGTCTCCTTTCTCACCATCTTTGCTTGCTTGCACAATATATGAAAGGAATATATAAAGTTTTTGGAATGAGAAATCCTTGTGGTATAGCATCCTATTTATAATAAAAAAATTGCTTACCAGTCAGCAAAGATATGAGCAAGAGGGCGTGACTTCTGTGCTTGGGCTACCAAGTCCTCCACTAGAGTGATATCTACCAAACTGCCTCATGGGCATTTTTTGTCCTTTACCTTGAAAGAATGAATAATTCATGAGCTTGTACATGCAAAAGTAAGTATAAGCTGCAATTTCTGACTTTGTTTTAACCCTTTGTGGAAACTTTAAAGATCTGTTTGCTCCACTACATGCCGTAACATAAGTTGGGAAATAACTGTTTTTTGTTCATGTCTTTGGGACAAGATCGAGTGTACTTTGAATAGAGCACTGAAACCACACACACTGAAGTCCGCAAGAGGAGACTTTCTGTGCATTTTTCATCTTTTCCTTTCCTACTCGTAACTATAGCACCTTGTGTTTGGCCGACCTATATCAAGTCGATGATCGAGTCTACCTGTATAGAAAGATTAATTTTGGTCATATCAATGACTTTTTTTTTATTTAATCGATTTTAGTGAAATTATCAGTTAATCCCTTGTTTTTTTTTAAAAAAAAGATATTATGAGTTTCTAGATTTATTTATATCTTGGTACTTTCATTGGTATTCCATGAAATTTACTTGTCTTTTTCTCTAAATTGTTTATTTATTTCAAGTCAAATGTTATTTTCTTCTTTTCCAAATCGGTAGTTGGAAGTCACATCACCTATGAGCCTGTTTGATACAGTTGTTGTTGTTGTAGTTCAGGTTGAAAAAAAAATAGTTTCATGAAAATCGCTTTTAGTTGCGGTTCAGAATTGAAATTGAAGTGTTTGGTTAAAACTGTGGTTAAGTTTGAGGTTTAATAAAAAACAGTTTTGTGTATTTAGTTATTATGTTTTTCATATTGCTGTCAACTTATGAAATTACTTTAAAGAACACAAACATATATCAATATATTTTTTTAAAACATATTGTTGATTAATAATCATAACAAAAATATTGTTGCAAGTTTCTGATTTATAATCAATCGAAAACCAATAGGGTTGTGGAGTGAAACGAAGTCATGCGTCTTTCTCTTTCATCAAGACTGATCTTTATCTATATTTTTTTAAAAAAAAATTGGATTGGGTCGACCCAACTAAATGGGTCGGCCAGGCCAAATTGGGCCAAAGCCCAACTATCTTGGACATGGGCTGGGTCGAGAGCAACCCAACCCAGTCCAAAGAGTGTAAAAAAAACATAGCGCACAAAATGGTGCGCTGCGTTCATCGTGCTTATTTCACACGTGAACAGTAATTTGGATGACTATGACGAGAAGGTCACCGGCTGATACCGACGTGTAGAGGAGATCGATGTGGTTATTCTTGTGGTGGTGGCGTCGCAAATAGTGCCCTGTGGTGGCTGGTATGATCATCGGAAGTTTGCAACTGGTGTTGCCGACGATGGTGCTGCTGACGCCGGAGCTGTGGGAGAAGAACGGATAGTGAAGGTGATGAAGGTGAAGAGGAGAGGTCGCCAATGCCAAAGGAGCAGCTGGTGGTGCTCGACGGTGACTGATGAGGAGAGAGAGGGCTCCATCTTGAGAGAGAAAGTTGCAAGCCTGCAACCGAGAGAGAGAGGGTGCTGCTAGTGGTCTTCTGGAGCCAAGGGTGGCAGGGTGGTCGGTGGTTAGCCATCGTCTTCTTCCTCTATCTCTCTCTCTCTCATGTTGTTTTATGAAAAAACACACAATGGGAACCATTTGTTTAGCTCGTGGCAGTATGCCATGTTCATCAGTGTAGCTCGTGGTTAGCCATCTTGTTGCGTTCGTTTTGAAAAGCATCGAAAAGATGCTTTTCAAAACACGGTCGAACAACAGGAATTTAGTGGGACCCACATAAAAAATATGGGGTCCCGTTTGGTATTAGTAGTGTTTGGCTCTGCGGTTCAATGCAAATGCAGCGTGAACCACGGAGCCAAACGGCATCTATATATCTTGATTCACATTTTTTAAAAAGAAATTTTATATTCCTCAAACCGTAACTAGTGATCCCATCTCAGCAAATACACACACCAGGCTAAGAAGCGGAAGGCAAATGAAACCAGCTAAGAGAAAGCATCCTACCAGGACGATCAAACCTTATACTATACGTATGATCAAGTGGATCTAGCTATTGGTTATCTGTCTGATTGTGCTGGTGAAACACCTTGAAGAAAGCATCGTATCAAGTGCTGCTTGCTTCCTCTCTTGAACAATTAGAAGGCGTGGTATACTGCGAAACTTCCTTTTTCTTCCGGTCCAATTTCCATGAGAAAATAATGCCTCTTCTAGCCGGTTTATAGGAGCTAAAAAACCACCTCCCGCAAGGACTTCCTTCACCGACCTACTGCTGGAAACTCTGTCGTGGTTGCAGCTATTTCTGCTTCCGTGACTTTTCTGGAGGTTTATGCTGCGGCCTTTGCTTCTTCCGGCCTGGCTCTCATCATGTTAGCACAACTATCGAAAATCACCGGAGGGGCCGACCTCGTATTAACAAAGTAGAGCACTGCTGAAAGATTGCCTTAAAAGCTGCGGAGGATCAGGAGTGTTGCCAAGGAGAAGATCAGCCAGAAGACTTCTGCTTGAGGACAAGTTAAGTCTGTAGGAATAAAATTCTGTTTTTATTTTCTGGAGGACAAGGTATTAGAATTTTATCATGTAATCAGCAGATTTGGTTGTTTTTTCTGTTAAACAAAAACTCTATCTAAGAGAGTTATGCAATTAATAAAATTTTCTAATCTGTGGAACGTAGTATTAGTATTGGACATAGACAAAAGAATACTGGAGTTGTTTATTAGATACGATGTTTAAAATGAATCCAGGTAGACTCTGATTATATTTATCCAGTCTTGAGATTATATTGACCTTATTTATCTTTTTTGTGTATCTTGTGCTTGCACTCTGATTTGTGATCCAGTCACGCCAAGCATGTACAGTGCATGAAACCGTTTTATGTGATGAGACCTGGTCTGGGTTGGTAGAAATTCCCTTTGTATTAGGGTATTCAATGGTACGAAAGTAAACTGTTGAATTACAAAAAGGTAAAACTACAAATGATAGAGCCTCTCATCCAGAAGGATAGAAGAAGAGTAATTGTGCATCTTGCAACGTATAGTATCCAGTGTTCCACAAATTATTTGCAGCGTATAGTATAATTTATTCGGTCTGCATCAGTAGGGTATAATTTATTCGGTCTGCATCAGCGGGCAAGTACACAGATGCTGCCACACCCACACCTCATTGTTTTGTTATGTCTAGATGCAACAATTCACTTCTGCAGAGTTACTGCAGCATGATTTTGCACAGCTTGAGTTCGGTGGCTCTCCAACAACGAGGCAGCAGCGACAACCTTCAAGGGATCACGAATTACGCACACCTCATGAGGGAGACAAGCTCAAAGGTAAGTAGAATCACGGTAAGTAAATTTAGTTTACCTTGAGGAGAATTGACTTGCGCGGATGCCAGCAGACGAGGAGCTGCTGTTGCATTTGAGCACGTAGCGACGGATGCCACCACGAGGAGGCAAGCGAAAGCAGCCAGCCTAGTTTCCTTTCTCACCATGCTTGAACAATCTATATATATCGAAGGAAGCATATATAAAGTTTTGTGGTGTAACCTCCTTTTTATACCACAAACATGTTTATCAGACAGCGCATATGGGAGCAAGAGGGCTTGATTTTTGTGCTGCCAAGTCATAATCCACCAGAGAGATGTGTATCAAACAATGTACAAGCAAGCATGAGCTGCAATTTCTGACTTTTATATTTATTTAATCGAGTTGAAAGAGATCATCCGGTAACCTCCCCTTGGTTTAAAAAGATTATGTGCTCGATTGAAATTCTGTTTTTTTTTCCTCGGGTCAATTCGGCCCTCTGAATTCTTTAAATTACTATATCATTTCTCTTAATAATATAATTGAAATTATATTGGCTCATTAACCAGGTTTCTCCAGTTATAAATATAGAGATATAAACAACATATTATAATATTTATTGGAAATGGGTGAAAGAGTGATGCTTCTTAGCTCGTGCTCCAAACAATCAAATCTTGATTATTATGATGATGATGATTATTATTATTATTATATCAAATCTTGAATCATGATAAAATCCTTTCATTCTCTCGTGGGGATCTGGTCATCATGCCAAGCAGGCATGAATATGATAAGCCTATACATTGAGTCCACAATTAGACAGAGAAAAAACAAAACAAGAGAAAGTAAGCTTCACAAAGCATAGTTCACACTAAATAGGTAGCCGATGTTTCGCAGTGGACTGGCTGTTTTTTTTTGTAATTTAAATACAAAAAAATCCATGGCTTGAGTCATAGAACTCACCATGTTCAATAAGATAATTTAATTATATGATAGAAAAAACAAGTAGTTTTGAGAAAAGAGGATAGGTAGGTATGACTAGAAGAAAAAGAAATCGAATAAATAAATAAATAAATTACCTGCTAATCCGAGGAAGGCTATCAATTCCTCACGAGTCAAATCATAATAGAAGACAAAAAGAAAAAAAAAGACAGCCTGATTCTAACCCCAATTTGAATGATAAAACGGAAGGAAGAAATAAAAAAGTGATCTAAAAAAAAATACTTAGAAAACCAACTAAATTTATTGCTTAAATCATAAAATTAGGATAACTTTATAAAAAAACAAAAAAAAAAACAATCACAAAACCTATTTTAAGCCCTTTATTAGAATGTTGTTGTTTTTCATTGTTTATCTTAAGATAAATTTTATAAAATAAAATAAAACTATTTAGATATATTTTTGAGTATTTTTAAAAGCAATTATTATCACAATACTCTTTATATAAAGAGGAAAAAACTTTTAAAACTTTTTCAAAAAAACTCAATTTATTTTTGAATTTTCAACCTTAATTTTAGATTTTATTTTTATTTCATCTAGGTAAGCTCTAATTACATTGGAAAGCCTTATCGGCTATTAAAAGGGTATTTGAGATCATAGTTGACCATTCTTTTAAAAAAAAATTAAATTATCATATATTTTTTTGTATTTGGACCAGTTTACGCGTATTTTGACTATTTTTCGGGCCCATTGAATATCGTGCAAGTTTAGTGAACATGTAAGACACCACAGGGGTAACAGGCATACCACACAAGGATGGATCCAAGAAAGATAAAAAAAGAGGAACCCTCCAGCCCCACTCCCACTCCCACTCCCACTCCCACTCCCACTGAAACTCAAACATTTTAGAATGAAAGAGGGTGCTCCCAACCATCTATGAGCCACAACCCCTGCTGTCAATTAAATTATCATTTTGATATGCTATGTTGGTGTCAAACTAAATTTTTTATTAAAAAATAATATTATTTTAATATATTTTCAACTAAAAAATTCCATGACAGGCCAGGCACTAAAGTAGACACCAAAACACTGTTAAGAATGATTGTTTCCTGTGGTTTCAAAAAACTGAAAGAGTAGATCAGTAAACAGAATTACAAGGTAATGAACTAAATAATTTATGATTGATGTAGAACATGTTCAAGGAAGTAACTGAAATGTTTGTAAAAATCTCAAGAAACCAAGACTTAACAGCAGTGGTGGGTCTCTACGATTGAGGACCCCATTTTGTATCATCGATCCCACCTAAAAACTGGTTGAGCCGTACACGCCACAGTCCACAGACCTCACCGACAGACACCACTGTCTTCTCCCTCACGAACCATCCACAGTGCTTCTCCCTCACGAACCAACACCACAGTGCTTCTCTCCCTAACAGAACCAACACAGAGACTGCAGCACTGTGCTTCTCTCTCTCCCTCACGGAACCAGCACTCTCCCTCAGCCTTCCCTCACGGGGCAGCTACACCACAGCCCTTCTCCCTCGACCACTTTTACCCTCAGAGAGATTTAAGTTTCTTGTTTCCTGCTTCCTATTCTTCTCTCTTTTGTTGTTGTTGTTGTTTTTGTTTCTTTGATCTGTCTGTTGATTTATTCTATCCGATCTTTTGTTGGAAATTATATTGTGACCGTTAGATTTTAGGGGATGAGGTTGCTGCTAGAGGGTAATAATAACTGTTGTCTTAATGGAATGATGGACGGTTCAGATTTATCTGGGTTAAGTAGGTAGATTCTGGCTGTTGGATTTGGGTTGGCTCCCATTTATTTATTTTCAAAGAGTGATTTTATGGCCAACTTGAGTCATTAAGTATCTTGATCTCGCAATGGAAAATTAAACAAGAAAAACGCTTCAAAAACATGGTAATCAAATACACGAAATTATTTTTCATTAAATTCAAACTCAATCATAGTTTTAACCAAACATTTCAATTTTAGTTATGAACTGTAGATAAAATTACTTTTTATGAAACTGTTTTTTTTAAACTTCAACCACAACCGCATCCGCAATACCAAACACATCCTAAATCAAATCAACCTTTTTTTTGGTTTATGTATGCTCGTAATATATGCGCAAAAGCTCTCTGGTAGCTAAAGAGCGGTTCTGTGGACCTCAAGCATTAATCGAACAAAGCCTGGTCCTCTGAGGCTCTGAACTTGCGTCCCAGCTTACTCATACAGCTTTATCTTTGTGGTGATATAGGTTTGGCAAATGGGGCACTGTGCCAAGTCTTTCCCGCAATCATAGCATGTCTGCAAAAGAAGCGCAGAAATCAGAATGAATCGGGAAATAGATGGCAGCACAAGCTCCATGTTGTTCTCAGGTTATTATTACCTGATGCCCACATCCGAAAGCGAGATCTTTCTTATTCCATGAACACGAGGGACAGCGCTGCAAAGCATAATGAAAACTAAATCAGCCAGAGAATAATCAGATGTCATCTCAGAAGTCTGGAATATGAGAGGTACCCTGCTGTGCGAAGAATAATCTGTGGAAGGGACATGAGCAACATTGCTTCTTGGCCTGCTAGATGTGGGATGGGAATTCACCGAGCCATTCCCGAGCGGAGGAGGAAGAGCATTCCTTCCAGGAGCACCTTTTCGGCAGCTGAAAGTGGATGGTAGTAAGAGAGAAGTGACAGCAGCACATTTCCGAGTATTAAGTTGCATGTTAATGGACATTTTACCCTAGGAGTTGGAGTTCTATTGTAGCCTTGTATTGGGATGGTATTTCCATTAACGCTTCCAAGGCAAACTCTGTCTCCTTCTTAGACATGGGAATGTGCTTCGACATGATTTCTGTGAAATTCACAAACTGCATTGCACAAACACCATGTTAAAAATCAGTTCGGCTTCAAAGCTTCTGGTATGGTTCCCCGGTTAGTTTTTCAAACCTGAAAATTATCAAAAGCCCGAGAAGGAATGTTGTCATCGAATTTGTGCATTATGTCCCATGGTCCATCACCAACCCCAACCAGCACAATTGACAGCGGATAATTACTACAAAAGGATAAAAACTTTATATTTTCTTGAATATAAACTACAAGATGCTGAAAAGACTGATCAGGATGCTGCTACATACCTCGCGTTTACAATGGCATTGATAGTATTCTGCTCCTGAGGACTCAACTGCCCATTAACAGTCTCTACGCTTCTTGTAACCTGGCATGTCATGTGATCAAGAGAATCAATAAAAAGGTTCAAGGCAACATTTAAAGTTTAAGCAGTGGTAGTTAAATCTGGACACTTTTGAGGAGAAGATGTTAGAATTCTAATGAGATTAGCTTTGTTTTAGCTGTAGGATTCTAAAGAGATTAACTCTCTTTTTAACTATAGAGTTCTAATTAGTTTTAATTACTATTTCTAATAGGATTTATCATAAATCCTATTCTTATCCAATAACCTCTCCTAGTCTATTGAGAGTTTTAGTTTATTTCAATTTCTAGTTTTTGTAAGCCTATAAATAGTCAAAGTTTCAATTGAATAAATTGAATGAATGAATGTGATTCATTCTAATATTTATGATTTTTGGGTTCTTCAGGATTTCTTATTTTTCATATTTTTAATATAAACAGTAATTGTTTTAAACAATTATTGTACAGATTCAAGATTTCCAACGATTAGTATTAGAGCTTTTACAATTTTCCAACAGAAGGAACTAACCTGACCGTCAGCTATGATCAGAAGAACATGATACTGACCGCCACTGCTGTTCACAATTTCAATTGCAGCTTTAATGATTGGAGCAAAAGATGTCGGTCCTGTCATAACTCAACGCAATAAATTTTCACCAGGAGGAGGAGGTCGAAGGAAAATTTGACATATTCAATGTAAGAAAAATCGTTTAGGCTAACCAGCTAGGTTAACAAGGGGGACTATTTCTCTGTAACGACTCAGGACTTCCTCAAAGCCATTGCATACTTGATCATCTGGATAGAAGCTAAAAACTTTTTGATCATGAGTAGTGGCTGCAAATGAATTTACAGCTCCATGTTACAAAAATCTACATACTGAAATAGTAAATTGCTGAGCATATATGTCATGCGTCTCTGCATCCAACAAGAAGGATCACTCACCATCACCAAAGCCAAAACAAGGGATGAGGTTATCCTCATCAAAAGCTGACAGTGTTCTTCCTACTATTGAAATTGCCTGTTCATATGGGTTCATACAATCCCCGAGGTGATGCAGGCTCTCCCGATGGAAAGATCGTGCACCAGTCCACTCATTGCTTTTGGTAAAATCAATGCCTACAATAAGGTTGGAAGATTCCAGCCCAGCTTGTGCAAGAGCTCCTGTCACCTGCATAAATTTTGTAATTAGATTTTGTTTCTTTTCCTAATTCTACAGGCAAATGCAAGCAACAGCCAGATGCATTCGAAGTTCTAACTACAGAAAAATTCTTGTATTCTTCTAATGATAGCAGGGGGGGGTTGCCTCAAAAAAATGATGAGGGAACAATTCTGACATCAAAATTAGTTTTAATAGATGCAACCAAACAAGCTGCAAATTCAAGAGCATTTTTACCTGTTCAAGAGAACTGTAATCATCACCAATTCTTGAATACCTCGACTGCAGCTTGCTTCTTCCATCAGCATAGCTTGCTACACCTGGAGAAGAACTTGGGTTAGATGAAGCCCTACAACCATATGAATCACGATGATCCTGATGCCTTGAATGCCTGCTTCCCATTTTGGTGTCTCTGACTTTCTTATACTAATGTTATTACAAACTGTTCATCAACCAATTTCAGTTACATTATTTTTCACCAAACAAGAGCAAAATAGACATTCATATCCCACTGAGCAACAGCAGATACTAAAAAATATTCCTTATAATTGACAGGAGAAAACTTTTTAGAGAAAAAAAATTAACAGCTACCTAAAAAACTGAATTATAACAATGAAAAATGAAGCTTAGTTCTCCATTACAAGATACAGAACAGAAATAAATAAATAAAAACACTGTTTTATCATTCAAGAATGTACAGCATTTGAGACCCCTATAAAGCTTATAAAACAATTCAAGGAAGCAGAAGGAAAATATCAAATCAAATTAAAAGAAAAAAATTAAAAACAGAAGTAAACTGTATTTATACTTAATTAATCAAAAAGTCAATGGCAATCCTCTTTAACGTGCTAGGAACCTACCAAGTAAATTGATTATGGCTTAAACTAAACAAACCCTTTTGAAGTTTATAAGCAAATACAAGGAAATTTCTTCGAAACCCGCCATCATTAACAACTTTGCAAGTAAACTAGCAAACATGATGGATAAGGCATACCCCCAAGAGAGAGAGAGAGAAACATTATATATTAATTACCAATTAAATAAGAAGAAAATTTGAGGATTACAATGTGGATTTCATTGGTTTATATAGTAATACGAGATTAATGAAGGAAAAGAGACATTCTTTTTTTCAAACAGAATCTCACTTAAACTGTGTTTTTGATCATGTTAATGATAATTGTCTCTCCTTTTTTCTTTTTTTTTTGTTAATATAAAAGTAAACTAGGCGCCAAAATACGCAACCGTTTTTTTATTTGGACCAGATGATAGCTTCACCAGATAGAACCTTGATTTCGTGACTGAAAGTATAGTTGCGGTTGTTTTTTAAAAATGTTTTTTGTTCAAAAATACATTAAAATTATGTTTTTTTTATTTTTAAAAAATTATTTTTGACATCAGCACATCAAAATAATCTAAAAATACCAAATTTTATTAATTTAAACTTAAAAATAAAAAATAAAAATCATTTTTTTTTCAAAATTGCTTTTAAAAAGCACTCCCAGACACAAGACCCTCTGTCCCAGACAGGCACTTTTATAATAATAAGAAACGGTTGTTTGATTGATTGAATTATTCTATTTTTTTTAGTTTTTTTTCCTATTGGCTTCAGCGGAAACTTCCATACCTGGACAGGCAATCTTGGTAAAGATTTGAGGTTTTACCTTAGACAGATTCCCTGATGAGTTAGACAGATTCAAGATAACTAGTCGGTGGTAAGTGCAAGACCTCACGCCACAGCTGAAAAAGATGTTGCAGAGCGAAGGCTGTTCTATTCCATGTCCAAACCTGTTCCAGTTTTGAATTCTCCAGGCAACGAAAACTACGGGCAGTCTGTAGTCTCTTGCAGAAGCTATTTATTATCTTTTAATTCGCTTGAAATCTCTGATAGGCTCGCAAGCCAATCAAGTTTTCAACATGTTCACTGGGATCGGCCAGTATTTATCCCTGTAGAACTTGACCAGTTCCTCCATGTCAATGGGATGCGAAACCTCTACAAATTCATGCCAGTCATTCCTGTATGTGTAACATATATTATTACTCGAGTAAAACACACCAATTCCACTGGGAAATGGAGTTATACATTACATAATTTATTTGCAGATCAAACACACTCTGATTAACTGTCATACTTTGCCAACATGCCGGTATAACCATAGGCCTTCTACTGAGATGTACCTATGAGAAGAACCTCACTGAAAAGCAAAGATCAGAGATTTTGCTTATGATAGTACTAATCTGCTGAAGTTTTTTTGATTTCTGAAAACTTAAAAACACAGGCAATGATTACAAAACACATGCTCCAAAGATGTACTTGATGAGTCCACACTTCTACTCTGTTATCACTCCCCGAACACTCGGCATTTCTACTTGATGATCTATTTGATCTTTGATGAATGGTTGGGCTTGAACTTGTAAGTACTGGAATCCCCAAGTCGAAAAGGAGCATCAGATAGGCTACCATGGGCTCTCTTGTTGTCATATCCTGGATAATCACATCTGGAGAAGGGCACAATTTCTAGCAAAACCAAGCCAATCTTCTCTGCTTTCTTGACCAAACCCCATTTATCATACGGGTCACCTTCCTTGTGCGTTACATGAATCTCCCCTTTATCCTTCTTCAAAAGAACTTTGGCGTTGCTTAAATAACCCTTTATCAGTCTCTTGTTCAACCTATTTCAATCCCACCATATTTTTCATCAGTTAATGTTTCCATTTCAGATATTACAACATAAAGATCTCTAGATAGGCATGGAATCAAACAGACATTCAGCAATTTCTCCGGTTCTTCCCATTCAAATATGATCTTATGCATGAATGAATTATTATGAAATATTTGGTCGAACCCGCCTCTTTTACTTTCAACCTAGTTAGAACGTCCATCAGATGTTAAAGAGAACTCCTACACTATAATAAGAAAAGTTTAGTGTTTCCCTTGAGAGAACTGAAACGAAACAACGAAGAGACTATCTCAAATAATCGTGGACAAAGGAACACAAAACTGAAAGGGAAGGGTGAGCACGAGAACATAATTGGATTTCACATTAGCTACCCCCCTAAGAAGAGGAATCAAATGTAGATGCTTATTCCATGTGGCAAAAATTAATGAGGGGGTTCTCGTGTTCTTCGCATTAAGACATGCTCTTAGGTGAGAATGCATCATTAGACTCTATCTCGTTGGTATTAAGAATTCTAATACAGGAAATAAAAAATTAACTCAAGAAAATAAACAAAACATAGACTCAAACAATCATACGATGGCATAAATAGAAGCAAAGGGAATTCAAATGTTGTAAGAGGCTAGAACATAACTGGATTTGGCAGTAGCTAGCCTCACGGAAGAGGAAACCAACATGAGGGAAGTTATAGACAATTCGATCAAACCTCTGAGTCCTCAAAAAGAAGTGTTGACTCATCTCTTTTGCATCCACTCCATAGAGCACTATCCCTCCCTTCTCTTCTAGCTCCCTCACATTTCGTACTCCATTACTGTACTTTGTAGCTATGTTATCTACGCAGCACAGACAAACATAAGCCTTCAATTAGATCATTCAAAATCCTTGCTTTAACCAGCAAAACTAAAGAAACCCGTCAACAAGTTGGAAGTAAAAAGAACGGGGAGAGAGAGGGTACCTTCGGTGTCAACAGTAGTAGAAACCAAGTTGCTAGCAGAACCAAAAGCTCTAGCTAGAGAAACAGAGAAGGAGAAGTCACCTTCTCCGACCAATAAAATCCTGTGCTTGGATGAGTAATGTTTTTTCCATTTCTCTGGCTCTTCATCGTCTTCATCATCTGATGATTTTGATTCTGTTTCTGTCTCTTGATATTCTTCTTGTTTTCCCATCTGGGTTTGTACAAAAAGTATCTGCTTTTTCAGTCTTGAACTCTTGATCACTCACCTATAGGTCCTATACCTTTGCTTTCACCATTCCAAGAAAATCATAGCCATTGAATACTCTCTCTCTCTCCCGGTCTAGGCATATGAAATTGTGAAGCGCATAAAATACATGTACTTTACAACCATACGGGAAACAAGGGTATTAACTTAGTTTCTTTCTAGTCTCGAATTTTGATTTTATTTTTTTCCCGCATGGATAATTACATACTTCTTATGATTGTTATCTTTGAAAAAAATAAATGAAAACATCCATAAATAAATTCTATGATTCTCAGCTTGTAATTAATAACACTTTATCCAGCTTTATTTCACTAATTAGTATATATCATTATTTTACATAACACAAGGACTTGTTTCGAGGTTTCTAATTGGAAGTTTAGAAGTCGTTACTCAAAAAATCTGAATGTTTTGTTTTATCTTTCTAGATAAGCACTGGTTGTATTTATGAAAGGTATTAACACTTTTAACATGTCATGCCTGAGATAAATTGCTTTTACGAGGTTGTGATATGATTTAGAGGTTTGGCAATTTCCTAGCGGGTGCTTTGGTTTGGAATTTACTCATATTTTTTAAATTGATTTGTTTTACAATTTCATTTTTTCCTATTAAATTTAAGCTATGTTCTTTTGATTACCAATTTTTTAATCTTTACAAGTTTTAATTTTAAATCATAAAAAAAATTATTTTACGATTTCACCCTTCTATGTTTTTTCCTATTAAAATTAATCTTTATGCTTTTAATTGTTTTTTTCTCCGCTTTGATAAGTTTTTAAACTTGATATTTTTAAATTGGCTCATAATAAACTTCTTGATTCAACTCAAATTCATGATTAATTTATAGGGGATTAAAAATTGTTATTAAAAGAATGAGTATCAAACTTAAGAGATTACAAATTTTCAGAAAAAAATTAGTTCAAATCTAAATATAAAATTATTTTGCATTGTACAATTGAATCTAAAAAAAAGATATAATAAAATGAATTTAATCTAAAAAGAATTAAAAATAACAATAAAAAAAACTTGAGAAAGCAAAATAAAAAAAAGAAGGATTAAATTTGAGAGAGAAAACAACTAAATAGGATGAAATCTAAAAACACCTAAATTTTGGTCTGTTCCAGTTTCGTTCTGCTCGTTCTGTTTTGGTCAAATAATATTTTTTTTTTAAATAATGAATAATTTTACAATATCAATCATATCTTTTAATCTCACTGTTAGATTGAGATGAAATTTTACGATAAGTATCTTCACATATTTATCTATATTATATTAAAATTTCATAGCAATCGAAGAATGTAATGACCATGCGAGATTGATGATGATATTCTTGTAATATTATACATGTTCATAATTTTGTTCAGAAAAAATCATTTTATTATGTTTTTTATATTAAATTGCACAATTCTAAATAATTTTATATTTAGATTTGAACTAATTTTTTTTAATTAATATAATTAATTATATATATATATATATACATAAACAATACAACTCCAAAACACGCGCTCTGAAACCAAAATATTTTGTTTTAATTGAAAAACAAAGCACCGACTAAAATAGAGTTGACAATCTTAGGTTCTATACCTAGCTTGAGTTTCTAATTTAACCATCTAATAACTGACCTAAAGTGAATCAATCAATTTAATAGGTTCAAAGATAACTTGAATACGGGTCAATTTAATAGAATCAATCAATAAATAAAATTTTCAACTCTAAATAAAAAAAATACAATAAGCAAAGAAAACAATGGGGTCAAAATGAAAAAAAAAATTAATTGTTATTGTAACCCACAATGGTAATGAGTAAGAAGAAGCAATGTTTTCCCTAAATTTTTTAACTTTAGGTATAAAATATATTTCACAAATAAATTCTAAAGCACCACCTATTCTATCCGAATTTTTCACTTCAATCCTCTATCTTTTAATTCAATCATCCCTTCGGGAAAAAAAAATGAGATTGAGTGCTTTAAAAGGCTTGATTATGAAAATAAAAAGTTTGAGGACCAAATAAAAATTTGTCAAAAAAATACTATTGTAATCCATAGTTAATTACGAGAGGGTAACAATAGGAGGACTTACAGTTAGAGAATCACATCATTTATATTATAAACAATTTGCTACGCTTTATTAATTATTTATTTATTCAATTAAACAATAATAAAAAAGATAAACACATTCATTTGACTAAATAAAATAAAATAAAAATAAAAATATAATGCATGACCACATATATTAGAAACATTAACTAAAAAATAAATTTTTATTTTAAAAAAATGTTTATCTATACGGAACATAATTTTTTTTATTAAATGCGTGGCCAAAAAAACACTACCATTCAAAAGAGACTCTTCAAATAAAATAAAAGAGAGAAGAGGTATAAATATGATTTTTTTATATAAAAAAATTATCAAAACTGTCAAGTTTAACCTTTTTAGGTTGGGCCCATGCACGAGCGCATCAGGCATGCCTGCTTAACTAGGGTTTTTTCACTACACATAGGGTGGACAACATGTTGTCCTTCATAATATTTTTTTAAAAAAAATTGAACGACGTGTCACCTGATCTAGCCTAGATTCTAGCAACCATCGCTGTTGGAAAATAAGGACTTAAGATTTTTGACTTAAAAGCTTTTTTTTTATTCGTTATTGACCCAAAACACTCATAAAAACACTTTAGAAAACGTGATAAACCTACTAGTAACATAAAAAAACCAAAAAAACACTCTAAGAAACAAAATCAACTCGAAGACAAAAATCAACTCGAGCTCAGATATATTTTTTGATGAACTTTTAAGGTAAAAAAACACTTAGTACGAATTTCTCTCATCAAATGTAAAAATTTGACACAAATTTCATTTGTTTTGATAGCCTTAATAGATGTTATCGAAATGTTTCTCTCTATCATTAGAATCCGATGACCCCACTCTCTCCTCTTTATGTCAAGACTAAAAAATTAACAAAAATAAATTTTTACATCAAAAGCGAACGTGAAAAATATTAAAGTATCAAAATTGTATTATTTATGTGATTTTAAAATTTTGAGTAAAATGCATTTGTTTTTAAACTCATGATACACTATTCATGTTTGATGTCATTTTTTATTCCGATCTTTTTTCTATCAATCTCATTATTTCTTAAGAAATTAAAATTAATTGGTCTCAATTATGGATGAAATTGTTAGGAAAAAATATTGAGGACTAAATTAAAAAAATAAATTTTTTGCATAGTTCATATGAAAGATGGTAAACAATGTACAAGAAAAACAATACAAAACCAACCCGTTTTAGATTTTTAAGTAATTTTATATATCTTCTAATTTCAGAATTAATTTTGAGAAATAAATTGATATTTTTATTATTTTCTTAAAAAAAATATCTCTTGTATACGGCTTGGTTAAATCAAAGAAGAAGGATCTAGAACAAAGAAAGACCTTCCCTTTCTCTATAAAAGCACACCCAAAGACTTAACCTTTCAAAACCCTAGATCTCACTCTTTCTCTCCTCTCTTGCTGGCGTGTTGTTAAGGTTTACTTGTTTGTGATCGCATCAAAAACAATGGCGGAGGCCGAGACGTTTGCTTTCCAGGCTGAGATCAATCAGCTGTTGAGTTTGATCATCAACACTTTCTACAGCAACAAAGAGATCTTTCTTCGTGAACTCATCAGCAATTCCTCTGATGTATGTCTCTTTTCCTTTATTTTATGCTTCTGTTTTCTTTCCTTCTATCTCGCGGTTTTACGTTTGAATAGTGATTAATGTATGAAACGAATGATTTTAGCTGAATTTTGGGACTTTGATGTATTGTTTGATAGACCCTTGTGTTATGTTTTAATTATCTTAAAGATGTAAAGTTTTCCTTTCTTATCGTTTTATTTATGAACAAGCTAATTAATTTATGTTTTGGCCGGATTTTGGTACGTCGATGTGTGTTTGATAATCACTTTTGTTCTTATGCTTTAATTATGTTAAAGATCCAACCTTTCCTCTCTCTTTTTTCCTCTTCTTATTCCATTTTGAAAGTCAGATGCAAGTCTACGTTCAATTGGGTTGCTCTGATGGTTGTTTCGAACTATTCTATATCAATGGATGAAAATTGATGTAAAATACGTGCAAGGTGAAACCATTTGTTTGGAATGGTATGCTCAATGGGTGTGATTCTGCAGACAGTAGTATTAGCTTATGATGTTACTGTTTCCGTGTTTAATAGGCTTTGGATAAGATTCGATTCGATAGCTTGACTGACAAGAGCAAGCTCGATGCCCAACCCGAGCTTTTCATTCACATTATTCCTGACAAGGCCAACAATACCCTCACTATTATTGATAGTGGTATTGGTATGACCAAGTCTGGTAAGCATCTGATTTTTATTTTAGCTGTAGTGTTTGAATTTTGTTGCAATTCTTAACAAGAATTCCGTATTTGTTTGATGTTTAATTTAACCTGCCTTCTCCTGTTTGTATCAGATTTGGTGAACAACCTTGGTACCATTGCAAGGTCTGGAACCAAGGAGTTCATGGAAGCTGTTACTGCTGGTGCTGATGTTAGCATGATTGGACAGTTTGGTGTTGGGTTCTACTCATCTTACTTGGTTGCTGATAAGGTTGTTGTTACCACCAAACACAATGATGATGAGCAGTATGTGTGGGAATCTCAGGCCGGTGGTTCATTTACTGTCACCAGAGATACATCTGGTGAGAGCCTTGGAAGAGGTACCAAGATCACTCTCTTCCTCAAGGAAGACCAATTGGAGTACCTTGAGGAGCGCCGTCTCAAGGATCTGATTAAGAAACATTCTGAGTTTATTAGCTATCCTATATCCCTATGGATTGAGAAGACTACCGAGAAGGAAATTTCTGATGATGAGGATGAGGAAGATAAGAAAGATGAGGAAGATAAGAAAGATGAGGAGGGGAATGTAGAGGATGTTGATGAGGAGAAGGACAAGGAAGAGAAGAAAAAGAAGAAGATCAAGGAAATTTCACATGAGTGGTCTTTGGTGAACAAGCAGAAGCCCATCTGGATGAGGAAACCAGAGGAGATCACGAAAGAGGAGTATGGTGCATTCTACAAGAGCCTTACCAATGACTGGGAGGAGCACCTTGCAGTGAAGCACTTCTCAGTTGAGGGTCAGCTTGAGTTCAAAGCTGTTCTCTTTGTCCCTAAGAGAGCACCATTTGACCTTTTTGACAACAAGAAGAAGCAGAACAACATCAAGCTCTATGTTCGCCGCGTCTTCATCATGGATAACTGTGAGGAGTTGATGCCCGAATACTTGAGCTTTGTGAAGGGTATAGTGGATTCTGAGGATCTTCCTCTCAATATTTCAAGAGAAATGCTTCAGCAGAACAAGATCCTCAAGGTTATCCGCAAGAACCTGGTTAAGAAGTGCATTGAGCTCTTCTTTGAGATTGCTGAGAACAAGGAAGATTATGACAAATTCTACGAGGCATTCTCAAAGAATCTGAAGCTTGGTATCCACGAGGATTCTCAGAACAAAACCAAGATTGCCGAGCTACTTCGATACCACTCGACTAAGAGTGGTGATGAGTTGACCAGCCTGAAGGATTACGTGACAAGGATGAAGGAGGGTCAGAGTGATATCTATTACATCACAGGAGAAAGCAAGAAGGCTGTTGAGAACTCCCCATTCCTTGAAAAGCTGAAGAAGAAGGGGTTTGAGGTTCTTTACATGGTTGATGCAATCGA
Organism: Salix arbutifolia; assembly: GCA_025169955.1. Taxonomy (NCBI): domain Eukaryota; kingdom Viridiplantae; phylum Streptophyta; class Magnoliopsida; order Malpighiales; family Salicaceae; genus Salix; species Salix arbutifolia. The sequence continues at coordinate 268,218 of CM045907.1, forward strand.
TGAATACGCCGTGGGGCAGCTAAAGGAGTTTGAGGGGAAGAAACTGGTTTCTGCAACCAAGGAAGGTCTTAAGATAGACGAGACCGATGATGAGAAAAAGAAGAGTGAAGAGTCGAAGGAGAAGTTTGAGGGTCTATGCAAGGTGATCAAGGATGTTCTCGGTGACAGGGTGGAGAAGGTCGTGGTGTCTGATCGGGTGGTGGACTCTCCTTGCTGCTTGGTCACCGGAGAGTATGGCTGGACTGCAAACATGGAAAGAATCATGAAGGCACAAGCACTGAGGGATAACAGCATGGCTGGGTATATGTCGAGCAAGAAAACAATGGAGATAAATCCAGAGAACCCAATCATGGATGAGCTGAGGAAGAGGGCGGACGCAGACAAGAACGACAAATCAGTGAAGGACTTGGTCCTGTTGCTATTTGAGACAGCTCTACTCACATCTGGGTTCAGCTTGGATGATCCCAACACCTTCGGCACTCGCATCCACAGAATGCTGAAATTGGGATTGAGCATTGATGAAGACAGTGCTGACGCCGATGCGGACATGCCTCCTCTGGAAGATGCTGCTGATGATACGGAGGAGGGTAGCAAGATGGAGGAGGTTGACTAAAAACAACAACAGGGATATCTCCAGTCCTAGAGCGGTCCCCTTCTATCTTTCCATTAATCAATCTGATCCCTGTCTTCACATTTTGGATTTTGCTTCTGTTAGGCTTATCACATGATCTCTTTACATTGTGTGATATAATATTTGCAATCAAATTTTCAGTTTTGTATGATGATGATATCAAATTTTACATTATGAATTGGATTTTTTCCCCAGCGAAACCCAAAAACTTCCTCGATAAAATCAAGCGGGGGAGGCACTGTCGATTAAACCCACCCCCCATGTCAACGGCAAAAGACCGCGAAAAGAAATAATCGTCCATAAACTTAAAATGATGATGATGATGGGGGCATTACACGGATTTTGAGTCAATTAAATACATTATTTAGTTAGGAGACGAACCATCAAAGAAATTATTTAAACAAGATTTATTCACATAAAAAATGTGTTGCAGCATAATAATGCTTTTGATTTTTTTTTGACGGGTTGATTCGTGAAAAGGAGAGACATACCAATCTACACCAATATCCAAGCCTAAATGTGCTGTCAATGCATCAATTAAAAGTATAGCACCCTTCAACTAAGCATGGTAGAGATAAAAACAAATAAATAGAGATTTTTAGGCCATTCTTCGAACTTCATAAGAAATCAAGGTCTAGAGTTTGTGCACCCATGTAAGCAAAAGGCCACCGTTTCAAATTCAAGGAGAGAACAGAACAATCTTTTAACAAATACTATATTCGTTGCATGCGTGCTTGCTTGGGTAGCTTGTAGGGACAATCAGGCAGCAGCTTCTCATTTTATATCAATTTCTTCGCCAGCCTGATGAGTCTGAAGAATCCAACAGGTCTCTCTTTCTTCTTGTACATGGAGAGCGGCTTTGGAATGGTTAATGTCACGACATTACAAGAGAAGGAGATTGTAATAGTTTAAAGGCCAAATGACCATTTTGTAAAACTGAGGCCAAAATCTCTAAAAACTATATCAAAGCTCAAATACAACCATGGAATTTAACCCCCCATACAGATGAAAGAACAAACAACTGCAACCTGTTTGTTCAAGGTGGAAATGCTAATCTATGCAAAATGGAGAGAATGCTCAAATCATTGCATTTCTAAAGCACGGGACTGCATTCCTCCTATATCCAGGAACCCTTGGAACACAAAACCCCACATTTCTTTTAAACTGCATCAGTATAACTTACTCAGGTATCATCGACTTGTGAGTGAAACACAAAACTTGGGAATGTGGTGGTGATATCCCTGTTCAACAAACATGAAATAGATGTTTAGTTTCAGACACATTTTTGGGAGTAAGTCTCTTTCTGTGTACTATCCTTCCAAGGCATTGGAGAGTCATATTTGTGTTACTATTCATTGGTGATAACATAATGACTAACTTGAGATATTGGAGAGTCATATTCTTCAAAAGAGAAGGATGTCGCAAAACAAGGCCTCGCCATTCGTCTTGATCAATCTTCCCATCATCCTTAGTATCAGCTTCCTCAAATGTCTAACATAAAACAAGAACAGTAATATGACACCCATGTTTCTTTTTCCCCCCTTCTGTAACTCTTTTTGATATGGCGCTATGCAATTATGACATAGTCAATAAATAAGTCAACTAGATTAAGGAAACACCTTATCAATAATGCTCTCGATAATATCATCTGACAGATTCATACCAGATTCAGCAAGTGTAGCCACGACCATTTGCTTTACCTGTACATTGAAATTTGATGATCATAATAATTTTGACACGTGCATTTCAAATATATGAAAGATTGACTTTTCAAGAACTTCATGGTATGACTATGCAGGACAAATGAAGTCATATAAATACAGAGCATGTGCAATATTTTGGGCAAAGATGTTTTTGTATCATAGAAGAACAACCGCTATAAATTGAAAAGGCACTAAATTGGCCACCATTATAAAGGCTGTAGCTAACAAGTAGTCAAGTTGTCCATACTTTAAGCAAGGTAAATAATTCCAAGAAGCTTTAAATTAATTGTTGATTGCAAAACTACTCTTATATCTCAGTTAATCAATATTCCATTTACTTCTAAAATGTGCTCGGTCCTTTCCTTTTAAGTTCTTCATAGGTAAATTACTTTTAAATTCTATTCATAAATTAAAATAATTGCATAATCTGCTTACTTCCAATTATGATTCCAGTAATTCACAGTTTCGCTTAATTAATTGCTTTCTCAAATTCTTAATGACACAAAATAAGGCAATGCATAAAAAGCAAAGAGTTTTTTTTCTCTGTTCTGCAACTTTGCTGCCATACATCATAGAGCAGTGCGTGAATGCATGCGTGCAGATGCAATAGACAAAGCAGCAATCCAATTTAGTCAGCAGAGTGAAAAAGATTTTAATTAAAAAAAAAATCATACACTGTTGTTCATTGTTTATAATTGATAATCCAAGTCAGATGTCATATAAAAGCAGATGTATCTTAAATATCGCAGGTTTTCAGAGTAAACAAATCTCATATCTCCACTTGAGCATAGCAAATACCTCCTGTCTCTCGATAAATCCTTGCTTTTTGAGATCATACAGTTGGAATGAAACTGCAAGAAAGTGAAATGAGGGCATAGCAGGAAACATCAACATGTAAGGATTAAGAGCATTTTCGTTAAATCACAGGAAAATGAAGGAATTTTTGATTGTGAACTAATATTTAATTGATCACATGTATGATGCTCAAAATCAAATGACCCACAATGGCAGAACAAATATCATCTCTCACCAAAAAAGAAGAAAAAAAAGAAAATAATAACGTGGATGAGGTGGGAGGCATATATCAAGTATCAATTGCAAATTACAAATCCCTTCCACTCTAATTGACTCATTTTCCATATACTAGCAACACTTACATTCAATCTTATCATCAATTGATGCACTGGGGTGAAAGACAGAGAGAGCACGTGCAAACTCCTCAAAATCTAATATTCCATTGTGCTTTGTGTCAAATAAGTCAAATACCTACAAAATTTCAGACTCAGGACGTTAATAAGCAAACTTCATTGAAGAGATTTTCATAATGAAAGTCCTATACTATCATAGAAAAAACATGAAGAGATGCAAGATAACAAAACAAGAAAAAGGGCATCAAAAGAAAACAAAATTGAAACAACTATGGAGGTAAGATGAGCAAAATACCCGATCTGCAAATAAACTCTCCTTTAACTTTGTCTTGAATAATGCTAGTTGAAATTCTTCCTGTAATTAAATATTTATAGAGCCTTCAATTAACTACCATTAAAGATGAAGCAACATGTTAAGCATTAAGAAAGACATCTCTCTTTATAAGGCTAGTCTTAGCAATGGAAAATCATTTCCATAGGTGCAAGAAGTCAAAAGCTCAATTAGAAAAATGAAAAACACCACAATTTTTGTTACCTTATTGATCAGCCCATCATCAATCACTGCACTGCTGATCTTCTTAAACAGTTCATACAATGCTTCTATTTCACTCACACTAACTGCATTTGGAAAGAACAAGCATCTTATGATTGGGAAACTTTTCAATTCAAAGACCAGCCATATGAAGTTGATGCATGCAATACATCATATGCATGAGAACAAGTGAGAAGTGATTCTAAAACTATCAATTTTCATAGGAAAACTAAATGATAATAACTATACTGCAGTAATTCCCGAAATGAGAACTTCAAATTTAATAAAAAGATGTAACATACACACTGTTTCCCCTGCAAGAGCTTCTGGATCTTCCAGGCCCCTGGGTTGCTTATACAAATCTGCATCACAACAGCTTGCTACAGCAGCACAGAAATACTTTATTCTGTCTAGGCACTGTGCCATGATCTTTTCCAGATGTCAAAACACTCCATACCTGGAGCAAAGAGAGAGTTACTTCTTCAATTGTGCACTCTCATTCAAAAGACTGTTGTTTCAGCAAGCAATCATGAAAACAAAAGGGAATACACTTGACTACGATGCGGGTTTTAATTCTATTCTATTGCCCTGGAAAAGGAAGCATAGACTATATTGTCAAATAACTTGTTAGTGTATCAATCTTGGAAACACATGTACACTTGTGTATAGACAATGATAACAAGACAGAATATGAAATATTCAAAGTTTACTTGGAGGCCGAACAGCCAAATCTAAAATATTCTTCATGCTTACCACCACACCAAAGAGCCTACATCCTCAAAGAATAAAATCAAAAGTTTATTCACCTCTGATACAAATTCATGTCGATCATTTGAGAGCATTTAAAAAGGTCGGGGATTGATTTATTATGGACCGTGTTAAATCTAATATTTGCTTCTATCAGTTCACCTTTTAAGGGCACCTCAGTCCTTTCAATCAACCCTTAGCCCCGGCCCTTGTTTTGGAGGGTGAGAACTCAAGCTCAGAATGAGCTTATTCATTAAAAAATAAGTCATGACAGCAAAATTCATCATCAGCATCAATATTGAAAAGCCCAAAGCAAAATATATACGGCACTCTGAACAATATATTCAAATGCCATCACTGTTCTTTAAGAGGAAAGTTCTTTTGCCTGGGAAAAGGACATGTTGGCAGTATAGCTTGTTTAAATCTTGGAAACCCTATCCACACCTATGTCTTGAAAAAAATGAGGAACACTGCAAATGAAAATACTCGCATGTTTAAAATCTTAGGATCTTGCATCACATATACTCTTGTCAAACAAGAAACACGATCAGAGGCTACACATCCAACAGCTAGAGCATATGCAATGCCTACCACCCCATTGCAGAGCATTCAAACTAAAGGAGCTCATATTAATACTTTTTCACCCCTAGGAACCACTCAAAGGCCTTTTCAAGGTGGACAATTGACTTATTAGGGAATACAATAGCAATCAGCACTTGCTCCTATTCGTTTAACCTTTCAAGGGTACCTCCATAATCCTTTGAAATCAATCCTTCCCTTCCACTTTTGTTGCAGCAGTAGAGATTTCAAGCGCAGAATGAAATAGTTCATAAACAATCAGATTACACAGCAAAATTCAATTACAGCATCAATATTCACTTACTAGAATCAAAGGATGTAATTATAGGTATAACTAAAACTATAAACAAGCAGAAGCGATGATAACAGCTACATGGAACCGATCCAAACACCTAAACTTTCTGATCCGACAGCTCCAATGCCATCTTAAAAATCGAGACTTGAGGCACAAACCACACACAGCAAACAATTGAACCATTAGCCAAGCAAAACCCAGAAAAAAGATTTCGACTTTAAATAAGAAATCGAATCATTATCCAAGATTAAAAACAGAAACAATCAAGAATTCATAGTAGAGAACACAAGGAACTGTGTTAATGGATAATTTAGAAAAATACTTTACCTTTTAGAAGAACAAATGAGAGGAAAGAAGATTACGAAGGGAAGGTGAAGGGAAGTCAAAATTCTTGTATACGTCTCTTACCATCTGCTTTTCTTTCCTTCTTGGTAAAGTTTATTAGTATTATAATTATGTTGAGAGAGAGAGAGAGGGAGGGTTGTTAAGCACATAGAGGGTGGTTGGGGTTTCTTAATTTAATTTAATTAAACCCGATTCGCAAACCATTGTAGTTTTTGCTGTTGAATTTCTATTTTTTTTTTTTTAAATATAGTCTTAAAATAATTATAGATTCTACGTTTTTTTCAACTCATTTTCTTAAAACATGGTGTATGTTAATTAGTCAACGATTTTCAAGATTGTAATTGAGATAAAATACAATCCTTAATGTTTATATTACAGTAATGTTTTTTTAATGTTTGATATAAAAATAATAATATAAAAATATATTATTAAACTCAAAAAAGGAGAATTATGGTTTTTATGCATTTTGCATCCAAACATGATTGACTCTCAACCCAAAGTTGCATAGTTTGTTTTTGTGTTTTGAAAATAATTTTATTTTTTTTTGTTTTAAATCATTTGGATGTGATGATAACAAAATTAGTTTTTAATAACTAATAATAAAATATTATTTTAATATATTTTAAAAAAATAATTTGAAAAGCAATCGTTATCACATTTCTAAATATCCATTAAATCTTCAATGGTTTTATACACTATCAAAACTATTAGTAGAAGGCGACTTGTATTATATATTTCTCAATAACATCACACAATTGCAAGTTTATAAAGCACTAGTATTAGTTTAATATGTCTTGTAGCTAATTGAATGAGTTAAATTCTAAAATTATCCTAAATTAATATATGGATATTATCCGGAAGATAAACTAATACTTTGCTAATTTATAAGGTTTTTCTTTCATATTTTCTTATAAATAGTAAGTTATGCCTCTTATTTTGAAAATAAAACTATTTGTTAAACATGAAAAATTATATAAGTAACAGAGCTAAACAAAGCAATAAATCTCTTCTAAAAAGAGATTTAATAGATTTTTCAGTAATGGTTCATGTAGAATAAAGTAAAAATTTAGGAGATTTTTCATTGATGGTTTGTATGAATTACCATTAAAGATCAGTCAATTGAATGACTTATGGTTTACAACAACCTAATCTTTAAAGAGTTATTTAAAGATCAGTTTTTTAGATAATACTTATATAACAACTCTATATCAGTCTAATAAGATTTAAGTGGCCACCAAATAATTTTGTTTTATAGTTTTTGCCGCAGACATCCTTAAACTCGCTCGATGGCTTCATTGGGATTGCTACGGGGGGAGGGGCTGAGAAATTCTGTAAGCAACTCGACAACAAAATAGCTTATATGTAAATCAAGAGAAATAATTAGATGAAAGCTTGTATATATTGAGAATGATCGATCTATTGCAGCAATCAATCCTTTGTACGTGTATTTTCTTTACAATCTGAATGGTTGGTGAATCAAATCAGGACCAAAAAAAATGTAAACTGCACAAAAAATTTCACTTTGCAGCGAGAGAAGATGATGAAGCTATCGGTTTAGAATTTAGAAATCCTAAAAAAATAATGAAACATTTGCCAAAGTGATCGTCAACTCACTTTAAAGCTGACCTAGTTCTGCCGGGTTGAGTTTCTGATTTGAAAGCTGTCTTTGCCCCCATGTAAAGCCTCTTAAATCTGGACTTCTCTTCTCCTTCATCCCCTCCAGTTTCGGCATTGAAACTGCCTCTTCTAGCCGACCTACGGTAGCTCGAGATTCCCTTTCCCGCAAGGACTATTCCATCGACTCTGCTGCTGCTGTTCTTCTACAGCCTGGTTCTCATCATGGAGTTTTTTATCACCACATTTTTTTCTTATCTATGAATTATCTTAACTATGATGTAGTGTTGTTGATTTAATTAAAAACCACCCAAACTCGATATGTCAAATACGAATCATTATTACATTCTCGAATACTATTTTTATGTATTTTTGGGTTTGCTTTTGTTTTATGTTGCCCTCCCTGGCATCACTACTAATAGTAATTGAAATGATGCGAACTAGATTAAGCTCTCTTTTTTTTTTTAACAGAAAGAAAAGCGAGAATTGTCTAAATTTACCTACACCCTGTCTCTACTTTTATCACGGCTATGGCCTGATCCACTTTTGTTGTTTATCTTCTTGCCTCCAGAGCTTCCTCCTCCTCCTCTAGATTCGTTCACCTCTATCCCCTTTATTTCTTCTCTCACCCCCTTTTTTTCTCTGCTTCCAGCTGTCTTTTTGTCAGGTCTCTTCATTTTTGGATCATCTCTTGTACTGCTTTCGGACGGTGCTGGAGGTATTCCGGCTGATCGGGTGGTCTGTTCGTACGAGCCTAATTGTAGCTTACATAGCTCGTCCCTTACAATCGGCATCTGTTTCCCTCTGGAGAGTAGAAGCTCCTTTGTCGGCATTCTATGATCATTTGCCCTTGATCCTTTCTCTTGTTCAAAGAAGAGGACTTGCACAACTGTTCTTAACGGTAGCCGCTCGTTCTTCACAGCGTGAGCACGTACTTCCGGTGACAGTTTCCGGCAGTCCAGGTTCCTGCAGAGACGCTTCTTGTCTCCCTTGCTTAGATCCGGATGCTTCTGTTTTAATAAACGAACGCATGAATGTTTTGAAGACAAGAAAGCATGAATATGGTATGATAAATAAAACATGAAGAACACTGGGTCTTGGAAATTATTGAATTGCTGAACTGGACTTGAGCTTTTTATCTTGATAACGTATATTACTTACAGTTTCCTTTTTACCTTGAGATAAATGTTTATTGCCCTGTAAAGGTCATCATGATCTTTCCTGGCACTATCCGGCAAAGCTTCTGCAACAGATAAAACTTTTGATACCGGCAGGTTGACATCTCTTGCAACTGCTTGAACGTAATAGTCAATAAGCTTTCCAATCTTTCTAATTGATCTCACAAACTGGGTGTTTTCTGTAGGTGCAGGTGATGCTCTTCTCCATAGCAGCAAGAAGCTTTCTAGCACTGCCGCAACCAAGTCAATATCATAATAATGTTGATTTGAGGATGAATGTGAAGGAAATAACAGGTCACTAACTGTCGCCTCCTCTAATTGCAGGCTTGATCTCCTTACAAGTTCTGTCTTTGTAACTGTAGATGCGCCTAGGTAGTTAGCAATGCTGAGAAGTCTTAGCAAGAAACCAACTGAAACCGAGCCTTTATCTGATGGAATCGTATTCACGATGATCTCAAGAACTTTCCGGTGCTTATCTGGAACCTCATCAGTCTGAGACCCTGAGCTCTCTGGACGTGTGATCTTTGTAGTGTCTGGTAGCCAACGACAGGCATAAACTGTTAGATTTTAATGAGATTAGCTTTGAAGATAAGAAGATAAGAAGATTTAGTTGCAGTCTTTTAAGTTAGTTGAAATTACTATTCATAATAGATTTTATCAAGAAACCTATTATTTATCCAATAACCTCTCCTGGTCTATTGAGAGTTCTAGTTTATTTCAATTTCAAGTTAGTTTCAATTGAATGAATGAATGTGATTCATTCCAATATTTAAGATTTTCGGGTTCTTCAGGGTTTCTTGTTTTTCATATTTTTAATATCAACAGTAATTGTGCTAAACAATTACTGTACAGATTCAAGATTTCCAACAATTGATACCAGAGCAGTTTTCTTACAGGACCGTGGGATCTTTGTAGTGTCTGGTAGCCAACGACAGGCATAAACATGCAAAGCTTCACCAATGAGCTGCGGTGGGAGCATGTGTGTTGATTTGATAGCTATAATTATGCATCGGAAAAGGTCTATGTCAAGATCAGATATGTCCTCTGTCCACCAATCCTTCGGAACCATTTGCTGCTCCTTGCTGAACCCTATTCTAGTGTAAGTGTAGGACCATGTGACCTGCAAAGAAAGATGATTTTCCTGAAAAGATTTAGAAATCTAAGGAGCAGTTCTGTAATTGTTTCTGTGAGGTATTTGCTAACCTTTGCAGGGGGTGTGAGGATTTTTCCAACAATTGAATCAACGCATCTTCTGATGATTCCAAGGTTCTCTGACCACTCAGCTAGCTTGACTGTTGTCTGTAATGTGATAATGGAGTCCTTCCAACCTACCAGAATGCAGGAATTAAAGAAGGCCTCAAGTTTAAGGACAAAATTTCCCTTCTCAACAGCTTCTGTCATTCGAAGGAACTTTGCAGCACAAAATGCAGATACAAAGTTATGAGCACTGAGATTGATTATTATTCCATAGCAATATTTAGCACACAGCTCAAAAGCATCTTCCCCTCCAGGAATATCATGAAGCTCTATGGTAACAGTACTTGAATCATCAGAATCCACACACAGCTTTCGTAAGAGGCCACACTTCGGTAATAGTGAAAACTGCAGCTAAGAACAGTAACTAATAAGAATCTAAGCCATCTTGGATGAATTTAAGGTTCAGAAAATGAAGAAACGTAGATTAAATAGTGAAATTGTATTTTACATGCACTGGCTAAATCATACCTGATGAAGATGATAATTGATGTTACTGATTTGTAAAACAAGGTCATTGGGTATATCTGAGATCACAGACCTGAAATTCAAAAGTACTAACATGACTGAATACAACTCACATATGATATATGCAACTTTAATCGATATAGAATTTAGCGATATGCCTGGTAGCCTCTTCTGTGTAGAAGGTATCCGGCCGAGTCCCAAGTTTCATAAATTTCATTTTCGCAATTTTCTTTTCCCTTAATCAAAAGATAGGGAGAGATTTTAGCTTCACAACAATGGAGCAGGCCCTTATGAGATCTTGCCTGAAAGAAATCCAGGATGTGTTAGATACAACTTACTAAGCAGAAAACTATTCTGTAACCATTGTAATTTGTACATGAATTTTGTATATCAAACAATATCAACCAATGCAGTCTGATGAATGTCTATTAGTTCCAGCAGCAATGGTAATTCATAAATTCTAATTTATTTTTTGTTCAGAACAGATTCTAATGGAAGGTATTAAGGGATACACAGAAGGCGGCTAGGAACTTGGCTAAAAATGAAATCTCTTTATATATCTTTTCTCTTCCACAAATGGTAATTGCTGTTGAATAATTATCATCTTCACTTGCTGCTGCCTGGAGTTAAAATTGGGAAAATCAAACCTGAGAAAAATGTCGGGAAAATGTCAAAAGTTCAAAAAAAAAAACTAGCAGAAAAAATACTAATTTTCAAAACATCTTGAAGTAAATTGGTAAGAGAAAGTCAAAGGGGAAATTGCAAAATATGATTGAATTATACATGCAAATAGTCACTAATTAAGGGGGAGTTTTACAGAGTTTTTAGGACATACTCACAAGAATTGACTGGGCAAAAGGCAGGTAATCTAACAACTTCATCAGCTCATAAAATAACATTTAATTTTGACAAAAACAGTTCATCACCATGCAGTGGCTTCACAGTTATAGCCAAAATTATCAAAAACATGAGGAAGAAAAGCAAAAGAAACTGAGATGGTGGAAGAAGAAAGGATCATGATTCATGAAAGACATGTCAATCCACATAACTGTACAGCTTTAGCAAGCAAAAGTGTAAACATACAGGCCTTACCTCACCTAACCTTTCTAATCCAACAAGGGCCCGATCATCTTCAACATTTTTCTGTATAGAACCCTACAAGACAAGCCCTTTAGCAACAGAAGAAGAGGATGGTGCTAGAAGCAGAATGGAAACAGAAGCGGTTTCTTTTACACCCTAAATCATGCAAAATTTTCTCTAGTTTATACCCTTGTCAGGTCCATTAAAAGTTAATATGGTAGTTGAAGTTGATTAAATGCTTAAATAGCAAGGCGTAAAACTCTCACTGGTTTACAAGTTTAGGCATGGGATTTTGTACTTGTTGTGCTAAAATGCTGACAGATATACCTCATAAGAGACTGAAATGTCTGATTTGGAAGAATCCGAAACCACTTTAAGCAGTAAATGTGCGGCTTGCCTCAGCAATTACCTCACCAACCACACCAGTTTCCACGCCAACGTAGTAGCCTTATATAGTATAAAACAAAATAACTACATATAGTTAGGTATAGTATTCAAGAAGTCTCGATGCATGAAAATTGGTCCGATGATATTCCCAGCAAGTAAACTTTGTATCTGTAATATTGTAGGCATGTGACAAGTGGAAGATCCTAAAAATTGATGGCAAAACACTAAAGTTTCAACTCAGAAATTAAACATTCCTTGTCAAAAGGAGATGCTTCATAATCAAACCACATAGAAGGCAAACAATAACACTCCCAACTCATAATCATGCTTGGAATTTGAAAGGTTGAGCAAATTCCTACCATAACTATGATGATTTTTGATAGCTCCTATTTCGATTGCCTAAGTATGTCTTCAAACTTGTTTAGGAAATGAAAAAACAAAGTGATTCTTGACCTTATATGGCTTGCAATCAAATCAAAGCATATTGTCCATACATAATGAGTTGTGTGTCTAGCCACTTCAGGGCTGCTTTCCTTTTCTACTATATAAGGCTCTACTACGTTGATTCTCTACTCTTTAATGTAAAAGGCCAATTTATAGGCAAAACGTTTCCTTTTCTTGCTTAAGAACAGGTTGATTGTCGGCTTCGATGAGTAATAAATAGATCTTCCAATTTAACAAAATTGAGTGAGAAGTAATTGTGAATCTGTTGAAACCTTGGAGCTAAATGAAAGGTTTCTTTATAGGGGTAATAACATAGAGCAACAAATCTCACAACAAACCTGTTTTTGCAGTAGCTGACCACTCAATTGCTCAAGAGCTTCTCACAATAAAGAAAGAAGAGGATAGGCTCAGTTGATCAACAGCTCAGGGAATTAAATTTGTTGGCAAGAAAATAAAGATAGTTGCATAGCTTAATTGATATGAAATGAAATGATGCTGCCATGTACAATTTGGTGTCATGAAGTCAGAAAGATAGACAGACACTGCATGCAATCAAATCTCTTCAAATTACATCTTATTTAAAACATGGATGGCATCTAGGAGGAAACAGGCATGAACTTCCATCGTAATGAAATAAAAGTAACTGTGGTCACTATGACTTGGAGACTCGATTTAATTTTCTCAAGGCAGACAGCTACTACAGAATCTAAGTCGATATACTTTTGATTATCTTTCCTATCATGCAGCAGCCCAAATATCTCAGTGTCCCTTAAGCAATTGAAGTATTATTCCTAACAGATGCTAAACAGATGGAGAGTGGACCAGTTTTTGTGATTTCCTCCATAAAAATGAGAACATGATCTCCCTATCCCTCCTCCTCATCTAGAAAGAAAAAAAACTGTACCTTTAGTTATTGGTGGTCCAGATAGAATGCGATGTTGGTCCTGGTGCCTTTAAAAACTTGATTGAGATCGAACCTCGTGGTCTGCAGCAACAGATGGTGGCAAAAAGAGAAACACGCTGGTAATGTAGCACAACTCCAAGTACTTGAAGCCAAAGGCCCTTAAGAGCTTTCTCCTCTAAACACCATATAATAACATCAACAGTAAAAAAGACGATACTCCATTCACCTACTTCTGTTATCAATCCCTTTCGAAATTGATAAAGGAACTTGTCCACAATGTCCCAGAAGGTTTTTATAATTTTCTCCTTGTCCATATTCAATTGGAATTATTTTATTCAAAGCATACAGTAAAGCTTCTTTTTCTCTATATATGTTTTTATCCTCTAGCTAACCAAAGTGTGACAGAATCTCTAACATCTGCGTATAAACAAAAAAGCACCTTGAGCTAGCTTTTGTGCTTTGGCTATTGAGTGGAGGACAATAATAACGAGCCAAGCAGATTTCTGTCAATCAAATCACCCCAATTTCCCCCATTTTACCAACTTAATTATCTACCACTGTTTATCATCATCATCATCACCAATAAGACTGGGACCAAAGCAAAAACACACGTAATTGTTCACATAATGATCAAGAAGGAATCATATATAAGTAAATATCAAGAAGAGTGAACATACCACAGCCCACAAGTAGCTGTTTGATTTCAAGCAAGAAGCAGAAGAACCCTGAATTGCACAAGTGATGAAAAGCTGAGAATTTGACACTCTTCCAGCTTGGATTGATATTTGATAAATTAAAGGAAGCAAAGACAGCAATGCCATGGAAACTTAAATCAGAAACAAACATGTGCCCATCAGTGTACATGAACACGAGAAGCAGATATAAATGTGACATTCAAGAGATGACTTGAAGGTTTCATGCATGTAATCCTGCTGTTAAAGAGAGAAGAGGAGGTTAATTGGGGTGCTGTGGGTTTCCGTTAACTCGACTAGCAAGACAACACTCTCGCAACAACTACATGAGAGAGAGAGAAAACGAGTCTCTTCCCTTCCTCTCCATGTCTCCCCTCACCAAGACTAGTGGATCGGATAGAGAGAGAGAGGGATTGGTTGTTTGGGATTAGTCAGCATGGCAATGTATCGAAAACATATTATAGAAGTAGATTTAGAAGAATGAGGGAGCAAACGTACAGGAGATAGCAGTCACCTTTTCTTATGCTGGAAAATGGTGCTCTATGATTAATCTCTCAAAAAGCATGCACAATGTGTTAAAGGAACCAATTAACCATCTCATCTAAAAACTCAAGATTGTAGGTGAGACCCCATAATATGATTTATATTATTTTCTAACACACCCCCTCAAGTGAAAGCCTTTTGGGCTTGAAACTTGCACACAGGCCCACACTCCTTGTGTTTGATTTTTATCAAATAGAATGGGGGTGGTGAGATTCGAACTCATGACCGCTGGGTCAATAAGGCTCTGATACCATGTTAAGAAACCATCTCACCTAAAAGCTCAAGCTTGTAGGTGAGGCCCCAAAATATGATTTATATTATTCTCTGTAGACAATGTTTATAGCTACCAAAAGTGTTTGGAAACTGGTGCTTTTCTCATCAACTTTAACCTATAACGGTTTGGTTTTGCCTCGTGGTTAAGACCACTTCCCTTGAATATCAAGATGTAAACCTTAAGGGGATTAAATTGTCATGAAAATTTGAACAAGAAATGGATTGAATTTTATGTTGTTTCTATACTTCATAATTTTTCTTTACAATGTTTGTGTCTGATACCCTTCAACAAATAATATTTTAAAAGGGTATAAGCAAAACAAAAGGTGGTTGAAAACTACTATTCACCAACATCAATTATACTATGGATTATAATTAATCCACGGGGTATTGCTTTTTGATTGAGAATTAAATTTTACAAGTTATTTCATTTCATTTTCTTTTTTACAGGGTTGAATTGGTTTACAGAGATAATCCAAGTTGCTATGGTTTAAGGGTATGATAGGGTGTTTTTTTTTTTAATTGAACTTGACTTTGCTATTGTCTATTTTTTTTATATAGTTAAAAATAACAATTTTGAAAAAAATCATGTTATTAAACTTAATAAAATCCATGAATTTGTTAACATGTCTGGTTGGTTGACATGGTTTGTTTGAGAGTTTGATGAGTTTAGTTTTTATATTTTTTAATTTTATTTATAGATTTTTTTATTTGCATCGAAGTAAAAAAAGATTGTCGTGTGAGCTTTAAAAATCCAAATGCATATAGTTGTTTTCAATCTAATTTGTATAAAATCAATTATAGCGGTATCCACAAAATATATAGAATTTTGTTATTCCTCGTCACTGGCAGCTTCATGACCTTGATTTCTAATACAAAGCATTTGTCCTCGGTCTTCCATGCCACCATTAATCTGCTGCTTAACATTTCATGCGAGTAGGTTTCACGTGTGCTCCTCTCAATCTCCTTGTTGCTTTGATTTATTGTGTCGTTTTGGATCTCCATTCGCCACTCCATGTCCTTGCCAGAAGAGGAACTTGAAGAGGATGTCTTTTGAACTGTTCAGATGCTTTGCTGTTTTGGTCTGTAATATGGTTTCTTCGTTCTTACGGTAAAACCTCTCTTTTAAAATCCTCATCATAATTCTTTATTTTTTGTAATAAAATGGTGGTAGCAGCTGGAGAAACACAGAATAAGAAACTGTGGACTTAAATTTCGGTGATCAATGATGTCATGACGAGACATTGATGATTAGGATCAGATCCTTTGATTATAGATATCATTATCCTTCGATTACTTTTCAGTTTCCAATCTCTCTCTTTATATATATATATATATATAAGAAAAAAGGCCATCTGACTCGATGATGGAAAGTAGCTGATCTTTATCCCTTCACCCTCCATTAACTAATTCATTGTTCGTATGGTGACGGGATAGAGTTGCAGCCATGGACTCATGAGAGAATCTCTCAAGCTACTCATTTCAACAACTTGGATCCTTTGATTTTTTGCTCACCATGTGCCAAGGCTAGGTTTAGGGTGTCCTGGTGGTAGAGTTTCTTCTTATCTAGTTCATTAGTTTTTTATTTCAAGAAATTTATTTCTTTTTAACAAGAAAAACCTTTATTAAACAGTGCATTCATAGATTACAAGAGAATCGAGGACCCGGGTTTCAAAGAAAGGTTAGGCATAGGTATTAGGAATATATCACTACTCCATCTCTACCCCATATCATATCATACATATGGCCCTACAATATTGCCCCAAAGAGTAGAAAATGAGCCCCTTTTTTTTCTCACGTTTGGGCAGTCAAATTAGTCGATGCCACCGCATGGTCTTCTATGTCTCGTCTCGTTCATTGAGTCTATGGTGGCAAGTGAGCTTTGCATCCCTTTCTTTCTCACCGTTGAAATCTGAATCACCAATACCCCCCCTTCAGTAGACTCTCGAATTGAGATGATGATCAGTAAAGTCAATAAAATGCTTTCAAAACACTAGGAATCACTCTTGTGTCATTTTCATGCTTTAGACTAGGCAACCTTTCGAACTTGATAAATATAACTACGACTTTTTATCTTCTTTGAGTTCAGGATGTGATCACTGCTCTAAGATTTGGAGAAGAAAGAGAAACAATGAGCTTGAATTTGACCTGAAATAATGAAGAGAGTAGGAAAGAAAAAATTAAAACAATTCTTCAGTCTTCTGTCCTTGGGATGAATTAGCTGACCCTACATTTTGTGCTCATCGCGTGAAGGAGCTACACTGTTATCTATACCTTTGCCAAATTATAACCCTACACTATGTCCTTGGGATGAATCTTTCAACTTTCAGTACCTTTGCCAAATTACCATGAGCTTCCTAGCCACCAATATGCATAGTGCAAGCACATCAAGTTGGAGATGAATCACCACAAAAAAGTTTGATAAGCAGCTAAGAAGTTGGCCACGGCTTAATTCTATTCCATTTCCTCTCCTCTAGGTTCACACAAGTTTGAAGGCTAAAGGTGCAGGTGAGTTGCAAAATATAGCCCGAATGAGCAGTTGCCATTACACAGAAAATAAATGCAGGTAAAATACAACGAAATTTCCAAATTACATGGGAAACAATGGCCTCTAATGGCTGTTACCTTGTTACATGGTGTGGCAACAATGCCAAACACATTGCTGCTCTAAAACGCACAAAACAAAAGAATTAAAATATGCAATGTGCTCCCTCGCTTCAACTAGTCACCAAATAAATCATCGTCATTGTCATCTTCGTAAACACTCAAGTTATTTTGAGGATTTCCACTCAAAGAACCAGTGGCATTCCCTTGGCCATCTTTAGTTGCAGTAGCTGGATTACCAGCAGAACTATCAGAAGAATATGCCCAAGAAGAACCCACTTTTCCAGCAAATGATTCTCCATAAAGGTCATCATACATCCCACTTTTTGGAGCAGTTTTAACCTTACTCAGGACTTCTTGTAATTTACTAGTGACACCTTTTTGTAAAGCACTGTTTTCCTTTGCTGAGAATTGTTCCGTACCTTTGGGTATTACAGTAACCTGTACAAGAGATTCATATTTTCCAACAAGACTTCCTTCTGTTACACCTATTGGACCAGGCTCTGTTTCTACATCTGCACCATCTGAAATACCAACAACTTCAACCAGTTCACCCCCAACTTGATCCCTGAAAACAACCCTTGCTTTCTTGATTCTCTTAGCAGCTCTCTCCGCCTGTGGGTCATCATGTCTTCTGCCTAATGAATCACTGGATTCACTTGGTTTAGTTGATAGATCAGGCTTATTTAGACCGTAACGATTTAAAAAAGTATTGTATGCTACAACAGCTTCTTCATCAGATGGATCAGGAGGTGGTGGTATTTTAACATCTGAGGGTAGTGGGGGACGAAGAAAAAGAGCCGCGTCATTCTTTCTCAGGATATAAGTTCGTGTTGATGCGGCAAACCGCAAAGACTGTCCTACTTCCAGCTCAACAGGGGTATCTTTGGTCAACCGCTCATTTGCCACAAATGTTCCATGTGCAGACCCCAAATCAATCACAAATATGCTGCAGAAGATGAGAAGCGTAAGAATTACAAAACTTGTGAGCTTAAGAAAGCTATGATAAACATTACTAGATTGACAGTCCAGATCATTTAGCTATAAACCTTCTCCAGAATTGACTTTAGCTTCACAATCCTGATCCGTAAACGAGAAAGATCTTAACTGAAACAGATACCAATAGGAAAAACCAATCTAGTTTCCATTTCACTGTTAAAATAGCAATTACTATTTGTTTCTACATTGCCATCGTTGGTAACTTGTCCATGTCATACTAGTAACTAACTACATGACAATAATAGAGCCGATCAACCAACACTAACTGAAAGAACCATCATATTCAGCACACTCATGCTTAATACAAGAACATCATAGCCTATAATATATATGATGATGACAATTATAAGAAAAAATGCAATGAAGTTCAAAGGCAGAATTTATACAGAACTAAAACAAGAGGCCAAGTAAAGCAGCGTCAATAAAAACTAGAGAAAAGATCTAACCTTCCATTCTTGTGAGGAACAACAACAGCATGTTGGCGTGAAACAGACTGATGATCAAGCACAAAATCACAAGTAGGAATTTGCCTCCCAAAGATATGCCTCCGCCTATCCAAATTAATCCGATCAAGAACCTCTTTGTCCTTCAAAACCTCAAGATAATAAACTCCGGGTCGAGGCTCAATCGCCCAGTCTGGTGGCTGCCAAGTTGACTGCCCTCCTCCAACTTGTGTCGCTGGCTGAGTATGCCCTAACAATGGCCCAGCCTCAGGCACCTCAGGTTTTTTAGCAGCATAAGGTTGGTCTTGGAACTGGGATTGTGTCTTAGATTGTGAGTACTGAACTGAGGGTTGTGTGACAGTTTTAGTAGCAGGAAGTACAGTGGTTTTTGGGGCCGAATTCCCAGACACCGAGAAGGGTTCAGTAGATTCAGCTTTTTTAAATCTCTCAAGACCTGCTCTACCATACATTCTATGTTCCCCTTGGTTATCAAATATACTTCCTCAATATGATTCTTCAGCTAAACAGGAATGCAATGTGGCTTTATCATCGAAAAAGAAACCAGCCCGGATGTTCAAATTGCATATCCTTCAAACGAAACCGATCAACAAGCCCAAGCAGCAGCACACTCGCATCCAAAACCCTAAATTCAAGTACAATATGTTTTAGCTTATTTTCTATAAACAAAAGAAACTAAAACACTGACATTGAAACTAAAAAATTACACTTGTCCATCAAAACACCCAGATTTCATTCACACAGCTATCAATCCAAAGATTTTGGATTCCAAAGAAGCAAACTTTACATGAGCCTTTTGAAAGAAATAACAGTAAGGATATTTAATAGACAATAAAGAGAGAGAGAAAGGATATATATTGATCCCATGATCAGATATTAATTAAAAGGGCAAAAAATAATTCGTATTTTCTAAGCATAATGAAATCTAATCTAAACAAGGAGTTGGGTTCTTGGGAGTTTACCTGAAGCTGTTTCTTCTTGGATGTTAGAGCGTGTTGGCTATGGAGGGAGAGGGAGAGGGAGAGGGAGAGGGAGAGGGAGCAAAAGCCAGCCCCAAGCACCGAAACAAAGCTGCTTCCTTCACGCTTCGCTTTTCATGTCTTTTATTTTTAATGTTTTGTGCCTTCAATTTTGCTTCTCTTTTTTAGTTTACAGAAACTGCCCCTGTGTTTAGTTTTATACCCATTATATTCTTTTGCTCAAACTCATTTTCCATTCACCATGAAGTATCGTTATTTAAGTCTCAATTTCATCATAAATTTTCATATTTTTATCAATTTCATCCAAAGATTTATTCGAATTTGGACAAAGTTGCTCCTTCATTGGTGTGCTTAGGTCTTGTAGGATAGCAGAGACAAATTTGTCTAGTGTTCAGTAACTTTGGGATGAGATCGATAGAATTAGTTGTTTGTTGCTGAAATTAAGAATCAAATCGTATTTCAAGGATGATAATGCAGTTTCCCTTCTTCTCTTTCTTAACTTTGTATTTTTAGTTAAAAATGAAAACATAAAGTCAGCTTTCCTTAACTTAAATGCTTGAGGATAGAGAAACTCTTCACTAAATTTATACCGAGGAAGCCGGCCTCTTTTTTTCCTCTCGAGTTTTAACTTTTAAGAGATCAAATATCCTCGGGACCCTATAATCACTCCCCATGCTATCAAAGATTAAGGTTGTACTTGACTAATGTTTAAGATGAAAAAAAAACATTTACATATATAAAAAGATTAAAAAAAGTGTTCAGTTAAAGAAATTGAGATGAAGATATGTACATGTATATATAAAAAAATCATCGGTAAAACTAGAAGAGACGGCACAAACTCTTCAGGTCAATACAAATTCTGGATTATCTACATTTACAGATAGTATGTATGGTTTTGTTGGTGACAAGCTGGTTAGCAAAGGGGCTAGAGATCATTTTAGAATGTCTACTGGAGTGGAAAGAACTAAACTAGTCTCCATTAAGTTCAACTCTGAAGTCCCACGATTCCTCCATTTTGGAGAGGGCAGATCGAACAAAATGCTGTAACAGCAACAGCGTGAAGAAACAGGAACACATGGCTGGATACTCATGAAATGCAATTCAATCTCCAAAACCGATAGCACTACCCCGATGAAAATAGGCAGAGAGATTTGGTTTGCTTCTGAAGATGTAAACGAGCAAGCAGCCATCTTCAACTAATCCCATCATATTAAATATTGAGAAACAGCCCGAAAACGATTCTCTATCTATTTGCAAACTCCTTCTCAACTGCATTAAATATCAACTTCAGACGATCTTGCAGACTTGAGATGATGTTCTTTGAAATCCTTTTTTGATGCCGCGTACTTTTCAGCCATGCGATTCCGATGGATACACGCACATGACAGCCCTTCAGTCTTGAGGGAAAATCCTCGATTTGATATCTCAGGTGAAGCTTCAAAAAAAGGAAGGAAAGGTATCAACTATTAGGAGGAAGAAAGAAACACCGCATATAGAAAATAAAAGCCAAAAGTTTCTAGTCATACATTAAAATAGTCACCCAGGGGAACTCCATGCAGAGTCATGACCTCTTCAACAATCCAACCTTTCCTATCAGAGAGGGGGTATTTCTGCTGTGTACTTGTGACCTCTCCTCCGAAACGAGATATGTGCTTATCAAATCTGTAATATAATTGCCTCTCATATACATCAGTCTTCACTGATTCCCATGGGGTGTAAGAATAGCTAAGACAACCAGCTTTCTCCATTACTTTATGATCCAATTCACCCCCGCCAAACAGCTCTGATAAGAAATTGATCTAAAACACAATATCCAATATCAGACATATGCATATTTTCAGAACATGCAGACTAAGATAAACAATTCCAAAATGTATAGCCATGATTATGGCATGTATGAATATATGCATGCAAGCTCATACAATCAGAAGAGAGAAAGAGAGCTTACAGGGACTGAAAGGGAAGAAGCATAAACCTCAGACATGCTGACATCCTCAAGACCCAAGAAAAACCCACTCTCCTCTGTTTGAAGGAATTTGGTTTCTGATTCTTCTTCAACTATTTGAACCTTCTGTTCAGGACTCAAAGATCTGGCCTTCCACAAAGCCATGATTGTCCTGTTCAGTGCAAAAAAAAAAAAAAAAACAAGAAGAAGATTAAAATACTGTGTCACAGTTGTCCTGCTCCTATCCATTATTTTCACATTATGATGGTAAACTAGTTTTCAATATCAGAAAGACCAAAGGTCCTATATAGCATTTGTTATTTACCTATTTGCTACATTAAAAGATACAAAAGACTGGAAATGAAACTTCAGCCTCCCTTCATCATCAATTGTCTTTGCTCCATGCTTGGCATCCATACCTCTGCCTTGTCGTAGAGTTATAACGATAATTGGACTACCCATTGATGATAGAGTAGGAGTATCAACTTGGATATCGACTATGTCCTCCCAAAGGAAAAAAAATTTAGTCTTTTGTCGAAATAAATTTGCATAGAATCCAATTATTCTTGCTGAAAGAAACAGCCGACCCTGTAAGATACAATCACATGTCATACTAAAAAAGCTTAAGGAGCAAAATTTAAACTTGTAGATAACAAACTTGAGATGTATAATTACACCAGCAGCACCTGTAATGGCATCTTTCGTTTTAAGTGACAGGTGAAGTCGTTGATTAGGAATTCCTCTGATGGAAGCCCAAAAACCTTCTGAAAGGCTGAATTTGTTTGAGGAGAACGCAAATTTATCTACAAAAATCCCATTAACAATTTAAGTAGATAACAGAACACAAACAGAATACATACACACAAGATATACAGTAAATTAACAAATTGTAACTCCAGGGCAGAACAGCCAACTATTTACCTTCTTCCCCACCTCCTTCTCCATCTTACTTAAGTACTCTTTAACAACATTGCTACCTTTCGTATTGTTCAAGAAAATCCTTAAGTGCAGCCTAGACTGACATGCTTGTGCTAACTTTCCTTGAAGAGGAACCCACACATCAGCTAAATCAGATAAATTCGATTTTACAAAATTAATCTCTGTATGTCCCAAGGACATGGCTTCATTAAAAGGCCCATCAAAATCATAAACTTCCACATCCAGCACAGAAGGAGGATCGTCCATGGCATCAAATTCGAATATTTCTGCAACATCCAAGGTTTTTTATCAAGATGATCAAATAAACATGGTTTGTATCATATTTATCACAGAATTTTGAAAGCCTTTCAATGCATGATTCATACAATTGCACATAAGTTTAGAAAAATAAAATGCATGTCTATATGGAAAATTGATATAGGACATACTGACCATTCCACAGAGGATCAGATTTCTGAAACTTGATTGAGCTTGTTCTAGTTTTCCCATTGCAAGTGAATACCACGTACGGGTCACAGAAGCCACTAGAATCAACAGCTGGCAAATGACTTCCCTCGATCAAGGCAACTGTAAGCACCCAGCCATCTCCTTGTGCTTTGACTCCATGATCGGTGCCTATAATAAGATACACAATAAAACAAATCAAATGACAGGAAGACTAACAACATAAAGTTAAATTAATTAACTGCTGCTCGAAACAAACAACAGTTAAACAATATATAGACACCTCAGGCATTAAGCCTGAGGCAGACAGTAGAGTTGCGTGGTTTATGAATAGTTTATTAAGACCTGCAGAAAAGAGGAAGCACAGGGTTTGACTATAACCTTTTTGAGCTCTAGCTTGCATGAAGCGTGAAAGTAATCCTAACACCCTTTCAAACTGAAGAGCCAGGACACCACACACAATGACTTCACCAATTGAATCTGGTAAGTCAAGCCCAACAAATTCAAGCCCTTGAATTGCACTGGGTGCAGCTAGCCAGATGTGCACAAACACATACAATCCCATAAAAACTGCAGAAACTACAGTAAAGTTAGCAAAATATTGCATGGCCAGCTTCACATCTGATTGGGGTTCCACCTTCAATGAAGCCAAGACCTGCTCCTTGCTAGATCCCAAGTCCTTCAAATCAACTGGCTTAACATTTTGAGATAAAAAAGTTGAAACTTGCTCAAAACTGTCCTTTACACCTGAACGGGCTCCGTTTTCTATCATACTTTTAAACATGGAGCTTTGTAAGAAATTCATGCGCCAAGATATAACCAAATGTGAAGTTTTCTCTCCTGATGGCAACTCAGGGCCAGGAGTAATGCAGTAAAGCAATTCAATTTTAAAGGTGCTGCCATACATTACATCCGGAGTGCTCACACTAATCAAAACAGCGAATATCTTCCCATCTGCTTTTAGATAAGTTTGTTCCTCACTAGCTTTCAGAGCACCAACTAATTTGGTTGGTGCCTTTACATAAGTAATTACTTTTTTCAAGCTCTCACTACCATTCTCATATCTCCAAGGACCAAATTGCTGTTCTGAATTTCCCAGAAAGTCTGACAAAGATTTGGCAAGACTTGACTCTGATGAAAAGAGAATAGAGTTCAAATCTGAAGGTGAAATCACATATGATTGGTCTACAAGGATTCCTCCTGGTAGGTTATTTGGAACTTCACTTCCTGCATCTCTAGATTCCATCTCTTTCATAAGTTCTTCAAAGTTGCCAGAAGAGGACTGGTCCTCAGTCTTATCATCACAAACCTCAGATCCATCAGTTTCTGATTGCTCTGAAATCTCAGGGCTTCTACTTATAGTGGCTGAAACCACGTCTGAGTTTTTGTTAAATATTTGAGCAATTCTTCCAGCTAAATTCTTTTGTGCAAAAAACTTCTCTTCTTTTGAGGAAGCAGTTTCTTCTAATCTTGCTGAGGATGAGTTGCTTGTCCCATTAAAAGACCTAGACGGAGATTGTGTTGCGTCCACATTCTTCCTCGATTGTGAAGCATCGCAATTTGAGTCGGGAAAAGATTGAGAAAAACATATACTTAAAAGAACTTCACCTGTTGGAGAAAATAAAAGATGAAGCATGCAATTCCAATCAGTAGTGCTATAGATCAAATGTGTCAAGACAACATTTTAAACAAGCACTGCACAATCTGAATTCTTAACTGCATCCACAAGGCAAAATCTTAAACTAGGTTAAAAAAAAATCAGAATCAGATACACAACTCAATCAAAACCCCGACATCAAACAGGATACAACCTTAGCTAAGGACAGGAAATTAAGATGGAAAACACTAAAATAAACCAAAGTACTGCCACTACAAGAGGACCAAATAGCTTTCACAAGTCAGGTACATTCAAAAAGGTAATACACACTGAAGCACAGAATTGACAAACAACAGAAGGCAAGAGTTTAGTTTAAAAGGAATCAACATACCGCATTCCTTGAATTTGGACTTCTTGTTTTTGGGTTGCAGTGAGTACCAAGCAGTGCCAAGAGACTGATTGTCTGCATCAAAAACTTGCGAGACTGGAAACTTAATTTGCCCAACCATATCATCATTGAAGTACTTGTCTTCATCCAAGACACAAACTACAAGTTCCTCATTCAAGTCCTCCACTTTAAAACTGAACTCCTCTCCCCAGCTTGGGTTCAAGTTCTTCCTCACAACTTTTGTCTTAAACTTCTGCTTCCCTAACTGTAACTTGGCATACGGATCACTCAATCCATTTGTATCCGTTGGTGGTAAATTCCTTGCCTCTATTAGACGAACCGTAAGCTTCATTCCTCCCATAATACACAAACAAAAGGCTTAAACTTTAATATATAAATATATATATAAAAACTGAATTCAACCCGCTAATTTTTTGAACCCAAAAACAAAACAGCACCACCAAAAACAAGTATTTTTTGGCGCTTCTTGATTGAAAGAACCGATCAAACAAGTTTTACAGGAAACTTCAGACAAGGACAGAAAAAACCCAGAATTCTTTTTAACGTGAAATTGTTAAAAAGATGTTACATCAGCCTAAAATGATAAACCGCAAAGAGGGTCTTCTTGGATTGTTATGAAACTAACCTTGAAGAACAAGAGGGTTTACGAGGGAAATAAAAAACTGTATCATGACTGAAACTTTTTGAAAAAGAAATTTCGTGGAATCTTACAATAATTTTTATCTATTAAGGAAAGAAAGACAAATCAATGTTATTGACAGTGTAATTAAAATGAATTTTAGCTAAAGATTAAAACTTTAATAATAATAAATACAGAAACAAAAAAATGGCAAATGAACAGAGACAGAAATAAATTGAAGGAGGGGAAGATTATTTATTTTGGAATGAAAGATAAACCCTAAAAAGAATCGAAAACAAAATTAGGGAATTATAAGGAAATAAAACTATAAAGAAAGGGAAAGACGAAGACTTGTCTTGTCTGCCGCTAAGACTTCATTATTTCTTATTGTAAGCTTGCGCGTATGATGTTTGACTTTTACGAACCAGGTGGATCATTTTGACTGACCATTTATTTTAACATATAGTAATAATAAATTTGTTATAAGAAAGTATTTTACAATTAAAACAAAGAGCTATCAAGGATTTAGTTAAAGACTTGAGTAGATATGATCCTTTCATTAATCCGTAAACCTTGCTGGTTTATCATATTTATTTATTTATTATTTTAGCTTTTACATTCGGGGTATTATTAAACTCAGGATAACAACATGGATGTCAAACTTTCTTATCACCTAAGCACGTAGTGTTGTTTTGTGTTCTAGTAACTATTCTTTTTAAAATATGTTTTGCTTCAAAATATTTTTTAATAATACTTTTTAAAATATTATTTTTTATATCAACCCATCATAAAAAAAATATATATATATATAAAGAAAATCATCAAAATAATATTTTAACACCAGCATATCCAAACAATGGTCTCTCTCTCTTTGATCGAGGATCTATCTATATAATTCAAGGGGTTTGATTTGATTATCATGGAGAGTGGTGGAGAGGAAGAAGACATGGGCATGACAGCAAAAAGTCTTGAGATGGAAATCCAAGTTTGCCATGGATGACTGCAGCTGCAGTTCAGCAGGTCAAAGATCACACCCCCCGGAATATATTCACATTGGAAAAAGCTGATAGACTTTTTCAAAAGAAGGTGCGTGGAAGCTCCTCTACAATGGCAGCCGCATTTGATTGGACCACAAAGTTAGCCAATCATTAAAGAAAAAAGAAAACGAGAAGCTTCAAACACCATAGAGAGCATTTAAAATGAGGGACATCACAACTAATTGCAATTGACTGAGTTCCATTTTAATTTTAATGAGAAACTCGTCAAAACATCAAGGTCCATGTCTAATTATGTGTTTGTTAGAGAGGATCTCTAAGCAATGACAGTTTTTATTCCTGACTTCAAAACACCAAACGAAGATCGCATTAAAACCAAACTAAAAGAGTCAACATTTATTTATTTATTATTTTACCCTCCACAAAGAAATCTTCCGAGGGCAAAATTGTTTTCCTTTTTATTTATTTATTTATTATGATTTTTTTAATATCATGTGGGTGAATAGGGGGTTTGATAAGTTAAATAAATAAGAAAGTAGTGTTAATACTAGGGAATGGGAGATGTCTATTTTATTTTATTTTATTTTTGCTTTCAATATTGACTTTATTAATTGTTGAGTTTTTGTTGTATGTTTTTTCCGAGAACATCTCACCATACACACCACAAGTTTATCTTGCTAACTAATATTTTACCAAAGCTTTTTTTTATTTCTTTTAATTTCCATTCTTGAACACAAACATCTATCATTCAAGTTACCACAATTTCCTTTGCCTTGAAATATGTTAACACTTTTTTCTTGTTTGTTTTTTGTTTTAAATTAAAAAAAAATTTTTTATTATTTTTATATTATTTTGATATGCTAATGTTAAAAATAATATCATTTCTAAACAAAAAAACATTTGAAAAACAACCTCAACCGCACACCTAAACAAAACATTCCCTTTAAAATGCACGGTCACCAAATCTAAGAAGAAAATATTCGCGCAATTAGACATGTCAAACAGCTTCAATCTTATTAAAACAGCTTCAATCTTATTAATGAATAATGTTTATTCAATTCGATTACCAAATAGCCAGGCTTGTACCAGGAAAGAAAAACAGAACAGAAGGGAAGGGAAGCACCAACACTACCAAAATGGTTCCAAGAGGGATAGGATGCCAGAAGAACAATCACCCTCATTTAGGAAACTACAAATACAACTTGGAAAAATGAAAAAGACTTGCATTCTTCTGCATCATCCAACTTCTGCTTCTATTTCTCTATTTCTGCCTCTTGTAAATTTTAGCCAAGAAGGACTTCAACACTGCTTGCACTGCTTTGCTAGGGTGAGCTTCGATAGAACTTATCAGTTTCTCATAGCTTTGGCTCTCATAGTCGGCAAATACACCCTATTTAATCAAGATATGAGATTATATTATATAAGAGAAAGGAAAATCTGAAGAACATGATATCACAGTTTATGTTCGCGCGCAATAAACCAACAAGTTTGCCAAAAAACTCGAAAGGAAATTAGCGCAAGTAAAACACTTGTACATGATTTACTCTCATTTGAAAGTTTTTAAGCACTCGAGATCAAGTCCAAACCTTGAGGTCCAGTTCATGATAGAGGGCCTTCACTTTTGCTACATTTGCTGGGTCAGCTTTCCCATATTTTTCCTGGAAGGAGATAACATCATCAGTAAGTACCGCTATCCGACTTTCACCAGAGATAGGAAAGCGAATAAAATAATATGGTACTATTAATTCTTACATGTAATAGTTTCTTTTGCTCTTCATTGCAAATCTCCAAAGCCTTCACGACCAACCAGGAGCACTTAAAATCTTCAATATCTGTTCCTATCTGATTGCAAAACGAATATATACCAGTAAGAAATCCAGTTGATCAGATGAGCAGATTAACAGTTTAGTTTTCCATTACCCCCTGGATTTTGCTCACTAATAACATATCTCTTATCCATAATATGAGCTCACCTTGCCAATTGTCTCTGGAGCTCCAAAGCAATCTAAGTAATCATCCTACACAAGAAACATAAAAAGGTGATTGAAGTACATAATTTGTGAAAGAAAGATGTGTTGCAGCCAATATTTTTTTTAAAAAAAGAAAAAAACTATACCATTAAGACCTCCAATACCATATTACCTGTACTTGGAAGTAAGTTCCCATCTCAACAAGAATATTCTTTACATCAACATGTTTGTCCAGATTCTCACCCGCCATGAGCAATGCACATGCAACCTGAGTAGATTCAATGACTGATAATCAAATAATAAATCAGACTGATATATCTACATCGTGGAAAGTGTTGTGTATAAAAATTGGCTTGCCAGTGGGGGATGGTCAGAGAGGACCGCAATAAAATAATTCATATGCAGAAAAGTGCTGACTGTAGTTTAAGAGTTGGGGTCATTGTTTCAGTTGAAGCTAAACCATGGAAGTCTATATGCATGAAATAGCATGGTGGCAAACCGCATCATTAAACTATTATAAAGTGTTTATATGATTGGCACAGCTGAGTCTTAACTAATCTCCTCAGGATTTCAATAATACTCTTTTCAGACATCGATAATCAGGCAGTGCATACTCACAGGAAGGTAAAATGAGTAATAGGCAGTCTTGTACTGCACAATTCGCCTGTGTCTGCATGAATTTTCAACAAATTCAAAAGTTACCGAACAATTTAGAGTTGGGAAATAAACCAACAAAGTTATGAAGCTTCTTTGAATTTTACCTAAATAGAAATTACTAGAAAAGTGAATTAAGAGTTAGTTGCATGCTTAGATCTAAAAGTCCCAACAACAAATCAAATAACCATAAAAATTCAACTCCTTTTGCATCCTCGAGACCTATTTTCCAATGGTGGAGCTGGATGAAAACAGATTTATATCCTACTACAAACAACGGCAAACTAGAATTATAATGAGAAAAATAGCATTGTCTATGCTAGTGATAGAAGCAAGCTGCTTTGTCATGCAATCCTATCTACACATCAGTGTTTTCTCAAAGGAATTGCTCATGGGTTGGTCATTTATCCAACTACACAGAGACCTAACTTTCAGGGCTAGAATTTGGTTTCACTTACAGAGACAGAGTGTACTTGGACAAGTCCTTTTCTCCTTCAAGTGTAGTAATCAGATCTATCATCTGTCCAGAGGCTGTTTGGAATTCCACCTGCATAGGAACAGCATTTACAAAATATTGGCACATTTCTGTATCCAAAAGTATTTAAGAAAAATGTTGGAAATCAATTACCTCATTGAACAAGTCAAGTAGATCTACATAGTATGCCTTGTCTCTGAAGTGGTTTTTGAGAATTCTAGGGATGTGATTGCGAAGCAGAACCCCATCATTTGTTGCAATAAGACCAACCTACATAAAACAGTTCATCAAAGTCAATTTTCCTAGCAATGGATAACAAAACGATAGTGGTAAACAGCAAGCTCATTGCACTAACCTTGGGCAACCTAAACCAGCAGGGTTGACCACGCCTTGTATGGGAACTGTCCATAATGTCGTCAAGAACAAGAAAATATGCTTGAAGCTGCAAATATTATTGTGAAATACCATCAGATGATTGTGAACTAGCAGAAATATTATCTAATGAACCAAATCAAAAGGTGAGAAGAGTGCAGTTTTCAATAGTCATACCCATTCAATACACCAACCAAGAGCACTTGTGAGAAAGATTTCATCTTCTGTTAATTCCTTTCCTTCTTTCAAGTATTTGTAGCTGTCAATCACAGACAGTCCTCGATTTAGCTTCCCTGGAAAACAAATTGCGATGGTTGATTTAATGTTGCAATTGCAACCTCCAGGCTGATAGGAAATCACAAATATTTAACTTCTTTGTTATGGTTGATTTAATGATTCAATTCCTACCTCCAGGCACATTGTAGTCCAACATCTGCAACATAGAAATGAAAATAAGAATTAGGGGGAAAAAACAGAAGTCAATCTGCATAAATTCTAAGCTCAGACATATTAGTTTAACAAACTCCGGAGACAAAATATCCACCCCAAATTCACAAACAAGAAAAGCTAAGTGCTTCGATACAATTTATAACAATATATAAACTCATCACCCGATAGTGCTGTTTGGGTTGCTTTCAGGATCATCAGGCCTGCTAATTATGCGCAGGATTTTCCCAACGCAATACTTGGAGCACCGCAGATACAGAACAAAGGGAACCACGTGGTGTTGGAAAGAATTTAAGATAACGAATATGCAAGACAAAGTGGAGTTCTGAGATAGCTTTTTCTTATATCCTGATTTAAAGCTGTATTGATTGAACCGCTTCAGTTGACTTCAACTCTCTTAATACTTCATTTAAACACACAGAACAAAGAATGATGAGGGATTACTTATTTTGGCATAAATTTCCAAAAATCCCATCTTTAGATCAAGATCTTGTTCACTGTCTGGCCATATCAATTTTAGGGCAGATTCTTTGCACAGACAACAAAGATCCTCATGTTTTTGCTCTGCTCAAATTCTAATCCATTCAGTGCATGAATATCATTCCGGGTTCTTACACAAAAGAAACAAATAAACCCATAAAACAGCATTTTTGAAGCTCAGGATTCAAAATTGCATTTCCATTGGCAATGATTTCAAGCAAAAACACAGGCACCCCCAGACCCAATAAAAAGAAAGATCGAAACTTTCAAGAAGTAATGCAAAGAAAGACAAGAAAAAGCCACAAAGGGAATACCCTCTCGACCCAATCACGAGAATCAGGACTCCATTCGAAAGCAGGATCCTCAAGAAGCTCTTTCTTGAGAACAGAGTAGACATTCAAGAACGTTGACTTCAGATCTGCCATGGCTATGACTTTTGGTCGTGGGTGTTAAAGGAGAAACGCACGATATAAAAGGAGGGTGGTGAAATGGTAATGTTAGAAAGGCCTCTCCTTCCTTTAAATGGAGGAAGAGATGATGTTGTTTACTATGTTCTTGTTCTTGTCGGCTTTAGCGAGGGCCCTGTTGGCGTAAAACCGGAGCAAAAATGAGAGAATAAGCGGAGATGGTGTTCGTGTTTTGAATTCTTTAATTGTTCAATGGAATTACTCTCCTACACAAATTCATTTTTTGTTTTAACATGACATTCGAGCATGATTAACGAGTTTTAAAATTAATAATGAATCGATAATTTTTAAAAAATAAACTTAGAATCTGTACAATTTAGC
Organism: Salix arbutifolia; assembly: GCA_025169955.1. NCBI lineage: Eukaryota > Viridiplantae > Streptophyta > Magnoliopsida > Malpighiales > Salicaceae > Salix > Salix arbutifolia. Next base: position 300,213 of record CM045907.1, read on the forward strand.
CATATTCATGCCCATTCCCATCCAAATTCATGATAAACTATTAGTATTTCTACTTGTTTTTTTTTTCTTTTTGGTACTTTTAATTTGTTGTCATGAATATATAAATTCGTGAAATCAACATGGTAATGTTGAATTTATTTCCTTCTGTGATGGAATCCACTATACCGAAGATATCAACTAGCCTAATTATTAAAATTGCTCCAAATACACTCTTGTTTTTTAGCTTATAGAATCTATTTATTTTTTATAGTTGTAGATTCCTTTTAAAAACTACAACAAAAGAATTTAAAGAGATAATCTGACTGTGATCCCATTTATAAAAATACTCTGAATGTGTGTTCATATTGCTTGTATCACATGTGGAGTCAAGAGTTTGAATGCGCCACCTGCCTTTCATTTATATGTTTAAAAAAAACAATAATGTCCATGAGATTTTGGATGGTCAGCAGAAAGATCTTTAATTGATCCCTCAACACACTCCGTCGCCATCCACTCTGTATATTTGACGAACTTAAAACGCTGTGAAGTCACGAGTAGAATATATGTTAGAAAATAATATAAATTATATTATGAGACTTTATTTATTAGCTTGAGTTTTTAGGTGAGATAGTTTTTTAACATGGTATTAGAACCTTGTTGATTCAGCGGTCACGAGTTCGAATCTCACCACCCCTATTCTATTTGATAAAAATCAAACACAAGGTATTATGAACCTGTGTGCAAGTTTTAAGCCCAAAGGGTTTTTATTTGGGGGGTATTATAGAATAATATAAATCATATTATGGGACCTCATCTACAAACTTGAACTTTTAAACGAGATGGTTCCTTAACAAAATATTACTAGAATTGAATGTCTTGTACGCAACATTTGAATATCAAACATTTTGTCTCGTGCATCTCACCAACCAAAACCCACAAGGGATGCACCCACCATTGAGCTTTTATTTATTTTTATTTGCATGAGAGAAATGAAGTGGTTTGGGCTACATTGGCATATACATGACATTTTCTTGTTTTTTTTCCACAAATAATATCATTTTTACTGTTTTATAAAATTAAAAAGACCCGGCTCAACCCCCCTTGATTTACCATACAGACAGACTGTCCATATTTTGTCACCGAGCACACAAAAACTTGGCTCTCGGCCTCTCTTGAGACTCTGCTCAGAGGCCTCCGTCCCACCCTATTTTGCGCTTGTATTTCCCCGTGAAATACCAGCCGCAAAGGATCGCAAAATCCATTCAAATTGGAGTCAACTTACTGTGGTCAAATGGCATGAAATCCAACGAATCAAACGGGATGGCATTAGCATGGAGCCCTACACAAGTTAGACATAAATGAACTTGAAAAGCCACCAATCTTGAAAAGGACCGGCATTTAAGATTGTTTAGAAAGGTGCATGAGTTGCAATGGCACCTTGTCTGTCCAACCAAACTGCCTTCATGGATCTCTGAGCCGTCAGGTTGGAATGTGACATCATGGTATTTGAGTTAGGCCAATGGCAGCTGCTAATAAATTTGAGTGTAGGGTTGGTAAGGACTGAAAAATGCTTCAAGGCTGACAAAGTCAGGAGTCACGAATCGATTCGGCCTTGTGACTGCTATAAGAAATTATAAAATCAGCATCTTTTTATTCCTTGGTTCGGTTACAATATATTGGATATGGGCTTACATTTTAGGGCAATAAGATGTCTGGGCTAATAGCCATATTCTTTGTGGTTTGAGCCACATGAACGATTCTCTTCCATTATCCAATCACTTCCTGCCAATTGTCAAAATCCCACAACCCCTCCAAAAGTTTGGAACACAAAAGTGGCTCGTAACTAGGCAGCTTCACATTCCAAAGCTGCAAAATTTTGCTCCTCTTTTCTGTTGCTGCAAAATCCAGACAACTGCAAAAAGAGCCGCTCGGCTTCTCTCAACTCAGAACATCAGGTCCTTTGACTCTGCTGAGGCCTTTTCTTTGATTGTGATGGTAAAGTCCTTTACTTTCTTATAAAAAACATTGTTTGTTTTAGCAGGTAACGGTGAATTGCGATATCAGATTTGTCCTGAATGTAAATTTGTTTGATTAATAATGTCTGTAGTGTGATTCGGAGAGGATGCAAACTCATTGGTGAACTTCCTTCGTTCTAAGGGAAATAAACTTGTTTGTGTGATCAATCATTCATTAAAATCAAGAAAGGAATATGCCAAGAAGTTCCATTCACTTGAAAAAATCGCTTAATGAGGTCTGTTTCCATGGCATTTCAATGGTTCCCTTTTTTTGTTTTAGAGTTCATTCTTGCTGTGTGTTTGAATTGAGGAAATTCATGAATATTTCCTTCTTGGTCAGGCCTTCATCACTTATCAGCCTCCACTGTCATCTAGCATAACACTAATTTTTGAAATTGAGCAGACACTTCATATTGGATCACAGCTCAAGTGGTCTTTTAAACACCTGTTTCATCATTCAAGTGCCTTCTACCTATTGTCTCTAACAGCGAGGTTCCTTAAAAATGATGACATAGTTTTTGCACCATCTATAAAATTTTGAAGGCAGCGTCCTGTTGGAAGGAGGCTTACCTTTTCCACTCGTAGATGGTTCACTTACATCACTTTTGTCTTGAACACTGTTCTACCCATTTCCATTGCAGATGCTCATCTTCTTTCACAACATGGAAGTATTAGCTGCTACCCTCTCTTTACTATTATTTCCTTGTATCTTACATTTGGTCTTAAAGGGAGCGGACCTTTTCTACTATGTTTTTTATTTAACAAGAACAACAATTCACCATACGCTCTTGTTTTACACAATATTGTGGCACCAATTCATTGCAGGAAGATGGTGGAAAGAAAATAGGGCTGAATCAAATTCTCTCCATGAACATGACAAGAGTGTAAAGCGACAACTTGGCTGCAATTTATTTGAGCATCACTTCTCTATTTAGTTCTGTTTTCCTGTCTGAGATTTGTAATGATGAAACTCCTGCCTCGGGTTGGTGCAGTTGTGGCTTGAATGGATCCGCGGATCAACTATTACAAGCTGCAGTAAGAGTTTCTAAATCCTACGTTCCCTCCTCTGCCGTGTTAAGTCTACTGTTGTCATTTTGTTTTGAGCAAGATACTATTTGAAATCGATTTTTTAAGGCAACAACAGAGCATAAGTTCACTTGTCAGCTTCTCTTAAGATTCAAGGATAAAAACATATCCTGCCAATCGAACACTAGCTGAGCGGCCAAGGCATGGTTAGGTCTTAGTTAGACATTTCCTTTGTCAACGCAAAATCATACCGGTATTAATCTGGAATTTGATTCTACAAGAGATCTCATAGCTGAGAGACTGTGATATGCCTCTTGTTTCAAGATAAATATTGAAATGACAGGACCTGCAGGGGTCGTGGCCTAGTGGCGTAGGGGAGCGCCCTCCTTTTTTCGAACTTAGGTTCGAGTCCCGGTGGGAGTGGGGTTGGAGGGTTCCTCTCCTCATGTCCTCCTGGATCCATCCCTGCGTGGTATGCCTATCATCCCCGCGGTGCCTTACTTGCTCATTTGGGCTTGCAGGGTGTTCAAGTGAGCCCGGGAATAGTCGAGATGCGTGTAAGCTGGCCCGGACACCCCGGTCATCAAAAAAAATATTGAAATGACAGGCATGGAACCTTGTGCATAAGTGAGAAACCAGGTTGCCTTTTTATTGCTTCGAATCGTGATGCAGTGGTCTAATAATCGTGAGCCACGTGAATGCTCAGGTCTCGAGAACACAGCAATAGGTCCTCATTTCATACTGACATCATCACAAACCTTTGACAACTTGAATTCTCACAGGATACTGTTTGTAGATTATATGATGTTAACTGTCTTCTGTTTTGCAGATTTCTCATCGGCACCTCCAAAATGTGCATGGTGGGTGATAAACAAGATGCTGATATTTTTTATTTGGACAAAATGCTGGCTGCAAAACTCTCCTTGTTCTTTCAGATAGACTGATTTCTCTTGTTTTTGAATTCCCTCTCACCCTGATATAGAATGCTGAAAAACTTGCAGGTGTAACAACTAAAACTACTCTTCAAGATCCATCGAACAATGTCCATCCAGATTATTATACAAGCAAGGTGCCTGACCTACTTGACTTACCGGTACCATAAAACTCATCATTTGCCTTTCAATCATTCTCGTAGGCACGTTCACAGACAGTGCTGGTAGTGAATTCCTGTTAAAACCATAACGGTACAATCTTTTTGCTTGATTGCTTCCTGTTTTCAAAGCTATTTTACAGAAACACTGATAAATGTTTATTCTTAGAACTCGCAGGTTCTTAATTACAATCTTCACATCGTAGGAAAGTTTACCAGAGTGAACCACACTGGCCACTTGCATAGTCGCAATTTTTGTTCATTGCTCATCGCCCATGCCTCTGTTTCTAGCAGTGTCCTAAGAACCACTGCACGATAGAATTCATGTTTGATGACACCTTTAAAAGTAGCATTCGAGAATGTTAACTTACGCAGGAATTTCAAGCCATTGCTGGTTTGCATTGGGATGTCGATTTCTGAAATTCGTCTAAAATTTTGCATCTACGCTCACCCAAAGCAAGGAAGAAATTTGTTTAGGCTACAGTTTCAAAGCAAAAGAGTTCATCCATAAAACAGATTATGGCAAGGCTTCATTAACCTCAGAGAATGCTCGTTTTTCTTGATTTTTTATCTATCTATCTATCAATCCTCAATCCCAGCTTGAGATGCAAGATTATTTTCATATGATAGGCAAAATTGATCAATGGTTTCCATAAAAGGAATTTATTATACAATTCTTCATCATGTAACTGGAAATTAATTGTCCCAAGTACAAGTAAGAGCGAGCTTCATATATGTGCTCTTAAGGTTAAGGAAAAGGCGTAAATCAAGAGGGGGAGAAAAGACAGTGAGGTTTCTTACGAAGGATGAACCTTTTTTGTGGAAAGTCCTCCCGTACAAGCTGTTTTCATGGAAGCAGTAGCAGAATTAAGTGCAGCCTCCATGTACTTGGTAGAAGCAATTGCTGCAGCTTTCTCCATTAGATTTCCCATGTTTCTAGCACTCTCCGCAGTCTTTTCTAGATCTCCCAGCTCATTCCTTGCCATGCTTTCCAATTCTACTTCAAACCTCCTAAATTCATCCATGGCATCTTCCATGACCGAATCAAGATAATCCTCAGCTTGCTGCATAGCCACCTCAGCTTGTTTGAATTCCTTTACCTGTTCACATTCCATTTCTGCCCATGACTTGTACGCTTCTATCTCAAAGAGCTTCAGAAGGTCATCAATGGAGGAAGGATCGAAGTTTTTGTCTTGGCAAGCTTGGCTGGAGAGCAAGGCGAATTGGGAGAGGAGAGCTTCCATGTTTTGTTACTGCAAAGCCTGAAAATATGAAAAAAAATGATGCAGATCTAGCTAGCTAAATAGCAAACCTTCCTACAAGGTACATGACCAAAAAGTTTGCCCTAGTGGGTGGGGAATCATGGAATCCCTCGAACCCCTAATTTTTTCTTCATAGTTTCAAGCAATCAATCCTGACCATCCATGAAGTTCCTTTACTTTCATGGCTACATTTTTAACGTTTACAGATCCTTTCCGATTTTCAAAAGTAGAATGATCTTTTTCCTCTGTGCACGGGGTAGGGTTACAGCAAAGGATTACTTTTCTTATCTCATAATCTTTGTGTAGTGGACAAAGGCCCCCCTCTTTGCTACGCATTGTCAAAGAATCATCAATTTTGTTGTCCTTTCTTGTACTCCATGGAAATATATCTAACAAGAACAACTCGATTAATTTCTTTGAACTGAGGATTAATTGTTTTGGTAACTCGAATAATTTGTTGGGATGTGTTCCACATTTTTTGATTACCTTTGCTTTAAGAAATACAAGAAAACTGGTATAAAAAATATTGCTTAATGTATTTATTTTTTTAGATTCGAGGAAACCACACATCCTGGAAAAGTATACTTTGTGGGTCCAGGTGAGTGAATAGTTGTCCCAGCCTCTTATAAGAAGTACACGCTCTGACTCGAACTCGAGATCTGTTGTGCATATTTCAAGCTCTTTGTCATTACATCACACCCCTTGAAAACTTAATGTATTTATTTGTAAATAATAAGCATAATAAAATTTATGTAGGGCGTCTTAAAAGAAAAACTTTTCCATATATACCATAGTAAGTACCATTGATTTGGTTGAATGCTAGCTTCAGTATTCATTATATTTATTAAACCTAATTTAATTTAATTTCAATTATTTAAAAAATCTGGTTAAATTTATTTGTTTTGACAAATATATTCATGATCTCTAAAAATTCAAAAAACCATCCTAAAACCCAAAATCAACTCGAAATTAAAAATCTTTCCTAGCTCAAATATGTTTGTTTAGGAAATTTCAAGGTAAAACAATCAACCTAATATAAACTCTTCTCGTCATGTAGAATAATTTGACACAAAAATCGATTATTGTTGTGGCTTAAATTGACATGAACAATATCTTCTCTCTCTACAATGGAATCTATAACATTGATAATGAACCGATAATTTTTTTAAAATAAACTTATTAACTTTGAAATGATTACCTATATGTGATGTTTTTATTTTATTTTATTTTATTTTATTTTGGTCCCAACTTTTCAATTTCATCCTTAATCAATAAAAAATATTCACAATAATACATGAAAAAAAAATAGTGCAATCATACGCAATAAAAACTCACTACTTTTATTTTTTTATTTAATATTTTTGAATCATATTTAAGGCTGTGTTTGTTTCTTGGAATTCACTTTCCAAACTTTCCTGTGTTTGTTTGCCTTCCGGAAAGTTGGTCAACGGAAAACACTTTCCGGTCAACAGAAAACACTTTCCAGTCAAAGAAAAATTTGGCTTGGTTTTCAAGAAAGTGTTTTCCGGAAAATTTGGGCGGAAACACTTTCCGGAAGTTGTGGAAAATTTAGAAATGTCATTATTTGCTGATTATATCAAATTTGATCCTCAAACTTTTGATTGCTATATATAATTTGTTTTGAATATTTATTTTTCAATTCCATCTCTTAAAATTTAATTTTTATATTAATTTTGGTCCTTATTTTTATAATTGCTATTTGTTTTTTTCTTATCATTTTTTTATTGAAATTTTTTATCTATCAAATTTGGTCCTCATTTTTTTTATTGTTACTTATTTTATTTGAAATAATTTATAAAATGTTAATTATTATTATTTTAATTTATTCACCTTTCATTTTTTTTTAAATTTTTAGATTTGATCTCTATTATTTTGATTATTATTTATTTTATTTGAGATAATTTATGAAATTATATTTTTTTTTCAATTTCATTCTCATTCAACTTTTTAATTTGTAAGATTTATTCCTCATTATTTTAATAAACTTGAAAAAAAAATTAATTTATTAATAAATTATTTTCCAGTTCATTTTCCATAACACAAACAAACACTGGAAAATGTTTTCCAGTTTATTTTCCATAACACTGCCAAACATCGGAATTCACTTTCTAGAAATTTACTTTCCCCGAAATTTACTTTCCAGCAAACAAACGGGGTTAAGGTGCCCAATCAAGTTATGTAGTCTCTAAAACCTGTAATAAAAGGTTTTTACCGCTGTCTTTTTCATCCTCTTTTTTGAGGGAACTCATTTTTGTAAGCTTTCTCTTCTTTACAAAATCTTTTTTCTGAATTTATAAAGACGAAAGGGAAAGGTAATGCAAAGCAATGGGGTGTTTCTGCCTCCTGACGTCTAACTGTCCTAAGTTGTTCCATGCAGTACAACCAAGGCTGGTCGAGGATAATAAAAAAAGGGAGTACAGAGGAAAGGAACAAGACATGAAAAAGAAGACTGGGTGCCCGAAAAGTGAAAAACAACTGTAATTTCAAAATCAATTTGCATTGTTGTTCAACCCATTTGAAATAGGTGTTAATTAGTAGCTGATCAAGTAAAAAAAGCTCTTTTTTCTGAAAATTTGTATGGGTGGAGGAGAGCATATGATACGTAGAAGATCTTCGTTGGCACAAAAAACGAAACATAGCTGAAAGCATGTGCAAGAGGAAGAGCGAGCTGGCTAATTGGATCTCTTGTGTGGGAAGATGGAGATGTTTAGATCCCTAAGATCCACATGGATGTTCATTTATTTTTAATTTGATGGCTAATTCATTTACCAACTTGTTTAATGAGAGAATTCTTGGGACCTCTATACATACAGATGTGTGATTCCTCTAATTTATACGCATGCCAGCCCTAGACATGGAGCAGCTATATGGTAGTGCAGTGGCTCCCTCGATAGATTGTTTATTGGAGTCACCACATGGAGCCTGAGAATTTGACAAAAACTGGAATCAAAATCCTCTCAGAAGATGCTGCCATTTGTTTAATCAAAGCTCATCATGAATAAATGGTTCGGTGCGCTCTGGCTGGGAGACAAAAAAAAGCCTATATCACTCTATCTCTCCCGGCTCGCATGAGATGAGATGCTTGAACTGAGTCATAAAATTTTGGAATTAAGAGGCTTATTATCTTTATGTTACTAATATAATAACCATTAAAAATTTTAGAATTCATAAAATTAATTAATATTACGCAATAAGCTGACTTAGATACCGCGTTAATAATAATAAAAAAATGCCTTGGCCTATCAGAAGAAAGACTGTATAGGGCCCTGCTTGGCTCCTGTTGGGACAACACAGAGTGATTAAGGGAATTTCCAAAACCTAATTAATTAGGTTGACAACCTTAAATTGGAAAAACCCCACCTCACAATCAAAGCCCTCCTTCTTCAACACACTTCCAATCTGTTGTTATTTTGGGCCACCACATGTCATATAGGGTAATTGAGGAGCACAGCCACTCTCTATCCACTTGATCAAAATTCTCATCCGACCATGGGTCCATTTCCCATGATTTTATTTGTCCATCTTCGACCAGAGTTTGTAATTCCCATTTCAGGGTTCTGATGCTGGCATGTATCATGCTCCTCCTCCCTGTCTGGGTCAAAAATACTCTTCTTAGTTCTTATATATATAGTTATACTCTCTTTTTTTACCATCGGAGAACAAACAACATCATGGCTCTCTACCCATGTGGAATTCATTCTTTCTACCATTGCTCCGACCTTGTTTGCTGTTCTTCGCCACGCCATGTCTTCGGTTTTATTTCGCCACGCGGTGCAAATTGTATTTGTTCATGTGAAACACTGTCTGCACTCCACAAGCCATACAGACTCTATATTATATTATATCTTGATCTGACTTTGATTTTTAAATTATTAAAACAAACTAAAAAGAAGAAGAAAATGACCCCATCATTTTCTATGGTTATTTTTTCATGCCCTGCACTGTCATTCTATTTTCTCTTATTAAAAAAATGGTTATGGAGTGATGCAAGTCCTACACCCCATGACAAATGTTTCCCCTTTATATTCAAACACATTTGAAGAAATCTCACACACGCTATCCTTGCAAATGATAATTATTTTTAGGTTTAAAACCATCAAGTTAAACATGAGTATGCTAAAATGATCTAAAAATACAGGAAAAAAAACATGCATTCTTGAAAAAATTCAGCAAACAAACTGCCAACACATAGTCTAGATTGAATAGATGTCACCTTTAGGAATATTTACAAATATTATTAGAAACATTCCATTTTCTTGAGAGATGTGGTTATTTTATTTTATTTTTTTCTATAAAAAATAAATATACGAAAAAAAAGAAAAGAGGCTTTTGGCATTTTTCTTTTACAAGATACCCTGACCTTTTTATCATTTTAATGGAAAGAAGATGGAAAGAAGGGGTGGGTGTAATGTATTTCATTTTCATGCCCTCAAAGAGCATATGCATGCCAGGCAGATGAAATGAATAATAATAATAAGAATAATAATAATAAGACAAAAAAAAGAATCCTTTCACCCTTCATTTTTCTCTCCAAAATAGCACCTATCAAATTATTGTATTTCTATTTGTATAAAAAGTAAAAACTTTAGCTTTATAGCTTTACTTTGACTGTCCCTCTCTCTCTCTCTCTGCCTTATAGTCCAAAAGAAGCACAGTTTCAGCTTCTTCTTTTCTCTCTTTCTACAGACAAGCTTATTTAGGCTACAAGGAGCTCTCTTCATACAGTGTTTTTGCTGCTAAAGCTAACAACTTCTCGTAACTTTCTTGATCTTTCAAGTTTGGTATTTTCTTTCACTTCTTATCTCTCTCTCTCTCTCTCTCAATGGGTTTTCAGTTTTTTGCTCTTTTTTTCATCTGGATTTCTTCTGTTGGCTTGGATCTATCGTGGGGTTTGGCAAAAGTAGTGATTTTGTGATCAAGATCTGAACTTTGCTTAATTAACATTTTATCATGCTGGTTTACTTGCCTTGTTTGAGAATGCATTATTTTAGTTGCTGACTTGATTGGTTGATTCTTTACGTTCCTTGGTGGTCCTTAAATCCTTTATGCTTGTTTTTCATTTTTTATTTTTTGATAGGATTGGTTTTTTTGTCTTCCTTTTTCGGTGAGAAATGATTGCATGTTGAGTTGGCCTTATTAGCCGTGAAATTTTAATCTTGTTCAGTTTTTTCTCCAGTGTCATTTGATCGAACCATGGGTGCTGCTCTTTGATTGAATGCTTTTCTTCTTTCCTGGTAAATAATTAATATTTTATTGTAATTCATTTTTCGAGTTGTCTGTTTTTGCTAGAAAGTTTTTTTGTATTTGACCTATTTTTAGGCAAAGTTAAGTGTCCTGATACACATATGGTCACCCTACGTTTGAGCTGTATGCCGATTATGTGCTGAATAACGGGTTGGTGGTCTTTTCTGATCTGACTTTGTGATGCGGTGTTTAGGCAAAATGAAATTAGAGTCGGTTATGCTATCACTTTTATATTGGTATTGTTCCATTTTACTTGGATTTCATACCATAATGTCTTTTGGGTGTCTTCTGTATGCACCTAAATCAGTCTTTTAGGTGTTATGAAGCCATATGGAGTGCATTTTTGTGCGCTATGTTCAATGTGAATTGTAACTTACCATAATGTCTTTGACAGATTATTTGCTGCTGTTGGAAAAATTGGATAACAAAATTTTTAGGGCTGCCAGTGGCCGAGATATGATTCTGAGTTTTGGGCGCAGTAAGGTGGATTCATTCAATCTGATGTAGTTTTGGAACTCGTTGTCAGATGGCCTCAATAACTTCTAGCAAACCTTCCTTGAAACAGCACCAGAAAGCAGCTGGTGTTCAAAAAGTGGAGGCCGACCTTAGTCATTTGTCTTTGCCGGCATCAAAACCAAGCAAGCCCCGGCAGATTAATCATGAGCAGGTACAGCTGTTGGTAGAAAATATGCCAAAGCAGGTTTTGTCAGAAGCTTTTGAAAATATAAAGCTCCCGAGTTCTAATCAAGAAGGGGTTTCTTACTCTTTCAGTAGTAAGTTGGAACCATATTCTTCCTTGCCCTGTTCTGAACAAACATCAACTGTGGTGGATTCTAGTGTCAATGAGACTAGAGGCTCACAGGATGTTTCTGTTGATCAAGAGAAGAAAACATCAGAATATGGAAGTGTAAAAAATAGTTCAGTATCTGCTAAAGTCAGTGATGGAACCAGCAGTCTGGCTAAGACGAGTGGAAGTGCCAAGATTAGTGACCGTGTTGATTATGCTGAAGGTGGCAAGAGAAGTATATGTAGAGGAAGTACCGGCAGTGATGTTAGTGATGAGAGCACATGCAGTAGCTTTAGTAGTAGTATCAGCAAACCTCATAAAGCAAATGACTTGAGATGGGAAGCCATCCAGGCTGTAAGAGCAAAAGACGGAGTTTTAGGTTTGAGTCATTTTAGACTGCTGAAGAGGTTGGGTTGTGGGGATATTGGGAGTGTGTACCTGTCTGAGCTGAGTGGAACTAAGTGTTATTTTGCAATGAAGGTAATGGACAAAGGCTCTCTCGCCAGTCGTAAGAAGCTGCTTCGGGCTCAGACAGAAAGAGAAATATTGCAATCTCTGGACCATCCTTTCCTCCCGATGCTCTACACCCACTTTGAGGCAGATAAATTCTCATGTCTCGTAATGGAGTTCTGTCCTGGGGGAGACTTGCACACTCTCAGACAGAGGCAGCCAGGGAAACATTTTCAAGAGCAGGCAGTAAAGTATGATAAGTGAACTTCGACTATTTATCCTGCTATTTTGATACAGTGGTCGTGCATGTTTCAAAAGTTATTTTCTGCTAACATGACAATGGTTTCCATAGTTGGGAAGAAACTGTGTTTTGACCTTCTTTTAAGTATACATTTTATAAATTTGGAAGTGCTACCTTCATAAAGCATATAGTTTAACCCATGGGTTTGCTCTTAGTATCTACTGCTAGAATACAATTTGTGTTTAAAATGTTGGAAGTAGAATAACAGGGAGCAGAATATAAGTATCTGTAGGAGCTTAATGCTGCAGAACCTGTAAAAATTCCATGTGCCACTTCCTCAATAAGAATATTTTATTTTTTGATCAAATAGAACAATTAAATGAAGGAAGGTTTGACATTTGTGCTTAGCAAATTAATGGCTAATTGATAAAACAAATTGAATCAACAGTTCATATCTTACACTAATGCATTGTCCTGAAGAATCTAAGTTTTGGAGACATCCCTTTGACTATCCTGTTGTATGTAAAACCAGATTTGGCTATCTGGACCCATCACTTGTTATTATACCCACGGTTTCTTCTCATCCCGGATGATTCCTCTCTACTAGCGAAGCTAGTGACACGTACACATGTTCAAAATGGAGCATAAGTAACTATCTGGAGCTGGATGTTGTTGAACTTGAGTCGCTCTAGAACTGAATTTATTTGCAGAATTTTTATTCGAATTGCATTTGCACTCTTGATGTCAATTATATGCAATCTTAAACTGTTAGATCTTTTTAACTTTAGATTGAAAGATCAAAGATTCTTGGTGTCAGTGTCAGGTAAATTGGACACATTGAATTTCTCAGAAAGAAAAAAAACACTATCCCATTTATGGCTAATTTTTCAATACAAAATTCTTGACTTGTTTGACTTTGATTTTTTCTTAGCACCTCCATAAAACTTGAAAGTAACCATCCTTGCTCTTTCCAACTTGCAGGTTTTATGTGGCAGAGGTTCTGCTAGCTTTGGAATATTTGCATATGCTTGGGATTATTTACCGTGATCTTAAACCAGAGAATGTCCTTGTGAGGGATGATGGGCATATAATGCTCTCTGACTTTGACCTTTCTCTCCGCTGTACTGTCAGCCCAACTCTTGTCAAAACAGCATCTCTCGAGTCTGATCCGTTACGAAAGAACCCTGTTTACTGTGTTCAGCCTGCTTGTATTGAGCCTTCCTGCATCCAGCCATCCTGTGTTGCTCCTACAACATGCTTTGGACCCCGCCTCTTTTCTAGTAAGTCCAAGAAGGATAGAAAACCCAAAAATGAACTAGGAAATCAAGTTAGTCCATTACCTGAGCTCATGGCAGAGCCAACTGATGCAAGGTCAATGTCGTTTGTGGGGACCCACGAGTATCTGGCTCCTGAGATCATCAAGGGCGAAGGTCATGGAAGTGCTGTTGATTGGTGGACTTTTGGGATCTTTCTATATGAACTCTTATTTGGTAAAACTCCCTTCAAGGGTTCTGGAAATCGGGCCACATTATTCAATGTCGTTGGCCAGCCTCTTCGATTCCCAGAATCACCAGTTGTTAGTTTTGCAGCAAGGGATCTCATAAGGGGTTTGCTTGTAAAAGAACCACAACATAGGTTGGCATACAAACGAGGGGCAACTGAAATTAAGCAACATCCCTTCTTTGAAGGTGTGAATTGGGCATTGATACGCTGTGCTACCCCACCCGAGATCCCGAAACCAGTTGAGATTGAGCGGATACTCGACCCGGCATCAACAAGTGAAAAGGCTGCAAAAGTCGCAGCTGCTCCTGGTCAAAAAGGTTCTGATAATTATCTGGAGTTTGATTTCTTTTAGCAAATATTTATTACAATTTGCAAATTGTTTCTATTAAAGGGTAAGAATTGTTCTGAACATCGTAGGTGTTGTTGGTGATGAGGATAAAGTTCTTTTTCCTGTTTTTTCTCCTTTATTGACAGATGATAAGGAAATGTAATGTTTGTTGTTGCCTTTCAAAAAATCTCTAATCTGTATCATATTATTATTATTTGGAGTCTCCAAGTGTAGGAGCTTGGAACTCTTGTCACTAGACTGGTTCAGAAATGTGGTCGATAGTCCTGCTGAGGGGACTCCTTCGAACTCTCGGTCATACTAGCTTTTAGTTCTGGCAAATGTACTTTAGCAGGGGAATGATTCAATTGATTGGCCAACACAAAGTACAGTCCAAAATTGATTTAAATATATTCTTATCTGCTGCTGGATCTGTGAATATAATATATTTTGAATGCACGCATGCTCTTTGGTTTTGAATCGCTTGCAAAAAGGTGTGGGCAGAATTTCTTGACTGAATTGCAGGCCAAGAGAAGCTGGATATGCTTCACAGATACTCTCGTACGGCCGAGGTGCTGTGATTGCATCCCTCAATCTTGAACTCCATTGGCGTAGAGTTTTTCCTATTTTTATGATTTTATTTTTCAAATCCATCGGTGTAAGCTCTCAGATAAAAATGAACTTGTATTTTCATCTCTTTTAGCAAACATTTCTATTCCAGCTGTTCATTTCCCTTATTCCTCAATCAATAGAAAAGATGGGAAAATTATTGCTCATCCATGCTCTTTTTCCTTCAAAATTTTGTCTATTTTATTTTTTAATATTGAGATTATTGATACTGCGAGCCAAGTTGTTCCATGGATTACTGCGACAGCTAAGCTATTCCTGTTGTGATGGCTCAGATCGTACGTGTTTATATCTTCTATTTTTCACTTAACTTTTGGTGATTTGAAACACATGCAAGCAATTGAGTCGTCGTCGTCGTTTGGATTGCATTCATCTTGCAACTTGAAAGGCTTTTCACTGGCATTATCAGCAAGGGATAGAGGCGACCCCGTCATCTGGTCAATCACCACCTCCTTTCCGTCGCATATGATCCTGACATCGCAGAACTCCGGTGCGTTTTGAAGTACTCGGTCAGCTATCCCATTCCCTCTCCTTGACCTCGACTTCCTATCCATCACCAAATTAATGTTGCAAATTCAAAAAGGTTTAATTAGCTTAAAACACAGAAGAAGGGTTGTTCACAAATGTCGTAAATTACAGGCGGTGATGTACCTGAGACTGGACTTGGAGGTGCCGAGAATCAGCTTTCTCATGTTGAAAACTGTAATGAGGTCCATCATAGCTTTCCCGACCGAATCACTTTCAATGAGGATGGTGTCTACCTTAACCTGTTTCATTGCATCTCTTTCATAAATCAGCAAGGATTTACTTCAACTCTAACAGGTATGGACAAAACAGCATGTGATAATCATAGAACCTTGGATGCAGAACACATGTTGATGAACTTTTGAAGGAGTTCTCTCCTCTTCTCTCTTTCCTGGGCCGCGTAATTCTCCACCTGCTGAGCACTAACTTGACTCTTTGGAAGCCTACCCACTGCCATCCACAAAACCCATTCAAAACTCAGTTCAGGTAGCACTATTATCAAGATCTACCTTGAACAAACGCATTCCCACTTCTTTTTTCTTTCACAAAACTTTGAATAATTAACACCGTTCATACAGTGAGGAGGATGGGTCAAAAGATTCAAAGTTGGAGAATCAACCCTTGAATCTCACTCTGATCTAATCTTAAATTATATATATATATATATATCTAAACAAGCTTGAAATATGAGCTGAAACCAGGCTCACAATAATTGGCTTCTCAGAACTCTATATTCAAAGCTTTAACGTACATGATAAACTGATCTGCAAAAGAACTAGCTAGCGTTCCAATTTCTTACCGTGATTTTCGCCTTTCAATAACAACAACAGCAGCAATAATACGAGATCTCTCAACCTCTAAACATAATCAAAGTCCTAACAAATAATTACCTAGAACAAAACAAAGTCATACTATACGCTATTAGTCATGTCCTTGTTCCAAGCAAAGCCATTAATGTATGCATGGTGGTTAGCACCTTAATTAGACCAGAAAAAAAGGACATGGCCCAAGTTGTCAAAAAGGCAAACTTATTTACTAGTCTCGAGTCTGACCGAATACTCACAGGCCAGATTAAGAACTTCAACAGAAAATATGTTATTTTTTTTTAAAAAAAATGAAGAAAATCAATGATTGATCAGAGCTATACTTACAAGGAGAAGGAATGTGATGTATCTCAGGGAAGATATGGATGAGAAAAACCATGGTATTAGAATCAATAATAGAATTCTTCAATGTCCAAGAAAGTGCATCCATGCTAGACTCACTCTTGCCGACACCAACATAAACACAATCTTTCTGGTGATCTCCATATACATCAAAAGAAAACAAGCTTCCTTCTATGTCTTCTTTGATGGATTCCAAAGGCACCCCATGATTGATCTCGAAGAGATCCGTTGACTTCTCCTCTTCAATCTCGCTTACACTGCAGTAGTACTGCTGGTGCTGATATGAATTTCCAGTGCTGGCAATATCAGTCCTCGCATCTTCTTCTTGGTGCAAGTAATTGGTTTCATCTGTTAATGATACAGACATTTTCTCGGACGGGAAGAATGGGCGAGTGTTTGTGAGAGAAGGAAACTACAAGAGCATGAAATATATGGAAATGTAGAGAGGAGAGGGTTCACATTATCTTCAGGTCAGGTCACTCTCTGCCTATGACGACGTGATACCGTTTTTGTCTTTCGAGCGCCTTTGAAATGTCAAAGGGGGTGTTTCATTAAAGTGAAAGGTTAAAAGATTTTTAGGGCAAACCCTTTTGTTTTGACTTCAAAAAAAAACTCAAGCATCCATTAGATCTTTTATTAGAGGTTCGTAGTTAAAGTGTTAAATATTGTCTTAAAAATGGGTGTCGCTCCTTACAGCTTGAAAGGGTCCATCATCAAATATGGATATTTAAATTTATTTTAGGGTAAAATCGTGCGTGTCCTCCGCTAGCAGCAGTAAAATCAAGGCAATATTTTTCTATTTTCTTACATTTATTTAATATGTGCGTTGACTTTTCTTTGGGGTACATGGACACGCATAGAATATACGGATATGCTGGAGGGTATCGGAGTTGATTAATGGAGTTGAAAACTCTAGATACATACAATAATGTATTTTTCCAAATTAATTATATGGGTTCCTAGCTGGTTAGCGTTGAATTTGAGTTTAATGAGCATCTATCAATGTTCGACCTTTACTTATCGAGTACACCAACAAACTAGTTAGTTAATGCTTATGATGTGTTCTGTTAGTGTTTTCAATTTATAAATTCATATATATATATATATCTTTAAAATATAAATGCTCATAAGGGATCGCTACAATCAACTCGCATTGGGTGATCCTCCTTGAATATGTGGATTGCGGTTTTCGAATTGTGTTGGGTAGTGCGACGCTGTCTCTTGTACCTTGGATGTATTTCTCAGCTAAAATAATTTGTTTTGAGATTTTATTTCTTTGTATTTTTAATGTTGACCTATCTAAAAAACTATTGATTTGATGTTTTCAAGTAAGAAACAATCGCAAATATTTAATTGCAATTAAATTTCTTGGAATATTTTATTTGGTGTCGTTTGGGAGTGTTGTTTTTTTTCAAAAATATAATATTTTTTATTTTTTAAAAATTATTTTTGATATTAATATATATGAAAATAATTCAAAAATATCAAAAAGAAATTAATTTGAAATACAAAATGAAAATATTTTTTTTTTTAAAATGCTTATAAGTAACGTTTTGTCCTCACGTGAAAGAAGAAGATCAGACAACAAAGGTGAAAGATCCCCTGTGCAATCATGATTTGGATGGGCAACCGGAAGAATACTACAGGGAATGGGCGGCAGCATTAAGGCGGCGGTCGGTCTGACCTATCCATTCTTTAAATATATTTGATTTCGGCTCCAATTGTGTTTGACGAGAGGAATCCAAGTTGAATGCTCATGTTGGGCGGGCTTTGTGCTATCCCATGAAGCCCAAATCAAAACAAATGTTTTTTTTTTAATTAAAAAATAACGAATGTATACAGGTAGAGTGAAGCATTCCAGTTACTTGAAAAGAGAAGCATCATGCTCGAGACTATGGATACCGGATGTGGAAATTGGGTATGATTCTGGTGTTGCTGTCACTCTTTTAATTTTTATTACAGTTTCAACTCATCTTTTATATAACATCATTTTTTGCTGTAAAATAAAGATTCATCACTATTGATGTTACACAATTAAAAATATTTACCGTGAACAAAATGCAGTTACTAATATTCTGGCTACTAGAAATTATAATCTTGGTTTTGACCTCCATATCTACGAGGAGACTCTGACTTCCTTAAAGATATTCTTATTCGTTTTGTTGTGAACTTTTTTGTTTTTTGAACTTCTAGCCCCCTCTTTACCAAAAAAAAAGAAAGAAGAGAAGCATCGTGTGGTTGAAGGATCAATTAGAAGACAGATGATGTTGTTCAGACAAATCAGTTGACAAAACTGCCCCCATGTTGATTGTGATGTGCTGATATTAAACTTGCCAAATCATCTATGGTGTTATTCGTGCCCGAAAATCCCCGGCGTTGCATGCTGCTAGGCATGCCACTGTGAATAAAGGGAAGGGCACAAAAATAATAATAATCCCATGCCAATAATTAATGGAGCACTGATCGAATCCTTTTTTTTTATATATATATATTTTATTTATAATAAAACCTTACCCTTTGAATCATCTCACTATTACTGTCTCGTAGTTTGGCGCTACACCCTTGACATCGATCAATCGACAATTTCTCTTTTAATAAACAATCTGTATTGGTACGTTAAATTCTCAAAACGAGTTGATATTGTTTTGGATTTTTATTTTTATTTTGTGTGTAAAAAAAATAGAAATCTTAATACGAATACCTACATGACTTTTAATAAGGATTCCTTCTCCTATAAGGATAGGATTATCTTGATTCGTATTTGATCTCTTTACATACATGCAACGTCAAGTGATTATCACCAGAGAAGAGAGAAATTATGAACGCATTGATGTGCTCTTCATTATTTGCTGAGCAAGTAGCTTTGATACAACTTCCACCTGAAGCTTCCTTGTGTTTTAATTTCAATTTATTAAAATTTTGACAAATATAAAAGACGAGCCAAACCAGGTTTCCTCCTACTCTTGCTTCACAGCAGGGTTTGGTGCAATACACTAAGGTTGGCTAGTTAGTTAAAGAGGGAAAAAAATGATAAAGACAGTTGAATTTTCTGGATAAATTATTTAATAGTAAAGGAAAATGAAATTAACAAAAAAAAGGAAGCTTTTATGCACATTTTCATGGACCCGATCGAGAGCTCAAAAGTAAAATGAAAAACAAGACTATTATTTCTCCATTGTTGGTGGTTGACACATTGCGTCCTGCTTTTTCACGATGAAAAGGAAGAGCAAGATAGCCCTAACCGACAGGAAAAGGAAGAAGATGGATGGATGGGTTCTTTTGCTTTTACCGTAATTACAGTTCGGTCCTATTCTTTCAAATTAGGATGAAAATTAACCCTCATGACCTGCCATATTAACTTGTAGCCCCATAAAAAAATTAAAATAAACAATACTATTCGGAATTAAACAGTCAGCCCATGTCATGGGCCGGATTATAACTTTGAAAGGAAGGAAGACCCTCTACGTATCCCCATATAGATCCAGCTCTTCTGTGGAGCCTATATTAAATTCCAAGGTTAGACGGTCCATGCTGTTTTTTCTTCTTGCAAATGCAGGCAGTCATGAGCTCAGTATATTCAATTAGGTTCTTGAATAATTTCTTCTCTCAATTAGGTCCTCATCCTATCAGAAATCCGACTCCAATAGAGCAGGTACTCTCGATGGAAGGAATCGTTAGCCTGCAATGTGTTGAGGATCTAATTGATAAACAATAGTCTTACATAGCCCATTTGGATATCAGAGTGAAGATTGGGGGACTAATACGAGGCTATCCTGTTTTCTTGAAGACAGCAGTCAGAAATAAATCATATGGCAGGAAGTAGATCAGAGAGTAGATGGGGAGGTAGCCTGTCCACATCAATGGTGGTGAAATCAAAGCAGTGACTCCAGAGGAAAAATAAAATAAAAAATGAAATAATATATTTTTAAGCAGCTTCCCTTCGCTTTCTTCTGTCTTTGACGTCACAAAAGGACAGAAAAGTTGCATGTGTGTGGTGCTGGTCTTCCATCATCATATCATACACATTTGTTTTTTATTTAAAAATATATTAAAATAATATTTTTTATATTTGTATATAAAATGATCCAAAAAAATCATAAAAAATAAATCCGAAACTAAAAAAATATTAAAAAAACTTTCAAAGAATAGGTAATGTCAACACATCATTATAATATATGACATTGTCATAGATGTTTATTTTAAAACTATTTTTTTTTATTTAAAATACATTGAATTTTATTTTTAATATTAACACAAACAATATAAAATTTTTAAAAATAATTTAAAATTAAAAAGCACTCTTGGACCCATAAACAAACAGTGCTAAAATGCAAAGCACATGATAGAGCGAGGAGGGTTTTTTATTTTTAACTAAGCATAATAAAAATATATTCCTCAAACTAATATACTTTCAAAACTACATGTAGAAGTAGCACTACTTACCATTGGATATCAAGAATTTGATCTCATTGAAATTATAATGTAACTCTACCACCTCATTCAATCCCCCCTTTCTCCTAACTTGTTTTTATTTTTATTTTTTATTGTCATGTTATTTTTGTTTTAGCCATTCGCTTATTTTGATTTATTTCATGTCATTGGATTTTTACAAAACAAACATGTTGAATCTTGCATTTGTGAATTATATGAGAGCACAAAAACTTCAAATGGAATCTGTTAGCGCAGCATATGCGGATTAACTACTGTTTTAGTTTAGAATTATTTTGTTTTGTTTTTAAAACTCACAAGACAGAGAGAGAGAGTGAGGCGGCCTTTTCGTCTTGAGAGCTTCATTTTCCAGGTGGGCTATGGACTTTTAATCATGGACCCTCCTTTGTTTGACCTCTAAAGTTCTGTTCTTTAATACTACTTGAAAAAAATACAGTATATTAATAACCTTTCTTTTAAGTGTTCAGTGATTCTCTAAATCAAGTGTCAGTCTTTGTTTTGCCGAGTGATAAAGAAGGGTCAACAAAGAGAAGCTAAAAAGTTATAACCTGGGTCATTTCTTATTTGCTTGTGCTAGTCCTTTTATCCTAGTAATTTTGTCAGGAGAGAAAGAAAGAGAGAAATGGGGACTGGGTCACAGGATGCAACCAACCGGTTCAAGGCATTGATGGATCAAGGTTCAGTTTTGATCCCCTTTAACCTGTTTATTTCCTTAATACATTGCTTAACTTTACAGTTTTCGTTGTACTTTTTTTCTTTTCAAAATGCGATGGCAGTTGAGGAGCCATTGAAGACAACTTATCAGGTTTGCATCTTTCTGCTCTTTACCTATGTTTCTACTTGATGGGATCTGTTTCTGCAACCTGTAGACAAGAGTTTTCAAGTCTTTATGATGTTGAAAATAGGTGAATTATGTAGAGAACAGTGACTCATGTAATTCTGTTATCACCAGCTTCAGAATGGCACTAAATTATCAGTCCTTTCCTAGATGTTTCATTTGTCATTATTTTTAAATGGGACTATGATGTTGGAAATCTTGGATGTTATTATGGTGATAGATTCAAAAGAAATTGAGGGAAAAAATGTGGTGCGCAGGCGTAGTAAGGTTTGATCTAGGCTTAAAGGCTGCTTATTGGGCTTCTGGGTGTGTTGAATATGACATTTCATAGCTTGATATCATCTCGGATTGATGGGAAGCTCTGATCTGAACCTTAAGTTTGAAGTTCCATAAAAAATCAGGGGTTGTTAGAAACAAATCTATCTGTACTGACAACTACCTGCAAACTCATTTTTTGGGTTCGGTTATGATTTCTCTTTTGTTTTACTTAGCTAAGTCTGTAAATGGCATTTCTCTTTTGTTTTACTTAACATAGTCTATAAATGGCATAAGAATATCAAACTTTTCTTTTGCCATTCTATAGTGTCAGTCAAGGTCTGTGTCGCAACCTGTTTTCTTTAGATAGTTATGCACCACCATTACCAATATATCTGTTTCTTGCTGTATCATTATCGGCTAAATTACCTTTTCTTTATTTTGTAGAATGTTCATCAAGGATATCATGCTGAAACTCTGGCGCGTTTTCTAAAAGCTAGAGAATGGAATGTCATCAAAGCCCATAAAATGGTCAGCAGCAACTCCTTTAGTTGAAATGATCTGTGGACCTGAACGTTTTGTCCTTTAAATGTAATAAAACCAGTTTAATCACAATCTTCTGAGATCATATCTGTATGATGCTGCAGTTAGTGGATTGTTTGCACTGGAGGGTACAAAATGAGATTGACAACATATTAACCGTAAGCTTTTCTTCCAATCCAGTGCCGCATTTATGTTTTAGTTTTCCAAGCTTCTTCAAGATGAAATATAAGTTGAGTTTGATGTTAGTGTATTAGTTAGAGGTTTCTTGCTAATGTATCCAAGACCTTCATTTTCTTACACAACTGATTTGGATGCCGCTTCCATACGCAGAAACCCATAATTCCGACTGATTTGTACAGAGCAGTGCGCAATTCCCAGCTCATAGGAATGTCAGGTTACTCCAGAGAGGTGCTCTTTCTATGTTTACAGTTGTCTTGTTTATTTATGGTTTCTTAGTCCCAGTTTATATCCTTTTATACCCTGCTGCTTCTTGCTCAATGAAGAATTCAAGATTGTTTGAATTACATGGAATATTTTATCTCAAATGTTCTTGCTTGCAACTTTTTCCGTCTTATTCAGGGGCTTCCAGTCTTTGCTCATGGTGTTGGGCTCAGCACATTTGACAAAGCATCTGTAAGTTATAAAATGCTTTAGTGATGCCTCACTATATAAATCTTTATGTTTGGATTTGTAATTTTTTACATTAAATCTCACAGCCGTGAGTTTTGAAGAATTCAATGTTTTGCATGTCTTCTTTCATTACAGGTCCACTACTATGTGCAGTCCCACATTCAAATCAATGAATATCGGGATCGCATTGTTTTGGTGAGTATTTGAGTTTGTTGTGTTCGTATTTCTGAGTTCTTAAGGCGATTATTCTCAACTGCATATATGTTTCTAGCCCACTGCATCTAGGAAGTATGGGCGACCAATAACAACCTGCGTGAAGGTTTTGGATATGACTGGCCTAAAGCTTTCAGCACTGAACCAAATAAAGGTATAATTCTCTGCGCTAGAAACGTTTTGTTTTGTACACAGGGCCCTTTCCTGTTAATTAAAGCGGGTTCTTTACTTGAACATTGATTTTCAGCAACTCACTGATATTTTTCTCTTAAACCTATAACCGGTTTATTTGGGTGAATTTTGTCACTATCACATCACTGAAAGGATGGATTAGTGTAAAAACACTTATTCATCATGTCCATTTACCGGGTCTGGTGTTTTGTGTTATTGCAGTTGATGACCATCATATCAACTATTGATGACATGAATTACCCGGAGAAAACAAATACATATTACATTGTAAATGCCCCATATATATTTTCAGCTTGTTGGAAGGTGAACCTCCTTTTTCTCTCATTGCAATTGAATATCCTTGCTTTTAAATCCTTACCATTAAGTATCATCTTGGATAAGATTTTTAGTAAAAGAAGGTGCTATCTGCGAAAAACATTGAAAGGACCTTGGTATGGGAACCATTTAAACATTTGAGCTTTTTCCAGGTTGTCAAGCCTCTACTGCAGGAGAGGACTAGAAAAAAGGTTCAGGTGTTGTCAGGAAACGGGCGAGATGAGCTATTGAAGGTATGGTGGTCTCGACATGAACCGTGATTCCTGAAATACAGGAAACTTGACTGTTACATCTTCTGCTTAATTCACTACAGTTGATTTAGTAGATTTTCAGGAACTGAATGGCCATGCTCCCCCCCCCCCCCCCCCCCACTATATCTCATGGACTGATCTTGATGAACATTTCAATATAGATAATGGATGCTGCATCTCTTCCACATTTCTGTAATAGAGGAGGGTCCGGATCATCCCGGCACTCGGAGTACGCAAATGAAAATTGTTTTTCCTTGGATCATCCCTTTCATCAACAGCTATACAACTACATCAAGCAACAATCATTAGCGAGTGAACCTACTCAACCAATCAAACAAGGGTCTGTTCACGTAGATCTGCCTGAGCTAGCTGCTGAAGGAACAGAGATAGCGAAAACAATTGAATCTGAGATGCATAAGTTTGAGAATGGAAATGGGCTTTCTGGGTCTCTAGATGGCCACAAAATCAATGACAACTCAGACTATAGAACTGCGCATTGCCTGTGATTTAAGCGGTGGATCTTAATTCTTGACGTCTGAAGACTTTGTTACAAGTATACAATATAGATGCATGTACTAGTAGCCATCCACGTTGTATCTGCACGGCAGGGGAAAGCTTAATACAATGCATGTAATCTGATATTCTGGCTGGATAATCAGTATAAAGCTTGCCCCAGCCTGACATGGTGTAGGAATGCAGCGGAGAATAGTAAATTTTAGTTTCTAAGTTTTAAATTGATATTGGTGAAATAGAGAACCATCTGAGGCCATCATCAATATTAACCATAGTTATTGATTCCATTCCGGCCGGAACGCTCTGTTCCGTTCATAAATCCGGGGCAAAACGGCGTTGTTTTCGTTCCGGTTTTAATTCCGGTCCGTTCCGCAAATTCCGGCCGGAACGCCCCGGTTCCGTTCCGGGCGTGCCGTTCCGGGTTCAAAATCTATTTTTTTATTTTTTAAAAATTATTTTTGACATCTATACATCAAAATAATTTAAAAACACCAAAATATTTTAAATAAAAAAGAATTCAAATTTTAATTATGCTTGTTAAATTAATATTTTATTTTTTCATATATATATATAATTAATTATATATGAACAGTACGACATCGAAACGGTACGCCGGAACGCTTCGAAACTGAAACGTTCCGTTCCAATCGAAAATCCGGAACGGTACCAGAACGATATTGACAACTATGATATTACCAAGGTTTTCTGGTTGATAAACACATCCGCATGGGGAATCACACCAAGGATTTAGAAATTATGTCCTTTTAAACCCCCAAAGACTAATCTGAACCACCTGCAAGATCTGATTTTCAATTGCAGAATCGTAGGAAGTGACCCTCATGAATTGTCTGAATGTTTTACCATCTTGAAAGCACTTCAATCTAGCACAACTGTCTGCTCTTCTTAGCGCCACCTCTGGAGTTGAGCCTCGATGGTCTTTTGCGCAGCCTCTGACATTTCTGCTGACCTCAAAGCCATGGAAGTTGCTTCTTTGATTTCTTCGATTGTTTTTAAATTTTCCTCCATTTTCTCCTCCACTTCATTGTTGCTTGTAATTATCGCTTCTACCCGTGCCATGACATCTGTCACTGTCGTGTCTGCTATATTTCCTGATTCCTCTACTTTCTTCTTTAAACTCTCAAACTCTTCCAGTGAAATTTTGATCTTATTATCGGAATCCTGATCTTCAATGCTCTTCCTTTCAGATAACGCCTTCATCTCTTCGTGGGCTTTCTTTTCTGCCTCTTCGGCTTCTTCAACCGCTTTAAGAGCGAGTCCTAGCTTTCCCTCGGCATCTTGAGTCAGTAATCTCGCATTTTTGGCTTCTTCCATCAGTTCTTCAGCATTCTTCTTCATCTCTTCTGCTTCTCGTCTAGCATTTTCAGTTTCTTTTTCTATCGCAGCATATTCTTTTTCGATTTCTTTCTCCAGCAACTCAGTTTTTCGCATCTTCACATTTTCCAATTCCATTCGAAGGGAAGTAACCATATTTCGAAGAGAACTCTCTTCGGTGGAAATTTCTTGCAGTGCCTTCGTTGCTTCATTGAACTCGATGGTTAAAACTCTCATTCTTTCCATTTCTAAGGCATGGCCCTTTTTCATCTCTTCTTGTAGAAATTCAATCTCAGAAGATGTTTCTGCGAGCTTTGCCTGAAGATTCTTTGTGATCTCTGGATCATATTCTTCCTTCAAAATCTCCAAATTCTTCTCTGCTTCTGCCATGGCAGTCTTGCAAACATGTATGCGAGAATCCTTTTCTGCTACTACCTTTGCCTGCTGTTCTTGAATTTGTGCAGAGGCAATCTTTAGTTGTTGAGCTGATTCCCGCGTGGCTCCGATTTCCTGTGAAAGATCACTAGCCCTTTCCCTGTTTGTTTTTGCTGAACGTTGAGCTTCTGCTGCTTGCTTGAATGAAGACGATTTTGCCTCCAAAGCAGCGTCGAAATCCCGTCTGATTTTGTTGATTTGTTCCTTTGCAGCATCAAGTTCACAAGCAGTCATCTCGTACTGCTGTCTTGCCTCGTCCAATTCCAGTTCCCGAGCAGCATTTTCCATGATTTGTTGGGATCTCGCTTCCTCAAGTTTCTTAGCCTTTTCTTTCACCGCTTCTGCAGTTTCTATGGCTAATTTCTTGGACTCATCTACAGCTTTGATCTTGGTGATTAAATCATTCAATGCTGTCTTAGCCTTTTCAAGTTCAGAATTCACTCGAACTGGCGTAGTTTCGGCGGTCTCCACTTCTCTCTTGAACTGGTCGCCGTCTCTCTGATCCAGTACGATTTGGGTCTCCTTGTCAAGCACATTCTACAAAACCAAAGGTTTAATTGCACAATTTGAATCTTTTCTTCACCACCATTGCCAAGCTCATAATTGCCGAGAGACATTTTCAAAAACTTGTCAGTGAAAATATGAGAATTCCATCAAGCATTCTTCAATCTAACAATTAGGAATTGTCATTAATTGCATTGCAAAACCTGTAATCAGATTTTACCTCTGAAGAAAGCCTTGATCTCCTGACAGCAGGTTTCCCCTTGATAGCTACTTCACCGAACAAACTAACCGCAGCTTTGACAGATTGAAATGGCTTCTTGGTGTCAATCTCTCCCACCTCTCCTCTTGGTGATCCTACAGCTTTTTGTTGATCCGTCCCCCCCCTGACGCTCACCATCTTTTTGCTTCTAAACTTCTCCTTCAAAGCTTACCTGCATGATCAATCAAAGCCCATATCATATCATTTGAAAATCAAATCTTCAAAGAAATAATTAACACCCTTGAGGAATGAATCCAAGCCCAAGATGTCAATCATAGGACATGCAACAAGGTAGCCCGTTTGCGACGCACCGCAGATTGTAACGTGGAAGCGTAAATCACGAACCTTAAACCAAAGCTACACGAGAAGGAAGGGCTACAAAGAACACAAAACAAAACAAGAGGCACCTTAAAAATGTTGTCACCTGAAGAAGAAGAGAACCCTCCAATGAATTTCTAAAAACCAATATCCAACTATTAAAACTGGGACTCATGTTTCTATTTTGGTGGGAAAGAAAACGAATTTCACGCGGGATTTAACGGTGGAAGTTGATGGCCTAACGTAATTAGACGAGATTGACCCTAACTTCCAGCTGTGTAACTCTGACTGATCCCCTAAGACGAGGGCATATTTGGGAAGACAAGAAATTGAAGGGGGAAAAAACCATGTCTCTGGAGGCTGTCTTAATTAACTGTATTTATGTGTTGATTAAGAATTAAAAATAGAAATTAAGCCTGGGTTTCAAGTATTTTGAGCAGTTGAAGACAACCTTTTCTAGGTTGCTTGTATATATTTGGTTTGTCAAACAGGATTTAGTTTTCCAACAAAGCAGAGCATGCATGGTGCGAAGAAATTTTTCATGGAGGCCATGTTAGCACAGCCAATCTACCTGTTGGCGCATCCTGTCATTTTATACAAATTGGCCGGACAATCTTCCGACATATATTTGTGAATGTTGTCGAAGATATTTTTAAAAATATTTTTTATTTAAAAATATATCAAAATAATATTTTAAATAAAAATTATTTTTAACATGGACATAAAATGATTTAAAAATACTTAAAAAATAATCTAATTTAAAACAAAAAATAAAAATAAAACACAATTTTAAACACGAGTTCCCTATACCACACCACAGGTTAATCTATGAAATACCGTCAAACACAAAATAAAAAGCTATATGCGCGTTGTGGAGTCTGATAAATCATCAAAGATTATTTTCCACACACGTACTAGACTTCTTGCCTAGCACATGTTTCACACAAAACATCAAACACATGAGTAGATCACTGAAGATGATCGTATCTAGTTGGCTTCTGTGACACTATCCTAACGATGTTAGGATTCACAAATCCTGCCTTCGTAGTCACCGCCAAGGTTTCGAGTGCAGATTCTTGTAAGAGATACGAGCAGGAGATTATGGAGTTTGGTGTCCCTTCACCCCTGTTTAACATCCTAGCGACCCTTGCCCTGCTCAACATGTTCTGTCTTGTTGGTGGCAAAAGGATGGTGATCTTGGATGTCGAAAACAAGGTCTCAGACGTGCTGGCATCGCAGATCGTTCTATCTGGGCTCATAGTTTTGATCAACCTGCCAGTTTACCAAGGGCTCTTCTTTCGAAGGGACAGTGGCAGTATTCCCAATTCGGTGGCATTAAAATCACTTATTGCTTCACTCTTGGCTTGTTCAATTGCCCTCCTCTAGAAAAAGAACCATATCCTTCAGATCTGTTCACCGAGCATGACTCAAGAAGCATTAGTTCTCATTCCTGTTGTATTAATAAATGCTTTGATATTCAATAAAAATAATAATTAAGAATATAAGAGTTTCCTTCTCTTTTATATAACCAGCATTTCATAGTTTATTGTTTTTATCTGAGTAAGAGAGTCAAAACACAGCCAATAAACACTTGTCACCTGACACTAGACATTCAATGTGAATTAAAATGTATCATTCACTGCAATTGCACTTCCATTGTTTGATGGGATGAATTATCAAATCTAAGTTATTAGAATAGAAGCCTATCTTAATGTTAATGATCTGTGGGAAACTGTTGAGCAAGTATATGAAATTTCACCCTTGCCAGACAATCTTAATGTTAATGTAAAAATTCTTATAAAGTTTAAGGTTACAATTTCATCTTTGGAAAACTCCAAAGATCCGTCAAGCAGAATTGTTCTGCAAATAAGTTTTGCAACTCTACTGAAACAAAATGATAAGTTTTGCAAACAAGATGGAGTTGAAAAGATGGATGAAAGGATGTATAGGAGCCTGATAGGCTTCTTGATGTATTTAATAGCAATTAGACCAGATAGTATGCATATTGTAAGTTTGCTATCCAGGTATATGCATTGTATCTGTGAGATTCATTTTTAAGCAGCAAAAAGAATTCTAGAAAGAATATATGATTTAAAATAAATTAATGTAAGATCATGTGGCTGATTACATGTTTATTAGTATGGGTGCTCTCCAAGGTCTATCAAATTTGGTCATGACTGTGCAGTTTCATGTTTTAAAAGAAATTAATGTAAGATCATGTGTCTGTTTATGTTTTTGTTAATTTTGTCTGAGTACTGTTTGGGAATATGGTAAAAAAAATTACATGTTTTTTTAATTAATGAATATATCAAAATTATATTTTTATTAATTTAAATATTATTTTTAATATCAGATGCACATCGAAACTATTTAAAAACTTTTAAAATATAAATATTTAAAAAAAAAACATTTTTAGAATACATTTCCAGGCTTAATGCCCGGTGAACAGAAATAGCAGAAAAAGTAGTCAAATAATTCATGGATGTTTCAGATTCAGATAGACTCCAAAAATAGTAAATGCCAGCACTGCAGAAGACAAAAGATGCTTTGGGCCCACAACCTTTATTTACATGTCTTGTCTCTCCCTCTTTTCCTTCATCATATCTCCTCTCTCTAAAAATTATTTGTTATTTATATTTCAGCAACACTTTTCTCTCTCTCTTTTTTTTAGCATACTTCTCGTTTGTTTTGCAGTTAAAAATGTTTTTGAAAATAATCTCGAAATACTAAAAATTTTTAATTTAAAAAAAACATGAAAATAAAAAATACCTAAAAGCAGTGGTTCTAGGCGAGGTGGGAGGCGGACCATTAACAGCCACCTCATTGTCAAGTCAATGTCAGTATGTACAAACAAAAGAGAGACTGATGATGAGTGGCTTAGATGAGAGGAGGAGCAGTTATGAAAAGTCTGGCCTTCTTGCACGATCCAATCATAGGGTTGGATAATCATCTTCAAGATTTTGTTTGGATCCTCTGAGATCCATTTTTGTAATGCATGGATGACGTCCAAGTGGATTCGGCAAAAAATAATGGATGCGTGTCTCTCTCAGTGGGGCAGTAGTATTATTGCCATTGCCTCCCAAAAAAAATAATTTTTTATTTGTATTTATATATTTATATTTTTTATTGTAATTCAGCTATAGAATAAGTTTAGATTTATAACATGAAATAAAAGTGAAATTCTATCTTGTACATCTACAGTGATTTGTTATCTTTGATATTTATTTTGTTTATTTGTGACTTGATATATTTTTAGTTTAAAGTGATTTTTATTTAAAAAAATATTTTTTTTTTATTTTTTCAGATTAATTCTTCATATTATTATATTAAAAATATTTTAGAACACTAAAATTAAATTAATTTGAGATTTAAAAAAATATTAGTTTATTATATATTTTAGAACACGAAAATTTTCGGAGCCTTAATTAAACCTCAGACTCTCTTGGCTTTCCTGCTTCTATGTATGCTTAATCTTTCGTAATCTCTCCGTGTGCGCGCGCGTGTGTGTGTGAGAGAGGGAGAGGGAGAGAGGGAGAGAGATGGGGAAAAATGAATATCTTCCACTGTTTGAAACAAGGGCAACGAGAGGAAGGCTTCTGTTCAAACTATACGTGCTTACGATATTTGTTGCTATTTGCATGATACTGGTGTATAGAGTGAGTTTCTTGCCAGTTGAAGGAGCTGTTGAAATATGGAGTTGGACTGGAATGTTCTTTGCAGAGCTATGGTTCAGCTTTTACTGGTTTATCACTCAGCTTGTTCGATGGAATCCCATCTATCGTTACACTTTCAAGGACAGGCTCTCCCATAGGTTGTGTGTGTGTGTATATATATATATATACATGTTTCCATTTTCTGTACTGTATATATGTGCTTTGCTCTATCCAAGCTAGCTAGCTAGGGGTCAGACACTTTGGTACGTAATTATAATGTTCACTGTGAACTACTGGATAGGTACGAGAAGGATTTGCCAGGGGTGGACATATTTGTGTGCACTGCAGACCCGGAAATTGAGCCACCAACTATGGTTATCAACACAGTCTTATCTACGATGGCCTACGATTACCCACCGGAGAAGCTCAGTGTCTATCTATCGGACGATGGCGGCTCGGACTTGACCTTTTATGCAATGTTAGAGGCATCAAGATTCTCAAAACATTGGCTGCCGTTTTGCAACAAGTTCAAGATAGAACCAAGATCACCAGAGGCCTACTTTCGGAGAGCTCTTGAGCCACTAGATGACCCTGTCAAGGCCAAAGAGTGGTTGTTCGTCAAGGTGAGAAATCTGTTGATTTCACGTACAGCCTTTTTTTATACATAATTAAACAGTTTAAATCGTCTTATTTCATGATGAGAAATCTGCAAATCAACCCTAAATGCTTCAAGTGATTATCGATTAAAGTAACAGCGTATCAGCACATAGCATGGATCGGTAATTAATAAAAGGAAGTTAAGATAGTGAACGAAACGAAAACATAAAATATTATATCTTAGACATGCATCGCAGTCAGTGGAGCTTAATTTCTTGCAATTTGAGGAGTGGTCCCACACAAGACGCGTCCATGGTTCAAGAGATTTTTGTCCATGCATGCGCGCTGTTAAGTTCAAGGTCTTGAAAGCAGACAATTCTTGCAGATATGAGGGCGTGGCTGTAGCTTCGTACCGTAGAAACCCAGAAATTGTCCCCTTCATTCTCACTGCGCGCTAGCTGTTGTAGAAATGTCAAATCAAACTCTGTTAATTGAAAGATGATGCATGGGTGGTAGTGTTATCTTTCCACGGATCTTGGAGGATGAAAAACATATTTTACCAAATGCCAGGGGCTGGGAGCTTCAATATCCTCACGGGGTTTTTCCTTTTATTTTTTATTATTATATCAGAAAATACCACTAATGAGATATGGTAAAAAATTAAAATTGACTATTATGAATAACAAGAAAAACTTTAAGAAAATTATGAATCATTGGATCATAATCTTACTAGTCTTATAAATCATATTTATATTTTGAAGTTCTCAGATTCAATAATTAATTTGATTTAAAAAAAAAGAATATTCAAAACACTCAACCGGCAATTCAGTCATGAATCAAGCCAGATTTAATAACTTCAATGCAAGTTAATGATTTCATTAATCTTGTCTCTTTTTTTTTGTCTGAACATGTAGTCTGGATTGATTTTTCCTCCCCTCTCATATCTGATTACAATTGAGCTCTACTGATTTCTTAATTACAGAAACTATACACGGACATGAACTACCGCATTGAAGCAACCGCAAAGCTAGGCAAAGTTCCAGAGGAAATTCGCAAAGAACACGAGGGATTTCGCGAGTGGAATTTCATCTCAAGTCGACGAGATCACCGAGCCATCCTTGAAGTACTTCATCTTCATCATTTCTAGCCCCCGTAATGAGTACGTTGACGCATGAAATACCCTGGGTTGATGGAGTTGACTTGTTTTGTAGATTCTGATAGATGGAAGAGACCCTCAGGCCATGGACAACGAAGGACAACCTTTGCCAACTTTGGTATATTTGGCTCGTGAAAAGAGACCTCAATATCCTCACAATTTTAAAGCAGGAGCCATGAATGCACTGGTAAACAGTCCATATATAGTGTGTTATATGAAGCCATACTTGGATAGTATTTGGTTAGTGTCATAGGATATAAGAGACGGAAACACCAAGGATAGAGAATACATGTTCTCTTTTCTTTCTAAAACTGTTCTAGAAAATAAATTTACTTCATGCGTTTACCTTTGTCTCTCCAACCAAGTATGTTTTTGTCTGTTCTGTATCTATAACATTGCAGGCATAAAAACTAACGTTTTCGACAACATTGCGAACTAGATACGGGTGTCTTCGAGGATAAGCAACAGTCCGATTATCCTCAATGTCGACTGTGACATGTACTCGAATAATTCATACTCAGTAAGAGATGCACTATGCTTTTTCATGGATGAAGAGAAGGGTCATGAGATTGGATATATACAGTATCCACAGGCATTTGAGAACATCACAAAGAATGATATTTACTGCAATTCATTGAGTGTAGAAATGGAGGTATGCATTTGTCAATCACTCCTGATTTGTTAAATGGTTGAATGAGGAAATAGACACTAACAAAGATTCTATGGATTCTGTGCTGCTACCCATAACTGGCTATCTACTATCTAGGTGGACTTTCCAGGAATAGATGCGAATGGAGGACCTCTATATATCGGTACCGGGTGCTTTCACAGGAGGGAGGCTCTTTGTGGGAGGAGGTATAGCAATGAAAATAAGGTAGACTGGAAGGAAGTGGCTGATAGGAAGGTTAAAGAAAGTGCTGGAGTCCTAGAAGAAGTATGCAGAATTCTTGCTAGTTGTGCCTACGAAGAGAATACTGAATGGGGAAAGGAGGTATCTCTCTCTCCCCCTCCCCCTCTCCCTCCCTCTCTCTCTCTCTCTCTCTCTCTTAAACTCAAGCAAGCACTCACGAAGAACAAACTTGCATGCACAAATTGATGGCAATGACTGAAGTTGTAATTTCACAGATGGGTTTGAAATATGGATGTCCAGTGGAGGATGTAATCACAGGACTCTCTGTACAATGTAAAGGTTGGAGATCTATGTACTTCATTCCTGAAAGAAAGGGTTTCATGGGACTAGCTCCCACAACACTGTTGCAGACATTGGTTCAGCACAAGAGATGGTCTGAAGGTGATTTTCAAATTTTGATAACAAGGCACAGCCCCTTCCTGTTAGGACACAAAAGGATACCCCTAAGACTTCAAATTTCCTACTGTATCTACTTGCTATGGGCTACCAGCTGGTTCGCTGTGCTATACTATCTTGTCGTGCCGCCCCTTTGCCTGCTCAGGGGCATCTCCTTATTTCCGAAGGTATGGACCTTTCAATTCATCAGCTAAACAATTGATCCTCTTATCTTAGCCAAGATAAATTTCAACAATAAACCAAGCTAAAGGAGGCACCAAATTTATATCTCCACATGAAGGTGCATCGTCGCCCTGCTCCTCATTGTCATCCTTAAATCTTTCACACTATCGCTGCCATCATCTTTATCTATTCTTAACATGTCATGATTTCTAAATTTTCCACTCAACTACTCGCTGAATCATCTTGCTCTTTCAGTTATCAAGCCCCTGGATCCAACCATTCACATATGCCATCTTTGCCAACCGTGCATATGGCGTCGTAGAATTTGTTTGGTGTGGCGGCACAATTCAAGGTTGGTGGAATGGTCAAAGAATTTGGGTGTTCAAAAGAACAACTTCCCACTTATTTGGCTTCTTTGACGCTATCAGAAAGTTGTTGGGACTCAGCACCGATACCTTTGTGATCACCGCAAAGGTGGCTGAAGAGGATGTTTCTGGGAGATATGAGAAAGAAAAAATGGAGTTCGGTGCTTCATCACCAATGTTTAACATTTTAGCAACACTGGCACTGCTCAACATGTTCAGTTTTGTTGGTGGTATAAAGATGGTGATTATGGATGTTGAAAGTGAGGCTCTTGACCTATTGGCATTGCAGATAATTCTATGTGGGCTCTTAGTTTTGATCAATCTACCAATATACCAAGGACTCTTCTTTCGAAAGGACAGTGGCAGGATGCCCTCTTCAGTAACATACAAGTCAATTATTGTTTCACTCTTGGCTTGTTCAATAGCCTTGTACTAAAAACAATTGTACCCTTCTTCAAACCCAAGTATAAACTTGCTCTACTATGCATTTGTAGAGCTATGACAACATATATAGTTTCTAGACACAAATAAATGCTTACCAAGTAGTAATTTCATAGAGAAATTTCCACATGGTTAAGAATGCATGTGTGGCAGTATCGAAACACATTCATTTACCATATGTTTGGGTGGAGGGTTTCAATAAACAAACAACAATGCTAAATAGCATTTAACTGAAAGATTTAAGATAAGCAAACTCATTTATTTATATTTGTAAGATTTTGATACAACTTTCATTATTCAAGTGAAGTTACATGGGAAGAGAAAAAAATATCTGAATTGCACAACAGTGTGACGATGTGAGATGAACAGAATCTATGTCATAGCGAAGAAGGTCCAATCCTTGCAACTTGCCTACAAAATGCAATAGTGTATTCGTGAACCACTGAAAATTCTTAATAATCAAGCCCTAGAAGGTTGGGAACACCTTTTCTATTCTGGAATCAGTGATGAACTGAAATAATTGGTCAAAGTGTTTCATGGTGCTTTATATTCAAGAGACACAATCAGAATTTGAAATGAGGCAAGAACTAAGAAAAAGGTTATCACGAGATTGAATTGAAAATTCATTTGCCTTACCAAGTGTAGAGGGCTTACATGAGTTCAAGGACCAGGGCAGATGCTCCTCCTCCCCCATTGCAGATGCCACCAACTCCATACTTCCCATTCTTATGTTTTAGTACCTGCAATATAATGGCATACCTTATTTTGGATGCTGAATGAACAAAACAAAAAGTAGGGAGGGGGTGCGCGCATCGGGGGGCTCTAGACAAAAGAAAATTAGAGACTAACTTTGTAGCCTACAGAAAATTCAAACATGCACATGTGTGGGTTGATTGAGAGATAGAATACACAACAGTGTTCAGAGAGGTCATAAGAAAAAAAAAACAGAGCAAATATGAATAAGCCACTATATAAGTTACCCCTAGAAGAGTGACCAAGATACGGGCCCCACTGCATCCTAATGGATGTCCCAAAGATACAGCTCCGCCATGAGCATTTACTTTTTGCTGTATTCATAACCAACACAACACTTCAGCAAAACGAGAATAAATGAAGAATAACTGAATAGAACATCCAAAATAGCCTCCAAATTTTGAACTAGAGTGCATTGACAAATAAGCAATAAAGGATGGAAATAGTTTATAACTCACAGGATTAAGACCAAGCAATTTTTCATTGGAAAGAGCCACAACCTGCAGAGAAGATAGCATCGCATGTAACTAGCAAATAGCTACTTCGATAAGACAATGGTCGTATGAAGGTGAAGGCATAGCTACTTACCGAAAAGGCTTCATTTATTTCATAGAAATCAATCTGAGAAGCCTCTAAACCAGCATTTGAAATAGCTTTTGGTATCGCAAGGGCTGGTGCAGTTGTAAATAACTCGGGGGCCTGCCAAGGCAATGTTATTTCAGCACTAGGTTATTTGAAGTTCTGCTCTGCCATGCCCTAGAAAACACAAACATTCTTTAAACTACCTGAGCAGCATCAGCATATCCTCTTATCTTTGCAATTACTTGCAACCCAAGCTTTAATGCCTTCTCCCCACTTACCAGCACTAGTGCAGCAGCCCCATCACTGTTAATCATAACAGCACCAACCAATAATGAAACGGCAAAAGATGTGCTTTTACACCAAAATGATCATGGGTTACATAATTGATTCCATTATGCATGGCTGATGAGCTTAAAACATGTGACCATTGATTTTGCTGAGAGGGAAAAAGACATATAAACCAAAAAACCAGACTGGGCTAGCAATGTTTTCTTACATAAAAACGAGTCAGCTAGCACTTGAGTTGATGTTCGATGGTTGTAGTGGATGATGAATCTCATTCATGGGTGAATTCTAGTTTAGGAAGCCAAACACATTCATGATTTTCTTGGTAAATTCTGCTAATCATCTTGATGCATCTACAATGATCTAAAGCAATTCTCCAAGGACAAGGGCTTGAGAGAGAACCTTATGCTAGAAGCATTGCCAGCAGTAACAGAGCCACCATTCTCCTTGAAACTTGGTCTAAGCTTCCTAAGTTTTGCAGCATCAAACTAGGAAGAGACATGTGAAAAGAGAAACAGAATAAATTGGCTTTTCATTTAGAACAAATTTTTTAACTTGGTAACTGGTTTCTTCATTTTGGAAATGATTGAAATAGATGGTAAAATAGGTAACTATCTATAATATCTGGAAAAACTGAAGCCGATAACCTTCATGAGCTCAGCACAACAAGAAATAAAGCCAAATACTTATGTTTGTGCTTCACATATTGCTACAGCACTGCTAGGATCAAATTTACAAACACATAAAAGGCAAATGTCTTCATTTTGCAAAAGAGAATAGGCTCATCTGACAAAAAAAATACTTGAACACTCCCATATAGAATCTATTTTGGTATTCAATTGAGAAGAAAATCATGAAATTGGAATGCATAAATAAAAGAGATAAACATGCATAAAATATAAGTTAGATGAGCAAACACTCTATTTACCTTTCCCAAGCCATCATCTTTGTCAACAATGGTGGATGGCTTCCCTCTTCCCCCAGAAAGTTCAACCTGCATGTAGTACAAATCAATTAATATTTGGCATACACAGAAAGTAAATTGAGACGGATCATATCAGAATTAAGAATCACACCGGAACTACTTCCCAGGAAAAGTGACCACTATTTTGCGCAGCAATCCCACGCTCAAAGCTTTGAATAGCATAAGAATCCTGTAATAAAGCATCGATAGCAACAGCTGAAACATTAAAAAACTCATGCTATCGATGAAATCATAATTAAAATTCTCATCTTGAAAACTGTATTGTTCAGATACATGTTACAAGGGAGTTGTTCTGACACCACCAAATAAGGTCCAAATAAGTGGCATACTTATAGGGGGGGAAACACATGAAAATTTTAAGCATACAGAAAGTTATACTACTAGTATACCTGATCATCCCTTGTTATGCTATGCTGATCTGCACATATTTCTGCACAAACTCCCATTCCAAAGTCATTATAAACATCCCACAGCCCATCTTTCATCATGCCATCAACAATAGTATCATGTCCTAATCGAGACCCTTTTCTGTTTAGAAAATAGGGTAAGAATGAATAATGAGATATTCTAACCATCAGGTACACATGGACAAATATAAAAGTTAATAAACAACTAACTGGATTAGCAATAGCAACAACCACGCTGCACACAGCAAACATAACCGATGCAAAGTATTGGACATGTAGCTTGCTCAACAAAACAAGAATTTTATGTTGCAGTGAATTTGGTTTCATATAAAATATCAAAACAGTAGATTTGAAGTTCCAAAAGATGATCTTGGAGTATGAAATAACCAGACTTGATCCCACCTAACTAAGTTCACCCCCAATCAGAACACAATTGGAAGCAATATAGTAGACTCAAATTACCACTAGTAACTTGCCATTTCCCTCTTATCAAAATATGAAAACTTACCATTTATGAGAAACCCTCTGAATTGACAAGCACAATCCCTCTAACAAGACCATGAATAGTAAAAACACAAAAGCAGCAAAACAAAATGATTCAAAGTCCAACGAGTGACACACAACCAAACCTTGCATCTGCTAGATACTTAGGAGCATTAGACATGCTTTCCATCCCACCAGCCACAACAACATCATTGATACCCAATTGTATTGTCTGTGCTGCAAGCATAGTTGCTGAGGACCATAAAAGGACATGATCAAACAACAAACTCATGGAAACTAACAAGCTTCCCAAATTATCAATTCATCACCAGAAAATGAAAAAAATACCATACCTCTAGCACGTCAAGAATCGTACCTTTCATCCCAGAAGCACAAACTTTATTGATAGTAGTGCAAATGACTGAATTAGGAATACCAGCACCTAAAGCAGCTTGTCTAGCAGGAGCTTGTCCTAAATTAGCACTAAGAACATTGCCAAAGAACACTTCTTGCACATGCGATGGATCAATGTTTGCCCTACTAAGAGCACCTAGTAACCCATAACAGAAGAAAAATTCACATCAAATTTGATTGTAGAAATCATTGAGCGTCGAAGAAACGATCCATATATCAATAAAAGATGAGAAACTTTTACATTGAATAGCAATGGAACCAAGCTCTGTAGCAGAGAAAGAAGAAAGAGAGCCAAGAAATCCTCCCATAGGTGTACGAGCAACACCAACAATGCAAACATCTGTTACCACATGAAAAAAAAAAAAAAAAAGCACAACAATTCAACTATAACTAACAACAAAAAGAATTGATGGGCAGCTAATAAAATATAAATAAATGAAATTAAAACAACAACAACAAGGAAAGAAGGAAAAAGATGGGACCTCTTGGCTGTATAGAATCTGAATAAGCCATAGAAGCAGTTCAAGGAATTCGCTTGAACGAAGAGAGATATTGATCGGGAGACAATGATGGGAGGT
This sequence comes from Salix arbutifolia, assembly GCA_025169955.1. Taxonomy (NCBI): domain Eukaryota; kingdom Viridiplantae; phylum Streptophyta; class Magnoliopsida; order Malpighiales; family Salicaceae; genus Salix; species Salix arbutifolia. The sequence continues at coordinate 339,688 of CM045907.1, forward strand.
GTCAGTCTCCTTCAAAGAGTTATTGGCTGTTTGGGATTATATTGTTTTTTAAGATGTATTTTGTTTAGAAATATATATTTATTTTTATTTTTAAATAAAATATTTTTAAAACAGTGTTAAAATTCTTAATTAAAAGGATTTTTAAAAATATGTAAATTTTTTATTTTTTATTTTAAATTATTTTTTTTAAAAGTAACGTCAAACTAATTTATTTTTTTAAAAATAAAATACAACCTTAGATTACAACTCCAAAAATATAGCTGTTCGCGTCACTTTTTGTTTTTTCGTTTAATTTAACGTTAGCCATTCCACCTTGGAATGCGTAATACGTCTCTCCCTCCAAATAATACTATTAGGGCAAACTATAATCCCCTCCGTCCATTGGAAAAGTTTCGATTCGGTTTCATTTTTATTTTTTTAGTTATTAAACCCAACCAAACTATCATTTCAATCAAAACAATATATATATAAACTCAAATGAAGTTTTGTCTTATCAACTAAATCTTGAGTTGATCTATAACCCATTAAATTTTATTTTTATTTTTTTCTATAAAAAAATCTATCTTGAACCAAGACAGGTTAATCAAATAAAATCTTGAGTAGATCTGTTAAACTAACCGAGTCAATTTTGATTTGATTTCAAGGGGGGGGGGGGGGGGGGGGGGAAGTCCAACTTGAACTAACACAGTTAATCAGGCCTTGACCACCCGAGCAGGTTTCATAACAAAGCTTTTTTGGTTGCTTGGAAGAGCTCCATCATGGAGCGTGACCGACCATAAAGACTTCAATCTTGTTTTGGGGAGAAAAAAAGTTATTGAATTGTAGCTGTCGAGCAGGATAGAGTTCAGTGAACCAGATATCCTCCATTTGAGGACTTGTTAGACAACAACATGCCGGAATGTGAGGTTAATCCTGGCAGCCTCCGCTTTTGCACGCTTAGGCACTGAGTGAAGCCAATCCCTCTGCGTGTAACCTCTCATCACCAATAGTGATCCATGCTTCAATGTGAATGAGAGCTGATCGACACGGCTCGTCTTCTTTAATCTCTTGCTAGCAGGTTCATCGTCCAATCTTTCTACCAAATATTCCAAAAACATTATAATAAAATCAGTGTTTGCAAGAATAAAGAGAGCCATGGGAAACTGTATGAAACTGCATGTTGTTTTTAACACATGGAGAAGGTTTTGGTAGCAGATGCTAGCATCTATCATGCAAATGCTTGAAGTGATTAAATTCCCAAGTCAATATAACAAAACCATTTGAGCAGACCAGCTCGGGAGCTGAAAAGTCAAGAATGTAAAGCAAAACTACACGCTATGTCGTCCTTAGCCACTCTATCAAATAATTTAGCCGAACCTCTGATATCTCATAGCTATCCTACTATATTACATTAGCCAGCCTATCTCCCAGTCACCCTAACGTATTCTTCCTTTTCCTCGTTTGTCAAAATAGCATCGTAGCATTGGACCAAGTTTCTACCTTTCCAGTAATGCATCACCTAAACTTCATGTGGCTAACATTTTTCTTCGTCTTTAATTGCATGATTATGTGTATAAATGAATCAAGTGCACACAGCAGAGATTTGTAATTGAGTAAAGCAAGTTGAGCTTGTGTTTTGGTTCTATAACTCTTTAGTGGACTCCATTGAGTGGCGAGCTATCCAAAACTCTAATTTCTAAGGTGGTGATTTTTCTATATCCACGGAATTTGTGAGTTTACATCGTTCTTCCTCAATAGAGGGGTGATTTTCTATATCCCTAAGGATTGAACATCATCCATCCTTCACATTTTCATTCAATCCTCCAAGCTAACCTGAAAATTAAAACGCCTTGAGCATACCAACAAAAAGAAAGGTGAAAAGGACACATGATTTGTAGTACCTTGGGATGATTTTACAGGTCTCTTCTTCAACAAGAATTCACGTTCACATCCAAAGGAAACCGAAGCAATTTCAGGAGCAGGTCCATAAAGCTTCTCATCATCAGCATGCCAACCAACATTGTCATTGCCAGCTTTATACCTATTCAAGAGCAGGCTGTTAAATTTACTCCCAGGAAGAGCTTCATGAACCTTCAGGATACAAAAAAAAAACTTTAGATGTCATCGAAGTAAACAAGTACCTTAAAATAAAAAATCGATACAAATTCTGACCATATCCAAGAGGTCCTTGATTGGAGGGAAATCATCCCAAGAGTAGGCATGTGGCTTATATCCACTGTACACTAATTCTGGCAATCCTGGACTTGCAACATAACATGTATCTCTAGGCTGCAGAGAAGTACACCCAATCAGAAAGAACAAACAAATCCCCCACCCCCCCATGCACAAAAAATAATGTATGTATGTATATATATATATTGCACTCTTTGCACCCCAATATGATAAAAATTACATCACCTAACTCCTATAGAACTGATAAATCGACAACCCTAAGGCCACTCACAAGATAGTACTCATAGATTTCATCTACATAATTTCCAAACTCATAATAACACAAATCGAATCACAGCCTACATTACACAACTATACAGGTACTTTTAAACAATTCTTGAATTTTAAATAGTACTAAGAAATAGATGCAAAACAACTACTGATCTGCTATAACAATGAAACATGTACAAGATTGGGCAAAGCACTCAACTTCGGTCTTTTCAACAGAACCCACTCCATAAATTCAGTAACTTGACATCACCATTACATCCAAAACAAAAAAAAAATAACAAAAGAGAAAACCCTTTTCACCTGGAGGCATTGCCGACCGAAGACACGAATGGTGGGACGAATCCAAGGGATATGTTTGTTGAGGTAATCAAAGAATTCCCACGATTTCTCATATCCTATGAACTTTTGAATGTAAATAACTTCACTACCATTTCCAAGATTGATGCTTTGCTTACCCTTTCCACTTTCTTCTTTTACCTCTTCGTTTTCAAGTTTCTTAAACTTGTTGAAGTTCATCTTTTGCCACAGAAAAACTACAGGGGTCGGTTTAAGCGCTGACAAAACGCATTTTCATTCTTTATCGCGGTAAGGTTGTCGGGTTGAGAGGACAAATGGGTCGGGCGAAAGGTGTTTTCCGCCCCCCCTCTTTTTATTGAGAACATTTTATTTTTTAGATGACTATTTTCCTCTTTTATTACAAGAATTTCAAACAATGGGAAATGCTTAGATTATTGACCACCTACGTCATAATTAAAATTAAGGAAACTTTTCCATTATGTCCTTTCATGATAAAATTTGGATTGATTTTCAAATTAAATCAATAGAAAAAATAGTTAGCCCAACAGATTAATTTATAACTCAGTTAAATTTTCATTTATTTATTTTTTATAAAAATCAAAATATATTATTTTATTTTAAAGAAAAAAATCAGAGCACTTTTTTTTATATCAAACTGAGTTAACATGTTTTATCTATCATCAAAGTTTTAAACCGGTTCATGAGGGGACTAATAAGCTTGGTCATGAACCAATCAAAAGGACTAGCTTTTTTTCATTTCCATAGGAACACAAACCACTCTCACGTATGTAGTTAGAAACTTGAGCCCCAGTAATCAGTAAATTTGTAGCAATATGTTGTTTCCTAGAAGGACACGCAAGAGTTGTTATCCCCCAAAACTTCTCGTCTTGATCAGAAAGTGTCCCCAGCAGTGGTTTGGACCGAGTCAAAAGAACAGGTGCTTTGGTGTAGGGATTTCAAAGTGTCCAAGTTTGTACCCGTTTGGCATTGCAATCCCACCGGTTTTTGACCGAAATTTGATTATTTTTTTTTATATTTTAAAGACCAGCGATTTGATATTTTTATATCATTTTGATATGCTGATTTCAAAAATGATTTTAAAAAAATAAAAAAAAATTATTTTGATATATTTCGACATGATAAGCACTTTGAAAAGCTACCGCAATCGCACTGTAGCAGGCCTCGCACGATAAGCAATGGAAGATGTCTCCCTAAGATCCTAAACGCAGAATCAAAAGGGAAATGCACATCGCCTCAAGGTTAAAGAGCTCAACAAAAATCCATGAAAGTCACAAACGGATGCCTTTCTGAACTTGCATTCATCACACTTGAAAGACTATTTCAAAACACACGACCAAAACAACCAGTTTGCCTGCAAGACATTCAATACTTCCTCTCATGTTATGCTACAATGAAAATCTATTTGATACATTGATCTAAAGGGGTTACTCAGGGAACGAGTCTACTACAGATGCATTTCCCTTATCCCCTGATGCTGTCAAAACCCTACTCCTACGACAATCTATCTTAGATTTGCAACAGGAGGATCAATTAACTTAATCTTTAGTTCTATCTCCCCGGACTCAACTGCACAGAGCCTAAACCAAACACTCTGCACAACTTCACCATTTATGCAACTAATCGAGCTTTCACGAGCAAGACAATTGTCGGTATCAGGAACAACCTTCCTTAAAATTGTCTCGCCTGAAGAAACCTTTGCAAACTGCTTCAATCTAGCTGCAGATGCAATTGGTTGTAGGTTGAGGTGAGCATGTCCCATCTTGTCATCTGCCTTGAAACGGTCTTTATCAAATACTTCCTGCAATTAGAGAAAGTAGTTAATCATATGCAATTGAAATCTAAAGTTTTATTCACAACATTACCAATTAGCATTACAAACTACTTCACCAGTTATAAATCAGCAATTGAACCCCAGAGAAAATGCAGCTCTCGGGTTGACTCTATCTCAGTTTTACTGCTGCTAATAGTTCCATCTATTAGTTAGGCATGAAAAGAAGAAAAGTCATCAATTTAACGTTAGCCTTACTCCATGTTGTTTTCTTTTTCTCAATGACATGACTCAGTTAAAATCTAGGATGCCTGTTTAGAATGACTTCTGATTGTTGCAGCTTGAACTAGATATTCAGGGATCATTATTCTTTGGCCACAGGTGACCTTATCAAAGATTGACCAGGAAGAAACGACCACATTGAACTGCTTCAAAGGACCTATTTGATTGAGCTACCTTTTTGCAAATTAAACATAATAACGGTATAAGCAGCATAAACATATATATAGGAATTAATGAAACTCACCAAACTTAGAACTCCAACAGGTTCTCTGAGTGAGAAACTTAGCTCCTCATTCCAAACTGGATTAAGACAACTATTTATAACCTTGGTCTTTACTGTCTGATGCAGTAAGGAAATAGTCAGTAAGGTAGCTTAACAATGTCGACAAATTGATAAAACAAAAACAAAAACTGGAGGAGAAAACAGTCCCGTCAAGGAAAAAAAGGGCTAATCCAACTTCAACGAATGACCAAATAGGAGTAACGGAATGGGAAAAGTACAAAAAGGAACCAGATCAACAACAATGTAATGACTGGAGATCGTATGACCTTATCCATCTACATGGTAAGACAATAAATTCAGTTTCCCAGAGGACAAAGTCATAGGCTTTCTTTGTTTGAGATTTCAGAAGTTTATCACATCAGCAAAATAGTGTCCCACAAAGTAACCAATACCAGTGCATTTATGATCATCAAACATAGAACAACCACTTACTACAAAGAAGCAAGGTAAGAAAAAAGAATCATAGTGCTTAGAATCACCTGATTGCCCAGCTTGAGTACTACATAAGGATCGCTAGTCTTAAAATCCCTGATAGCCAATCTTTTCCCTTGTACAACCGTGACTTTTAGTAATCCTAACTGCTCCCCCATTGCTAAGTTGTGAAAAATACAACAACTTGAAAAGGATTTGCAAAGCACAAAACAAATGGAATCCAAATTAATTCAAAAGCAAGACAATCTCTAAAAGTTCAAAGCAAAAAATGAAGGATCAAACAAACTATGCATTTAAATAATAAAAAATAGAAAAAAAAACTGAAAACTAACCCATGAAACCACTAAATTGAAAAGACCAGAACTTTTTCACAAGAACAAAACCAATTTTCTGAAGTTTTTCAAAAGAAGATTCAACTGGGTTGATTTACATAAAGAAAACATTTTTCAAGCTTAAGTGACTCAAAGAAAGAAACCCAGATAAAAACAGAAACTTAAAAAAGAAAATTGCATGAAAAATACTTACAGGGAAAAGAAAAGGAGAAAGGACCTTTGACCTCTATTGATGGAGGAGAAAGAAAAGCAGAAAAAGCTTTGTTTAAGATCTCAGAGAAGGAGAAACACGACAGGTTAAGAAGATAAAAGCAGCAGCATTCGGTGTGGTTTGGTGGATATTAAAGTAGTTTTAACAGGCTAACAAAACCCTACAAAGAGAGCACTTGAAAAGGTTAAAATTTACTGCCCTTATGGATCATGGATGAGGAGTTTGGCACTTTGCATTCATTGACTGTGACCATGTCTTGTCTTCTAGTAACTTTTACTTGGCCTGCAATTTGAGTCTTTGACCAGTCTTTTTTTTTTCCTTTATTCTTTCCTCCATTACTTCTTTTATGTTCTTTGATCATCATATTCATTGGCATGCGTGCATTTTCATTTTTGTTACGAGCATCCATGTTTTGAGTTTCAAGAGCTTAAAAAATAATATTGATGAATAAAATAACAAAAACAAACAGAGGTTTAAAGATTATTATATGTGAAGAAATTTTAAAATTAAATGGTAGATTTTTAAAAAAATTAGCAAAGTGGTTCGCTTCCTTCCTTGAGCTTTCAGGAATTTTTAGTTATCTTATGTCAATAAAATCATTAAACCCTTTATATATAGATGTAGATAATGAACTAATTGATGTGTAAATTAATATAAATATTCTCTCAATTTTTAATTAAAAAAAAGAAGCAAAATGCTAGTTTTAGGATTGGCCAACCGTATTTAGACCTTCGGCACTGTATTTAAAAATGTTTTTTTAAAAAATATTTTTTTTTAAATTTTAGATTATTTTTACATGCTGATAATAAAATTATTTAAAAAAATATATATATTATTTTAATACATTTCTAAATAAAATAAATTTCAAAAATAATTTCATCCATACATGTAATAAATGACGGGCGCACAAAAATCATAAAAAACAGTACTTTTTTTTTATGACCAGTCACAATTTAAGAACTCGGTTGACACACACAAATTATTATATAACCGTGTTTTACAAGGAATGAAACTTGACGGGCTTCACTAATAAATGACCACCTTAATACACTGGAAAAAGACACTAAAGCAGATGCAGAATCTTCACCGCATAAAACAAAGCAAAGTGGGGCAATCACATGCATGTCACAGACCAATGAAAGAACATCCAATGCCCCCACGAACGGAGAAACCCAAGCTGTGGATGCCAATGGAGCCATAAAACCACCTGCCACGTGGAGGAAATTCAAGCCACAAGCTTGGGTCAAGTTCTTTCTATTTTTAGCCAAGCTTCAAGTTGCATCAGGTGCACGCTTGCCTAACATTATTATCACAACACAGACTACTGCACAACATTAGCAAAGTTTAAGAGAAGCCAAAGCAGCGCAGCTGTGTATCATCCACACAAGAACTAACATATGGCCATAAAAGAAAAGGCGAAAAGAATAGATTGATACAGAACAAGTAGACGAAATATGCAGTTAATCTATCACTTCCATGGTGACCAAAATCAAAATAAAGGTTCTCAATTCCTCCTGACATACAACACTATCCCCAACTGTAACTATACAACAGATCTATCAATTTACCAATCCAGGTGGTTAGAAAACATGCATTAGGACTACAACCAATGAACAAAAGCCACCATCCTATCATCTAACATAGTCGTGGGAACTAAAATTAACACCCCTACCTTAGCATGGGGAAGGCCTAAGGTTACTTTACATTCATCTGTGCGAAGGCAACCACTTGAGATGTTTTATTAGTGTGTTTACATTGATAAATGGCTTTCATCTTCTTTGATTCTGCTCCAGCTTACACCAACTAAACCGAGGGCACAAAATCTAAAGCTTTGAGAATTTCCTGGAGATTGATCAACTTCTTTGATAAATGACTTTCAACGTCTTGATGCTGTGTTCCCTGCTTTATGCATCCACTTGCTCTGCATTTAACATGAGTGAACTTAGAATCTTAATATAGCACAATATTATGACAATTTTATAGTACTACAAGAGTAACTATAGTTACTCTTCAGGATAGAGATAAAAACAAGGAGAACAGAGAACTAAATTATTTTGAGCTCAGATGAAAATATTCTTTATCACTTTGATGGAACCGAATGTGATTTTCTCTCCTGTTGTATCTGTCTCTCTCCTTAAAGGGAACACACTATTCACAGGAGTCATATAAAATTTCTCCAATATTATAATGCATAAACTAAGGAGAGGGTTAGAGGCAAGTACAAGAGGTTCATCATCAGAGATCTCAGCATCTTCAGCATTTGATGAGATCTTACTAAGCTTCTTTGGCTTTCTGCTAGGTTTCCTGATGCCTGCATCTTGATTCCCTTCAGAATCTGATTTGTCTTTATTAGCTTGCATTCCCAAGTCTTCACTTGATTCATCTACTTCTTTCTCTTCTGAATGGAATTCCTCTCCATCATCACCTTTCTTATCATCTTGCGGTATGCTTTCCATATCTTCAGAAACTTCAGTTTCAAAATTGGATTTCTCTTCTCCATTAGATTCCTCAGAATTATTTGACCTTTCCTCTGTGTCTTCCAAGTGTTTACCTTTGGAAATTGACAGCACTTCCTTATCAGATTCCTCCACATCTGTCATGCCCTGGGACACCCTTTCAGCATGATCCCCTTCAGAATCATCTGAAGGAGGATGAAAGTCAGAAACCAAATGAATTCTCTACATACTGGCAATGCATGATTAAGCATCAATAGTATATAACTAACAAATCAGTTTGAAAAGTATAAAAAAAACTTCACCTAATTTGAGTTTATCTCCTTCGGATGTCACGGCATGTTCAGGGCTTGAGACATCAGAATCCACTTTGTCCTTTCGCTCTTTATACATTCGCTTTGAGTTTTTTGTTGGAGTTCTTTTTTTTTTAACACTAGAAAACAAGTATCAGTCTATTTCATAGTGCTTGTATGAAAATAAAACACAAGTAGGCAACTACATCAATGATTAAAAATTTCAAACTCACATTGTCACTGACTTCTTATTCTGGCTTAAACTCCTAGGACTTCTATTTTTTCGTGCAGGTGACCTGTAAAACAGTTAAAAGGGAAATGGCTTTTCATAAATCAAACATGTAGAGAAAAGATACAAACATTGGATAAAGCCATTACAAAATCAAGGTGCCAGAAAACAGAACAATGCATCAACTAATGAAGGTGATACTTACATGTCCTTGGAAGGGGTGCGCTTAAATGAATTTGATTTCTGAAACGGTGCAGAGGAAAAAATAAGTCACTGTGTTCTTGAAAAAGGTAAAGCTGATTTAGCTTAAGAAAAGAATGCTAAAGAATAGACTGGGACCTTTGTGCGCTTGGGGCCATTGTCAACAAGCTCCCAGCGCTCTTTATCCAAACGGAGTACTTCTATATCTCCATCATCATATAATATCTTTATTGGGTCACCAAAATTATGCACAAAATGAGAAATAAATTAAATAGGTCAAGTGGTCCCAAATTTTGAGAAAAAATGAGTGATGAACAATACCACATGTTTCCTTTTCAAAGGATCATAAGACTTGATGGTGCCTCCATAAAACCTGTCAATTAGCAAGTATAAGTTTAGGGTTACATCAAGAAAGGTTTTGAACTATAATACCTACCAGAACCCCAATTCTCCCCTTACTATGCATACATGATGGTGCATCTGCATATTGAACACCACCACCACCAAGAAAATATACAGTGGAATATCTTGAAATTTAGGAACAATATGAGAAATGTTTAACACTCACTTCTTATCCATGGGCCACCAAACTTTTATTCTGTAACCAATAATATCCTCGATATCAATGCCACTTTTCTTTGTTGGGCACTGAAAAGTAATAAAATTTGAGGGAGGGCAGATAATAATAGGTTAGCAGGCAAACTATCCAGTTCTATAATGAGTGAATATGAAATCAGAGAAACACAAATAAAAAGATAACTGTATTGAAAAAATGTAGCACCAACTCTTGCAAGTTCACAGCAAGGTAATTTTCAGCATATTTCAGCGTAAATTTAAAGGAAACAGGAAGAATATTTGACTAACAGCGACAGGTCAAAACAACATAATTGGGTAAGTAAATGTTATCATAGGTAAGAAGGGAGACAGAAAAGAGGCGATTACATTCAGCAATTAATGGCTTTTAGAGGATACTAGTAACATAAAGGATTATCTCCAGTATCCAATCCATAGTCTAGAAACTAGATTACCATCACCATGTTATGCAGAAGTTGTAAGACATAAATCGATTTCATACATAATATAACCACATTTGATGGGAAATCAAGATTTTATAAACAAAATGGAGATGAAGATGCTAACCTTGGCCAACCCTGCTACACTTCTTCTTTTCCGCTTCTTAATAGAACTAGTCAAAGACTGGGGACTATTTGTTGTATTGATCTTATCAGTCTCCATTAACAAACCAGGCTTCTGTAGCAGAAGTAACAAGGAAGCAGATATCCAGAGAATTAATAACCACTAAGAAGCAATTAGCATGTGCCTTTGAAAGTTTACAGACTAGGAGAAAAGCTTACCACCGGATTATCTTCATCTGATTCTCCAACTTCATTTTCCCTGCCATTGTCACCCACCTTAGAGTTATTTCCTTTAAGTTTGAGTGTAACATTTTTCTTCTTTTGATTGCTATATACCAACAATTCAGATCCAGTGCCTTCAGACTTTATTTTTTTCCCTTTCAAATCAGGGCTTGAATCATCCTCTAAAGCTCTTGAAGGAGCCATTAAAGAACTTCGGGGAAATCTGGAAGCACTATGAGCAGATAATGATCTTCGACGTTTGGGTACAGGCACAGGTGTCACATCAGTAATGTTTCCTTTTTTCACTTTTTGATGCTCTGATTTTGACTTCGTCTTCTCACTTAGATCTTTGTGCCCATTGCTCGACTCAAATTTATTAGTTAGCCCCAGATTATCCAAATTTATCTCCCTGACCATCTTCAAGATATCAACATCATTTTCAGCATCTTTTGCTTTAGCCAATGAGGAGTCGTTCTTTTTAGTTTTTCCACCTTTATTTCCCTGGGATTTTAATTGCTTGATCATTTTCCCAAGAGGCACTTCTTTAGCTTCTCTTTCACTGTCATTTACACCCTCATCCCTGGCAACATGTGAACTAGCCTGATATGATTAAAAAAAACACTATAAGTAGCTGGAAGATGCAAATGCCACCAAAGACTCACTAAATATTTACTGCATAGCTGAAGATTCTTATAAACAGTAGAACTTACAGTTCCATCAGTTTCGAATTTAAGTGAGTCAAAGTGAGTCAAGACACTTTCATCAGCTAACCACACTTTCCCTTCATTTGCCTATGAAAAAGTACAGAGCAGCATTAATAGAGCAGATAATTGAGTATTGGTAGAGACAATACTAGACTAAATAATATCCGAGTGATGTGGATAAGGTCACACTAAGATGGTGCACCAACAAAGTTTCCCATTCACTACAACAAAGAGTGTACCAGAGCTTCTTCGCCTTCTTTATATTCATATGGTTTGTAAAGCACCGGAGGCAAAGAAACTGATGAAAGCAAGCTTTCATCCTCCCTTTGAGTTAAGCGCTTGATGATTGACAGCCCAAGTTCAGAGATTGCATGTGAATTCTGTAAATGTTAAAATTAACCAGCATAAAATCAGCATTTTGCCTTTGTTGAACTTCAAGTTGATTTTTATATTTTCTTGTGGAAAGTGTTTTTTGTTTAAGCCGCATGATTATGCATAAAAATAAACACTAAATACAAACTCAGGCATTTTCCCCAACCTTTGACTTCTCGCGATCAACTACATCTTCTGAGCACTTAATATTCTGAAAGACAGAAACTATTAGGGAGTTCATCTCTTTGTCATTTTCTTTCTCCTTCTCCTCCTTCTCCTTCTCCTCCTTCTCAGTACCAGCTTCCAACTTGACACCTTCATCTTTATGCATTAGCATAGAAAGGATCAAGTATAATTGCCTGAAAAGCAGGGTGGAACAATGTTATTCCCTCTGTTTTCTGGCTTTCTCAATAAAATCTTGGTAGCCTTTATTGATGAAACATCATATCAAATACCCTAAGAAAGCACATCTAAGCCTTTATATGTACCGGTATATTGGTTCAAATGCTTTAACATCCTTGCACTCATTTACATTCGGACATGATTGATGAGCAAGAGCATGGACCAAATAGGGGATAATGTATTCAGGATAAAGTGCCAAGGGATTTGCATCACTTTGCACAGATATTTGTCGGGTCTTTGCTTGTTGGTGCATCTGAATAATATCAGCAAGATTCTGCTTCTCCTACCATTCCAAGTGAAATACAAAAAAGGACAAAAAACTTCAGAGTTTTACCAAAACAGCAAGCATGGGGGAAAGCAATCTACCATTTAATTTGACCATGGATTATAAGCACTTTAAGAAATCAAGTACAGTATAATTACCTCTTCAAAATCAAGGGACTTGAATCCTGTGGCATTAAATACAAAGGCACAAGCATACTTCGCATCCAGAACTCGGTCCTTGATGTATTGATGAACTTTACTCAGAAACAGTTTCCTAGCTTGGGGGAAAGCAATCTACTAGACCAAAAAGAAGAAGAGAGGTCAAGGAGGGCATTACTGGCAGCAAAAATCATTTAATTACAGCTATCCTGAAAATTTCAAAAGACTCCACCTCTGGTGTCCTCAAAGTTAAGTGGAAGAGATCAACAGGTATCTTTTGATCCCAATGCTTTGACAAACGAAGAACTGCCTTAGCAGAAGCAAACCTCAAGTGGGCCTTATCAACTGAGCTGTATGATAAAAAAAAAAAATGCATATGAAATTGCAAACCTAATAAACTTGGGGGGGGGGGGGGGTCAACAGTTCATATATAAACTAATAAAAATAAATTAATATAATACCTAGATTCAATATCTTTTGATATCTCTCCAAATAGAAGTATGTTTCTAAGGATCTCTAGAAGGTTGTCAATACCACGACGGAGTTGTACATCTTTAACTGGCAAGTAGCTCTTGACCAATGTCTTGAGTCCATATACCTGCAGACAATTATTTAGTAAAATTCAATTATAAAGTTGTCAAGGTATACTATATATTCTAAAAAATTTCATGAAAAGAAGACAGTGTAATATGTATCCAGACCATATTATCAAGTAAAATACTGATATGCAGGCCATTATTTTTAACCTTCAAAAGTTGACAGCAGAAATCCAACTACCTTCAACAAACAAAATTCACTTCTGTCGCCCCAACATGCTTCTGTATTATCTTCTAATTTCTGCAACATTAAAGCACGCTATGACGAGACTAGTTATTATCAAGTCATGTAAAATCATTGCACAAGTTAGGGATTTGCTAAAGCATACACTGCTGCGTTCTAGAATTTTGCTCTTAATGAATTCTTCAATTTCATTTTCTCTAGTTTCAAAAACTGGCATTGCAGTCTGTGCAATGCATCCCAGAGATTGTAGTACAGCAGGCAAATGTGTCTTCTCCTCCAGCATGTCCACGAGTCTCTGCAAATTGAGAAAGAGATATCATGCTTTCTAAATGCTGTTATTAGCATAAATATGGAGCATTCCTAAGCTCTAATGATAACGTTAACAAACAGAGCACAAAGATAAAAATGGAACCTTGTATAAAACAGAGAGGGATTTGAGCCCATCATCCTTTGTTATTGCTGCTAGGGCATGCACAGCATACTTGGCCTGTCTTCGGCTACCCTCTAAGCAAAGCCTCTCCAACATAAGGTCAATTGAACTGCAGGGAAGTAATAAGAAGAGTATAAGCATGTACATAAAAGGATGACTCTAAATGTCAATAATTTCATGCACCGCACCTTGATGACTCTGCTAGTTGTTCTCGGATCGTACCACCAGCCTTTGCCAAAACATGCAAGGCACCTTCTTTTATTATTTCATTGTCATCTTTCAAAAAATTTATAAGCTCTTCCCCGGACCCACCAAGCAGCAACGGACTGAAGCGTGCAAGAATCTGAAAATTCATATAAAAATAAATATATGAATGGCAATGATTTGTTCAAGAAAAAATAGTAAAAATATTAACATAAAAAAGAATAAAGAAAATTCAGATGAGATTGCTAGACAAATAGATTGCTTCAGAGTTGCAATAGTACACGCAACCATCCTAAAGAGAAAAGATAAGTGTATGGTGCAATTATAACCACACAAAAGTATGTGAATGATGGGATGCAATTACAACAAAGCATTTTTTTTTATCATAAAAATGAATGACAAGTACAAGTGCGCAAGCATGAAGACAGTTGATAGAAAAGTTCATCGCCAGAAAGATGTATCATTGACATGTTCTTACCACCAGTAAATCCAAACAAGATTTGGCAAAATTCATATTTCCAGCAGAATTATGTGTGTTGACATCCAAAATGATTTCTTTCACATGCTCCTTGTTGAAAAGTAAATAAGAACACTTCATTGAGAGATTGCTCAAAAAATCATGGAGTCGGTGTTTCTCGCCAAGTATTTTAAGTAAATCATCCTGCAAGATAAGGGAATTTCTTTATTGAGGAAATTTTCCAAGGAAAAGAGGCAAAGAGACACAAATACAGCTTCATCAACTATTAACTAACAGTCAATTAAAAAAAAAGATAATAAAGTAATAATTGAGAAAAGATAGGCCATTCTTAATTTAGTCAACTCGATAGATCCTCCATGGATTGGGCTGCAAATCATAACTTTTGCAACTAAAAGTAAATTTTCAGACTACTAATCAGATACCAACCAACGCATATCGAGAAAGTTAGATCATATCACTTACCCGACCAGTGCAAGCTTGATGGAAGCTAGTATTTGTATCCAGTAGATTTGTTAAAATCTTCCAGATATTGGAATCTTTCAGTTGATCAAGTATCAGAAAATTCTCCTCGGTCTTGGCAGGCTCTGCAAAGGAGCGAGACATAATCCGAAAGCAGAACAGAACCTTTTTTTGGATCTCAGGATTATCTCCACCCTGTATTTCAGTGCGAATCAATTGTTGTGATTTTCATTTTCTTAATTCAATCTCTTTGCTGAATATGAATAATGTAATCTCCAAAGATTACAAACCTGACGCATCTGCCTAAGTGATAGATACCTCAGCATCTCTTGCTGTAACCTGCAATCCAAGAGGAAATCCCCTGAAAATCAGTGCACAATCCATCAAATAAACACAGTTTTACAAAATTTTAGATTGAGTCAGCCGCTGTCAAATTCTAGCAATTTCAACATACCTTTGCTTCTGCTCCAGGATCTTCTCAAGAGCTTTCACCTCAACTTTGTCTAATACGGAGAAGACTCTTACCCAATGTTTACTTCTATCTTTTGCTGCAAATTCAGTTGGAAACAGAGACCCACAGAGAACAAATTCAATTGTGTCTGATCTGCAAAGCAGATTACAGTGTTAGAAACACATTTGAACAGCTACTTGGTTGGGAAGGAGATACTAAGAAAGCTTCATAGCATCAGTTAAAGTTATTTCTATTACTATTAGCATAGACAAGCACTCCAAGATAACCACAGCTCAAGAGGACACCAAAGGAGGGACCTGACCTTCAATAGTGCAGATGAAGAGGGGAAAGGGTGATTGTGCGTGTGTTGGTGATGGTGGGGGGGGGGGGGGGGGGGGGGGGTCATATATATAATATATGTACACATATCCAGCTTAAAATCAAAGAAGCCTTGCCTGAAATCCTTGTCATACAAACATCTCAAAATCCTTCCAGGAATCCAATCAAATTCACCAGGATTGACCGATCCATCAGAGGACTTAACACAATAAACCCTGAATATCTCAACCAGTCTCTCCATAGTATATCTTTTAACAAGTTGCTGAAAATTCCAAATGAAAAGAAATTCACATATCAGAACACTATACATAATGACTAGTATATAGTTAAAAAATAATTTGGAACAGATAATTATAGAGGAGTCATGACATACAGATTTATCTCGTAGACGCTCTGCGACTAGTTTTATAGTTTCAGCAGGGACGGAATTCAGGGCATGACATGCTACATCACAGAGTACATCAACGACTTGCTTTCGAACATTCTCATCATAGTCCAACAGTCGGTCACAAAGGGCAGCTGAAAACATTGAACCAAGTCAAAATCAACTAGGCATCATATAAATAAACTAGGAAAGCCACTGAACAGACTTACAGGTGATTTGAGCTGCCTCAGCTCGAAAAGGATTTGACAAAAGACAGCTTTTGACACGTTCCAGGACACACATCCGCACAGCAACTACTCTATCAGTCAATCTTTTCAAAAACTCAGAAAAGATAGGCTGAAATGTTTCTGTGATGGCAGAGCCAGGCAAAGCAAATAGATCTCCAACCAACCCCACTGCTTTTAAACGAGTGTCTAGCTGGTCAGTCTGCAGATGTTGAACCTCGTGTATTAAGAAACTACTTGCCAAATTTCAAAAAATAGTCAGCTTATACTATCTTAATAATTACCAGCAGCTCTCCTGTGAGGTATGGAATGGCTCCTGATAGAATCTGAGGAGCGCAACGGTAAATATCATATATAACCTCATGGTAGTCGATTTTACAATTTGCCAACCTGCTATCTTTTGACATTGATGATATGAGGAACTGCTTTATGCCAGCTTCAAGTTTTCCTGCGCAATGCTCTATAACATTCAAGGCAAGTTTCCTCCCTGCCATCGAGATATCCTGGAATCACAACTTCTACAGACTGAGTTCTCTTTAAGGCAATATGATAAGAAATATTAAGCATCAAAGCAGTCGAGTATAATGTCCATAATACCCACAGAGAACACATACACCAACAAAGAATAGGGATGCTTACACTTCTGTTACGACCTAATACAGATAAGATAACAAGTAGAAGATCCTCTCGGACATCCTCACTTTCTTCTATGAGAACAACCACTATTGTTTGCATTGATGATAATACACTTTCTTGATGATCATCACTGCATATGTGAAAATTTTCAGATCAATATCCATTAAATCAAGTTAACAAAACCCTTCAATTTAGGAAAACAATCAAGAATAAAAAGGTTTGGGCAAGGCTGGGGGTGTGGGGAGGTTGCAACATCTGTTCCTCCACGAGTTGTTAAGACACAAAGTCAACCATATCACTTGCAATACAATAATCCAGGTAGTTATCATTTTATGGGTTTAATAAAAAGACAATGATTTTTTGAATAACTACCAAGCAACACAGAGAGACGAGTACATGAACTTTCAACTAGAACCTTGTAATACAAATTAATAAAAGAATTTAGTTTATTATTTACAGTTCATTGATCTCAATGTACAGTCCTGTGACTGATAAAACACCCCTCCCACTCCCCAAAATTTACAAATAAGAATAATGAAAATGAATTATAAACTGCTTATCTGAAATTTAGTAGCATGAAAAGTGATCTAAAGTTGTTAAATGTATATGAAAAGGGTGAAGTGTGGAAAAAAGTGTTTGGCTTAAAAACTTCAGCAGCAATATGAACTATCTTTGTGTGTCAATTAGAAGAGAGGTTGAAGATTAAGAAGAGTCAGATACAAGCACTTATAAATGTAAACCCTTTTTTCTGTCTCAAAAAGCATAAAAAAAAAATGGAAGGAAAACAAACACACCTGGCGACAGTAAAAAATGCACTGAACATCTTATTCACCAGATCATTACATTCAAGATCCAGCATCACAACACATGACCTATATTTGGCAAGAGTCTCCAAAATAACAACTCTCCTTCCATATGATGGACTGCCAGTATCACTTAACCCACTGAAAGTGCCTACAATCAAGTGAAAAATATCCTGCACATAGATATACACCATCAAGATTGGATTAAATCTCAAACTTTTATGAGTAGTAATAAGGTGAATGAACAAATTTCATTAATTAATTGAGCTTGTAAAGTATACAAACCTTTAAAACGTCATCACTGTAAGGTGCTTCAGGTGCAGTGATCCGGGTTATCTCGCAAATACAGGTTGCAACTAGAAGCTTAACATCCCTGTCGTGATGCTTCAGCAATTCTGGCTTTACAATTGCATCAAGAAATGGTTGCGCTGACTCTGACACTGAAACCAGCGGTGATTGATCCATCTCAGAAAGACAAGCGGCAGCTTGCTGCAGGGAAATCCATAAAGTAAATATTTTCAGCACATTACTATTATAGCAAGAACCCTAAGATTGTACACTGTTGCATTTAGGAATAGAAAAAAAACTCAACACTGTTGCCTAAAACTCAAAATTATTAATAGATTTCAAACACAAGCCAAGGTTGAATACATTTGAAAAATCCTAATATACATTAGCTTAGAGATGAAGAACAACATGCACCAGCACAAATTCAGTACCTAATTCAGTTTCTTTTTCCTCTCTTTTTTGATAGGCAAAAGAAAAACAATATCAGGGCACGCTAATCGAACCAGATATAATCAAAAGCTTGCATCAAAGCCACATGTTTTTAATCTCAAAAGATTTAACACACAAACAGAGTGAAAGTTAGAATGACAACTCTTGCAAACAATTCTCGCATATTTGACATGTTAATTTGAGTAGCCCCTAAACTTTCACCCATCTAAGGCTTCACAGTCAGCTTAGCTTCCAAACTTTCCACGGCTGAAGTCAGAACTTCAGCCCTCGAAACCAAATCCTCAAGAGCTCAACAGAATGCACTTTAGAACAAAAAACGACAAATTTAACAAGTGACCAGACGAGTTTTTTCACGAGCTGCCAGCCCTTTTGAGAGGGTGGCGCTATTAACCCTAATTCAAACAAACTCCCTCAACTATAACCCGAAACAAACAAAAATGTTCACTAAAACAATCTACTTTATTCTAAAAATTCAACTTGACTAGCCTGACCTAAAAAGTTCCAACCTTTAAGCCCTTCTTACAAACAATTTTCCAATGCAACAAACCCCTAATGCAAAAAATTCAGCTTAAGCCAATCGAACTCCACTTCTTTTCATTCCCTTTCTAGGTTTTTCTCAGAAACCAAACGAATAGTAATTTTTTGTTCAAATTCAAAAAATGGGGTTTACCTTTAAAAGCTTAATAACACCATCTTTAGTAGAGGGAAGTGTTTCCAGCTTGGATCCCACCTCCTTTAACTTCTCTTCAAGCTTCTTTTCCTCTTCCATTCTTTTTCACTCTTGAAAAGAAACACTTGGTCGTTTTCTAATTTCCAAAATTCAATATTTCAGACAAAACTAAACTACTGGCCCCTCTCTCTCTCGCATGTTGAAAGGGTTATAGGATTCGTGGTTCTTTT
Organism: Salix arbutifolia; assembly: GCA_025169955.1. Taxonomy (NCBI): domain Eukaryota; kingdom Viridiplantae; phylum Streptophyta; class Magnoliopsida; order Malpighiales; family Salicaceae; genus Salix; species Salix arbutifolia. The sequence continues at coordinate 359,018 of CM045907.1, forward strand.
TTGTGTGCGTAAAGCTTTCTTCTATTTTGGGGGGGTCTTGATTTTGTGCTTGTTTTTCGAACAAGAAGGCTAAATGAACTCAAAATGTCAGTGAAATCACATAAATCTCTGCTACGTTATATATATCCATCAACAAATCTAAGTCCTTCGCAGGTGCGTACGTGTGGATTCTTCCTTTTTTTTCTCTTGCTGTGATGCCCCTTTGGTTTGTCTTATTTAACTATTTCTTTCCTTTTGGTAATTCTATCGTTTACATTTGTGTATGGACTGAAAATCACGTGTAGTCCTTCTGCTTCTCATATATGCTCAAATGAAACCCTACTACATGCATCAATACCTCGACAGTAAAGCCTAAGATCCCATTCTCATGAAGCCTAAGAAGGATCGAAATCCAAATTAATTCTTCTATCACAAGAAAAAATAAATTACATAATTGTTAAATCAAGTGTTAAAACCAAAGAGATAATGCATAGTTTTTAGCTGTATACATGTATAGTAGCGATGTAAATGTTTTAAAAATAAATCGACAAAAAATATCTTAAGAGTTGTTGTATATTATAATTATAAAATATATGCATGCAATTTTTTACGTTTATATATATAATTATTTATTATGAGAAATTAAATAAAAGATGTACAACCATTTTGAGAATAAGCATAGAGTTTGATTTTGTTGCTAACAATAGTTAGAGTTTGTTTAGAACTGTGTTTCAAAAACACTTTAAAAAATGAATTTTTTGTATTATTATTTTAAATGAATTTTTTTAATATTTTTAAATTATTTATATGTGTCGGTATTAAAAATAATTTTAGAAAATAAAATTTTATTATTTTAATATATTTATAAATAAAAAATATTTTTAAAAACAACTTCAATTACATTTTCAAATAGATACTTGAATGTATATTCTATACTCTTTGAGATACTTTTAATGCGTGCCTGATTAAAGTAAGCAAGCAATAAATAAATTCTAAATAAGAGAAAATGATTATTTGGTTCACTGGAGCAACAAGCCCCACTTCGTTCAATCTATGGTGTAATTCAAAATGGAGGGTATAATGGAAAATATATTTAAAATAGAGGGGTGAAATCATTAAAAAGAAGAAAATCATGAAGGTCTCACGAGGGTATTGTTGCAAAAGTGATAACATATCATGTATTGGAGAGATGAGTTGATGACGCGCTCAAACTACCAAACTACCCTTGGATCTTCATGAAAGTAACACGAATGCCCTTCTAGCTTTAGGTGGTGTATTTGTATAGTATATATTATAGATTTTATTTTTCCAAGTAAGAATTGATTAATCATTGGTTATTTGGTAATGATGATTAATCATGACAATAGAAATGGTTATGATTTGCTGAGTTGTGCGGTTAAATTTAAAACTATATTATTTTAAATTTTAAAAAAATAACATGCTTTTAATTTTTTTATTTATTTATAAAAAAACTAAATATTATCTATAAATTAACTTATTAAATTAGCAATGTTCGACTTAGACTAATTACTTTAATTTGATATGAAATCTACTAATATAGAATAAGATCGGAATTGGAAAAAATTGACCACCGGTCCGGGTCTTACAACTATCTAAAATTCTATTGCCCTTGGTCACCAACAGGCCCATAAATTATCAGTTTATCCTTTATCGTCACCAAATACGACATCGTTTTTCAGGGTCTCCCAGCAAAGCCGCTTAATTGAAAACTGAACCAGTCCTAAACCTTCTGCTTCCCTTTCTCCAGCGCTTCAATGGAGGAAGAGAAGGGGACCGAACAAAATGAACAAATCACCATGGAGAACCAACCCAACTCACAGCCCGCTCCACTGTCCAAAAACGCACAAAAGAAACTGCTGAAGCAGCAAAAATGGGAAGCAAAGAAAGTAGAGAAGAAAGCACAAGTGAAGGAGCAAAAAATGAAAGAAGCAGAGAGAAAGAGAAAAGAATGGGAAGAGAAACTATCAATCTGTGCAAGTGAAGAAGAAAGGTTGAAGCTTATAGAGTCAAGGAGAGAGCTGAGGAAAGAGAGAATGGAGAAGAGGGCAGAAGAGAAAGAAGACAAAGTGCAGAGGCTTAGTAAAGCTAAAGAATCTGGTCAGAACATAGTGATTGATCTTGAGTTTGCTGATCTTATGACTACCAGTGAGATTCACAGTCTTGTTCAACAGGTGAGTTTTTGGCTTTTTGTGTTAAAGTTTGAGACTTTGTTGTTTTTAACAATGGGTTCGTGCTGTACAGTGTTTGTGTTGGGTTTTTCTTAGCAGGGATTGGTAGTAATAATTGTTGGATTGAGTTTTTGACCCAAAAACGATTATTCTGATGTGGGTTCAATGCTGTTTTTTTTATAGAAATAGAGTTGTGATTCCATTGCTAAGAACTTTGCTGTAATGTGTGAAATGGCATTGGTGAATCTGTTTTAAAGATATGTTAGATTCATTTTAAGTAAGAAGTGATGCTCACAGTTAAGTTGAATTTAGTTGGTTGAATTATGATGGTGGATTTAGAGAAATGAGTGAATTTCTGTAGTTTTGAGTTTCAACACGGCTTCACTTGAAAGAAGTTGGTGATTACATTGTTCAGACTCAGAGGATTGCGTTAGCCTTGTAGCTGATCTGGGTTTTGTAGACAACAGACGAGTAAAATTATGGGATGTTAATAAAGTTCTGATGTGGATATTTATACTAGAATTTTAGCTACAATTTGTTTGTGCCATTTACTAGACACAAGTGCTAAAAAAATATGCTGAAGAGGTTGCATGATTGTATAACTGGTGGGAAGTATAGGATTATATTTTTTAACAAGTCTGAGCCAATGCTCTTTCAATGACTGGTTATATCCTCTCTATTTAAAATGACAGATTATGTATTGTTATGCTGTGAATGGAAGATGCACATCCCCCGGTCACCTCTGGTTAACTGGGTGCAGGGGGGGAATGGAGAACCAATTGCAAAGGCTCCCAGGATTTGATAAATGGATTATTGAGAAGGAAAGTCAATCATATATTGATGCATTGCAAGATCAAAAGGAAAATTTGGTGTATCTTACAGCAGATTCTGAAACAGTGCTAGATGAACTTGATCTGAAGAAAATATATATCATTGGCGGGTTAGTAGATCGGAATCGGTGGAAGGGCATAACCATGAAGAAAGCAAATGAGCAAGGAATCCAAACAGCAAAACTTCCTATAGGCAGTTACTTGAAAATGTCAAGTTCTCAGGTATGACTGGTCCTGGTCTCAACATCTGTGTTTTCTTCTTTCAATACTTGAAGTGTTGACTATAATGTAGATTTTATTGCATTTGTGCCTCTTCTTTTTCTTGTCACTTGTGCACTGAAATCACAATATCTGGCAATGGTGTGCAAGAGTGTTGGAAAGGGTCTCAATCTATGAAGTTCTGCAAAAAACAGTCACTACTCATTCCAGCCATCACCTCCAAATATGGAATTAAGATGATTTGTTATGAGAACTTTAATTACAGGGCATTTTGCAAGTAAAAAAAAGAAGGAAAGTTCATTCACATACAAATTTATTTGTTGTGATTCAAAAATTGATGCTGTTGTGACTGAAATAACCAAGATAGCTCATTGATCATTATCTGGTTTCAATGCGAGAAAGGGGATTTTCCCCATCTTGTGGCCCATTGATTTCAAGCCCTCAAAACTCATGTTCTTTATCTGCTAACTCTTCGCTCTTTTTTATTCATTCGAGTGCAGGTACTTACTGTAAACCAAGTGGTAGAGATCCTACTCAAGTTTGTGGAAACAAAGGATTGGAAAGCTTCCTTCTTTCAAGTAATTCCTCAAAGGAAAAGAGGTGAAACTGATTCAGAAGAACTCCAAGGAGTTGATGGGGAAGAGTTGGAGAACGAATATGACCACTCTGAGAAGAAAAAGCAATGTATTGAAGTTCATTCTACGCAGTAAAATTAACTTGAATTATTGTCATTTGAATCTTTGCAGGCATTTAACATTGTCAAAAGAGACCCCCCCCCCAAAAAAAAAAGGCACTGAAAATGTCAATGTATCTCTTCAATGAGACTCATTTTTCCATTCACTATGCTCCTATATGGCGTTGATCAAACTTTGCCAACCCATATTTTGCCACTCGCTCCCTCTGTTATCTTGGACACCTGAATGATGTTATTGACGAGCTAATAAGGATGTATTTGGTATTACTTTTATTTTTGTAGTTGAGATTTTTAAAAAATAGTTTCATGAAAAGCATTTTAGTTGCGGTTCAAAATAAGTATTGAAGTATTTGGTTAAAATTGTGATTGAGTTTAAAGTTTAATATAAAATAAGAAAATAAAAAAAATCCCTTTAAATAACAAATTAAAAATATAATATGAAAAATAAAAATAATAAATTCTCTAAACTAAAAAAATAGTTAACATTTTTTTTTTAAAATAAAATAAAAAAGATAGATGATATAAAAAGTTTGATGAGAAAATAAAATATATTTAAATAAAATAATATTAAATTAAACATAATCAAAAGAGTAATTAATTAAATAAATTTTAAAACTAATAATAGCTGATTTTTTTAGGCCAAGAATAATTTCATCAAATTCTATAGCTGCAATAATTTCCCTTCTAGTTGGAATTTGTTAATATTAATTCCGAACAACACATAAAAAACAAACCCACTTGCCGTCTAGAGAAATAAAATAAAATACACCAATAATTTGTCACAGCCAGGACCCGCGGGAGTTTACAAATTCTTTCAAAAGGTAGCTATCAGCTGCTTATCGTCCACCAACCGTTTAAGAGGGTGTTTGGAATTGAGGTTGCACTGGAGGTTTAGAAAAAATTGAGAGTTTGGGTGTTTGGTAATGGTTAAAAAGCTGATTTTTTATGTGGGCCCTACCTTATTTACTGTTGAAAAAATTGTTGCTTTTCTGTGCGTTGCACTGGAGCGCTTTGTGATACAGAAAAAGCGACCCTTTCTCGTGTCACATTGGGGCGGGGGATATAAAAAATATATATATAAAAATATTTTATATATTAAAATAAATAATAATATGTTTTTATATTTTCAAATATCATCTGAAACATATAGTAAAATAAAATTGTAGAGGCCTTCACGTATGGATTTATAGTTCGTAATGAAATTTCAAGTAGTTTGATGGGTGAATAAAAATAAGTGTCTAATTTACTTGAATTATTAATTATATTTTATTATTATAATTATTAAATATTTAAAAAACAATATATATATATATATAAAATAATTTCACAAGTTGAAAGTAATATGAAAAACTTGATAACCAAATATTTGAAATTGTTTTTCATTAATCTCAAACTCAACCACAGTTTTAACCAAACACTTCAAAACTTATTTTGAATCGCAGCTAAAGTGCTTTTCATGAAACTATTTTTTTAAAACTTCAACCACAAAAGCAAAAACAATACCAAATACACTCTAAATAAATTAGTTTATGGGTCCATGCAACTATTTCAGCTTTTTAGTCCATTACCAAACACTCATTTCACCAACTTTTTTTTAATCTCCGATACAATCACAGTACCAAACACCCTTTTATTAGATTTTCATCCCAGGCCATATAATAGCTGCACAGTCAGGATTGAACTACTTGGTTTGTACTTCTAATAACGCACAGAGGGGGCGGGCTTCTAGCTTCCATAGAAAGATGGCAGTGTGGTCGCTAAGTAATCGAAAGGTCACGAGTTCGATCCGTGGTGGGGGCTTCCTTGCTCAGATGCTTGCCTGTGTTAATAATTTATGCCCACAAGAACCTACTCTCCATTGTTTTTTTTCCATTTAATGAATGGTTTTACTGATGAAGATACTAATTTACAGATTCATTAAACATTATTTTTCTTGGAACTACGAAATCATAAAAATATCATTGGAATCGGTGCGTATTAATGCAAATTTTGACCTAGAGGTTTGTTTTTCGGAATTGCTGAATCATAAATATCATTGAAAATGGTGTTTGTTGGTTGCCCCTGCATCTTCTTTGCAGTCATCATATATCATCTTTGTGGAATTAAAACACTGCGAGATTGCTCTTCACATGATTTGTTTATGCAAGTTATTTTGAATTCAATGATTTATTTCCTCAATTTTAACTTAGGTTATAGTGATACAATGAGTTTGATATATTAATACCCAATTAAGAAGCTGTTTGGCGCGGCGTTTCACCCGTCGCGCCGCAATTTTTTTTTTTCCATTTTAAATGAATATGTTTTGGTGTTTTTAGATCATTTTGATGTGCTGATATCAAAAATGATTTTTAAAAAATAAAAAAACATCATTTGAATGCATTTCGGCACGAAAAACACTTTAAAAAGATACCACAACAACCTTCCCAAACAGACATTAAGTTAATATAAAAAAGCATTGCTTTGAATTTTATACATGATTTATAGCCAATTGTGACTACTTTTTACATGATTTCATGTAAAGTCTCAGGTCAACAAGTCACCAAATTAATATGTCATATCACATCAATTTTAATAAAAGCACTGAGAAAAAAGAAATAGCAATACAACACTTCACATCATATATAAAAACAGAAATTAAGAAACCGATAAAGAAATGAAATCTGGTAATTGACTTCAAAACACCAACCTCTCTACCATGACACAGTAATTAATTTCCAAACACTAACCTCTCCATCTTAACAATTAATCAGCCTTACAATATCGCGGTTAGTGTAGCATTAATCACAACAATTAATCTCTCATTTATGATGATCAGCAAATGCTTCGACATTAGCCAATGCAGCAGCATGGGAGGAGCTGGCATTGGAGCTAGCATCCCTCGTATTCATATATGCAGCTCCTATAGGAGACCCGCCAAAGAACCCATGATGATGATGGCTCACATGAAATGCTGGTGCATAAGAACCAACCCCAGCCATGGCTCCAAACGGGTCGACATTATTATTGTTATTCCTGGTCTTCACCAATGGCTCGCCTCTCACCGAGCCACGCTCGCCCTCGAGGTCACGGTATCGGTGAAGATAGATGGTCAAGGGCTCGATGTAGTCATCAAACCCTAACTTGCTCATTGCATAAAGCACATCCTCAGCTGTTATAGTCTTGCGTTGCTCGCGGTGGCAACGCTCATTGGCTTCACTAGTGATGAAGCTAATGAACTCAGACACGCATTCTTGGATTGTTTCCTTGGCATCGTCTGAGATTTTTGCATGTGAAGGGAGAATCTTGCGCATGATCCTGATAACATTGGCGATTGGCATGAACCTGTCTTGCTCCCTTACTGTGCATTCATTAATGTCTTCTATGGTTGCTTGAACGTTGCCGTTTCTGCTGCTGCCGCTGTTGGTGGTGGCGGTGCTGTGGTTGATCTCAGCAGCTAGCCTAAAGTTGATCTCTGATGACAGGAAAGGCAATTATATAATTAATTCTTTCTAAAAAAAATATATATTTTTCCATATTTTTCTCATCTGATTCGTAGACTTTCCAAATCAAACCCTACCAAAAGACAAGAGAGTTTATTGTCGAGATAAAGTGGACAGACAAATTAAGGCAGTAAGCGTTTTGAATCCTGAAAAAGAATGCATGGATGCCACTTGTTTCGTATATTGCATGAACGATGCATGCCACTTGTACATACAGCTATGCGTTTTACCATTGTTGCTAACTATCTTCATCATCATGAGCCTAAGATACCTTCACCATGGGGGGGCATTACCATCTAGCTTACTTCAACAGATTTAAAGATCAATAAACGCAGAAGATAGAGAGAGAAAATGATAATCTATATATACATAAATTGACATTAAAGCCATTGAGAGATAGGGTTTGCATGACCATCATGATAAATCAATTTCTTTACATGCAAGAGAAGATGATATCCCATGAACAAGAAATTAATGAAAAAATATATATCTTAACAATAATAATAATAGTAATCTATCTTCATTCCCTTGGTTTTAAAGGAGGTTGAAACTTAATTTATTATAGCACCACAACTTCTCTTATTGTATGATAAAGCTAATTAAGCTTACCTGAGCTTGTGCCGAGGAGCTTGTGGAACCCATGAAAGCCTTCTCTACGGTCCATTTCTTTGTGGAAAATAACCCTCTTTTTTTCTCTGTTAGTAGAGCAACTTTTCTTCTTCTTCTTCTTGGAAGTGAAATTGAAAGAAAGAGAAGGAAGTGTCGATATTTATTGAGCTGAAAAGTGGACCACTTGGCAAAGGGGCGATGCACACGAAGCACGAATCCTTTGTAGAACTAGCTACATAAAGATACTTTTAAAATACAATTTATTTGGATGAGAGAGAGAGAGGAGCAGGATTGGAGGCTGTCAATGGCAGAACATTGGTATTCCACAAGAAGAGACAAGAAAAACGGGCATGCTAGCTTGCTTGGATATTAATGTTGTTTCCAAGTTTACACTCGCTCGACGCTTGCATTTCAGCCATTGAGCTATTCTCAATGATATTGCAAAGTGGGTTCCCTTGCTTGGAGGTCGTCAACTCTAACACAGTTTGAGACTTTGAGTTTAATATATATTGTGATCCAATTGATTAGAAATTAGAGGGACTTGACAATTGTTTCCACCGTAGTCAACTATGTAATTAGTGTTAATTTCTTTTTACATTAATTGCGTCGTATATAGATGGGGAAACTAAGCCTTGCAGCAAGCCCATCCGACCTCATTTTAATATGTTGTTTGAGAGTGTGATTTGGATTGTTTTTAAAAAGTATTTTTTGTTTAAAAATGTATCCAAATGATATTTTAAAAAAAAATTATTTTTGATATCAGCACATGAAAATAATCTAAAAATCAAAAAATTTAATTTCAAATATAAAATAAAAATTTTTCATTTTTTTTTAAAAATATTTTTGAAATGCAGTATCAAACACCCTCTAAGAGTTAGTGGCCCAACCAAGAGAATATAAGGAAGAAAAATGAGAGAAAGATATGGAAAAAGAAGTATGAGAAGAGGTGGGCTAGAGCTAACCCAATTGAAGAGTGCCACGACGGCATTCTTGATCTTCTTGAGATGGGATATGTGTGAAAAATATAAAATTATGATTATTATTTTCAGGAGTTATCATTCAATGTTAATGTTATTGGAAAATCTAATGCCTACGAGAATCTAAGTAAGGAATTTCTTGTGTAAGAAAAAGATGCAACATCCCTTGTGCCATCTATCTAAAGTAAGTTGTATTGTTGGTTGATTGTTTTCCTACATCAAATTTAGATTTGTTGATCTTTTATATGTTTCAAGATAGATATTTCTTCACAAAAGAGTTTCTACCTTATTGGGTCAAAAATATATTGGGCTAGTTTTTTCTTTAAAAATATAATTGTTAAAATCAACCCGATTTTGATGTGTTCACTTGAAAAAACTCAAGATTTAAACTTGATTTATGTTAGGTTTGAAAATAAATTGATTTTGACATTAAACCAACTAATTTTATGTTTTGGATGGTAAAAATATTAAATTGATATATTTTTTAATTATTTTAATTTGATGATATCTAAAAATAAAATAAAAATTATTTTAATATATTTAAAAACAAAAATCACTTTTAAAATAACTTGCATCACAATAATAAATAAATATTAAATCTAATTGACCGGTCAAGTTGATGAACCAAACCCTTATAGACCTACCCAACCCAATGTTATCAATTTCGTTTTGTCTTGTCCGGAATGGCCAATACATTTCATTCCAATTCAAAAAATGGAGCAAATTTTATCTCACTCAAAATTCAGCACGTTTCGTAAATTCTGACTAAATTCTGGTTGTAATAGTCTGGTTTTGTTCTGCCCGTTTAATTCCAGTCAAATAGATTTTTTTTAAATAATGAATAGTTTTAGAATATCAATCAGATCTCTTAATTCAACTGTTATATTGAGATGACATTTTATTAGGAGTCTCTTGACATATTTATATATATTATATTAAAATTCCATAGCAATCAGAGAATGTAATGAACTTACGAGATTGATGATATCATTCTCGTAATATTATACATGTTCATAATTTTATTCAGAAAAATCATTTTATTGTGTCTTTTTTAGATTGTTTTTTCCTCAATTTTATTATTCAATAATGAGTTTATTATGAATTAAATTTTATAACTTGATTTGATTTGATTTGTTTTATTTAAGGTTATCATGGTCTTATTACAGAGATCGCACATTTGAAAAGTTAATCTAAGTTGGCTCGAGTTGATTCAATATATCATTGTTTCAATATTTTTTTAAGATATTAGCTTGATTTTTTAGTTAAACTATATTTTTATCAATTTTTAATGTTATCTTTAAACTCATCAAATCGATCGAGTTATATCAGTTCAACTCTTATTTTTTTTACTTATGTTTGAAATTTAAATTGCACAATTCAAATAATTTTATTTTTGGAGTTAAACTGATTTTTTTTTGAATTAATATATATATAAACATAAAACGTACAACCCTAAAATGGAGCACTGAAACACTTTAAAATCGAAACATTCCGTTCCAATTGAAAAAACAAAACACCAACTGAAACAGAATTGACAAACTTGATCCAACCTAATGCCATTAATTTTATTTTTCTAAAAAAAAACTAAAACAAACAAAAAATAATAGATCAAGATGTACTCAATAATATACAAAATTTTATTTTGCTCCCTAATGTTTACATGAGAATAAAATTTAGTCCTTTAACTTCCATATAGAAGAAGCCAAAACAAAAAATGAAAAAGTATTTGCCTCCACTGCTTTCAATTTCCGTTATCCCTCTCACCTGCCCCTCTTTACAGCCAGCAAGGTATGCCACTCATAACTTTTCTTCTACAAAAAATCTATCTTTCTTGATTTAGCCCTTCACTGAACTATTGCCATGGCATCAATTAGATTACCACCAACTTCTTTAGACTCATTTTATTCAAACAAGTCAAATTTCTCTACAAACCCACTTCATTTCCCTGGCAATTCGACACTTTTTTCCATTTCTAGTTGTATTCACCTGATCAAGTCTTTGAGTAGATTTAGTGCTGTTAAGGTGTCTAGAATCGAGACTGAATTGTCTGAAAAGAACCCTTTTTTATCAACTTCAGAGGGTTTGGTTAGCGAGAATGAGCAAAAGGACCTGGATTTTGAACAGGGGAGAAAAATTAAGTACAAGGGATCTAAGAAAGGGACTAATAGGGATGTGGGTTTTAAATTAAATTGTAAAAGGAATGTTAGCAGGCTAGAAAGGGAGGGATTTTTTGTGTATAATGGCGAGTTGGATGTTAATTACTCTGTTGTTGGGTCTAATATGAGCTTAGAGCAATGTAATGATGTTTTGAAACGGCTCGAGAAGGATACTAGTGATGATAAAACTTGGAGGTTTTTTGAGTGGATGAGAAGTAATGGGAAGCTTGAAAAGAATGTTAGTGCTTTCAATGTTGTTTTTCGAGTGTTGGGTAGGAGGGAGGATTGGGATACTGCTGAGAGGATGATTAGGGAAATGAGGGAGAGTTTTGGTTCTGAGCTGGATTGTAGAGTTTTTAACACACTTATTTACTCATGTTCTAAACGGGGGAATGTGGAGTTGAGTGGGAAATGGTTTAGGATGATGGTGGATCTTGGGGTTCAGCCAAATGTCGCTACTTTTGGTATGATCATGGGGCTTTACCAAAAAGGTTGGAATGTTGAGGAGGCAGAATTTTCTTTTGCACAAATGAGGAGTCTTGGGATAATATGTCAGTCCGCGTACTCGGCAATGATCACTATTTATACCCGTTTGAGTTTGTATGACAAGGCAGAAGAGGTTATTGGTTTGATGAGAGATGATAAGGTGGTGTTAAATTTGGAGAATTGGTTAGTTTTGCTTAACGCTTATAGTCAGCAAGGGAAGTTAGAGAAGGCCGAGCAGCTGTTGGTTTCAATGCAAGAAGCCAAGTTTCCCCCTACTATTGTTGCATTAAATATATTGATTACTGGTTATGGAAAGGCATCCAAAATGGTTGCCGCCCAACGGCTGTTCTTAGACATCCAAAATGCTGGATTAGAGCCTGATGATACAACCTACCGTTCCATGATTGAAGGTTGGGGTCGTGTTGGCAATTATAAGGAGGCAGAATGGTACTATAAGGAGCTCAAGCGGTTGGGATTCCAGCCTAACTCATCCAACTTGTACACGCTAATAAATTTGCAAGCTGAGCATGGGGATGAGGAGGGTGCTTGCAGAACTCTTGATGATATGCTGAAGATAGGGTGCCAATATTCCTCAATCCTTGGATCTCTTTTGAAAGCATACGAGAAGGTCGGAAGGATTGATAAAATCCCTTTTCTTATGAAAGGTTCCTTCTATCAACATGTTACCGTTAACCAGAATTCATGCTCCATTCTTGTCATTGCTTATGTAAAAAACCTTTTGGTTGATGAGGCTTTAAGAGTGTTGGGTGACAAAAAATGGAATGATCCAGTTTTTGAGGATAACTTGTATCATTTGTTAATCTGTTCATGCAAGGAGTTGGGCCATCTTGACAGTGCTGTTAAGATATACTCTTTGATGCCCAAATCTGATGATAGACCAAATTTGCACATCTCGTGTACCATGATTGACATTTACAGTACTATGGGTCAATTTAATGAGGGGGGAAAACTTTATCTGAAGTTAAAATCTTCTGGAATTGCTTTAGATGTGATTGCTTTCAGCATTGTTGTAAGAATGTATGTCAAAGCTGGATCTTTGAAGGATGCTTGCTCTGTTCTAGAAACAATGGAGAAGGAAAAGGACATGGTTCCAGACATTTATCTGTTCCGGGACATGCTTCGCATTTACCAGCGGTGTGGAATGATGGATAAGTTAAATGATGTGTATTTCAAAATCTTGAAGAGTGGACTTGTTTGGGATCAGGAGTTGTATAATTGCATTATAAACTGCTGTGCTCGTGCTCTGCCAGTTGGTGAACTTTCCAGACTTTTCAATGAGATGCTTCAGCGTGGTTTTGATCCTAATACCATTACCTTCAATGTAATGCTTGATGTTTATGCAAAGGCTAAACTTTACAATAAAGCCAGGGAACTGTTCATGATGGCTAGAAAACGAGGATTGGTTGATGTAATCTCTTACAATACCATTATAGCTGCTTATGGACATAAAAGAGACTTGAAAAATATGGCATCAACCATACACACTATGCAATTTGATGGCTTTTCAGTTTCCCTTGAAGCCTACAACTGTGTGTTGGATGCCTACGGAAAAGAAGGTCAGATGGAGAGTTTTAGAAGTGTCTTGCAGAGAATGAAGAATTCAAGCTGTACTGCTGACCATTATACATACAACATTATGATGAATATCTATGGAGAGCTAGGGTGGATTGATGAAGTTGCAGGTGTGCTCACAGAACTGAGAGAATGTGGACTGGGACCTGATTTGTGTAGCTATAATACACTGATAAAGGCATATGGAATTGCTGGAATGGTTGAAGATGCTATGGGTTTGGTTAAGGAAATGAGGCAAAATGGGATAGAACCTGATAGGATAACCTACACCAATCTGATTACTACATTGCAGAAGAATGATAAATACTTGGAGGCTGTTAAATGGTCCTTGTGGATGAAGCAGAGGGGACTATGAAGCACACACGACTAAAGTACATGTAGTTTTCCCTTTTCAGTAATCTCTTCATCAGACTCATTTAAGTCAGAAAGAGCCTGGCTTGGCTGGATCCTATTTAATATATCTGAAGTTTTGGCACCCTAGGTGAGATATTATATTCATGTCTATTGTCTACTTATCGTTACTTCTGAAATAATCTTCTATCTTCTTGGTATACTAGAAAAGTGGCTCTAACTCTTTCTGCTCATATATTTATGTTTACTGTAAATGTACCAAAGACATTGAACTAGATACCTGCCAATTGTTGATAGATTTCGTGAGATTCTTACTGATTAACATTCTTTCAGCTGATTTCATGGCTTGTGATAAATTCATTTAAGTAATTGATGAAAACCAGAAACAACAGTGGAAAGTTTTGTTTTACTGTTACTGCCAATGTTCACATATAGGTGGCCTACTTTCTGTGCAGGTTTCCTGTTTTTTATTGCTACCAATGAATTTCTTGCCTTCCCTGAAAGATAATATTTTTCGAATTATTTCAGAATGCGTATCAAGTATTTTTGCTTTCTTCCGTGATCAGATGGAACGCTTAGCTGATAACCTTTTGTTCTACTACAAAGTCTCAAGATTCTGTTCAGTTGGGAGAAACAGGCTCTATACGAAATTAAGACACATGGTGTAAAAGATGGAGCATCCTTGCCTGTCTTGTTCTCAGAGTATGGTTATGTAGAAGTGAAAAGGCCAGTTGATAAATCTACATCATGAGCTTAAATGATGTGGATATCACACAGTCAAGCAACTTCTGCTTTGAGAATTTATCAGTCTGGTGCGTTCTTTCCTTGGAAGTCAGTTCGATAGAGGTGGTTGCATTTCCAAGTTCAATCGGTGTTTCTTCTGCAAACCAAACTGGGTTGTATATAAATGTTTTATGTATCAGTAATCAGTTTATATTTCTGTCCATTTTCACGTCCGAAAACAGAGTTGTTCTTCATGTATTGGTTCATGTAATTACAGGATTGGTGTGATGTAGGTGCTATTCCACATAAAAATTCAAATATGAGGTTTTGAAAGGAATAAATGGAAGTACTTCGATAAAAAAAATTAAAAAAAATCAAGCTTTAATTTCTAGAATAAGAGATATTCATTTATTAAAGAACTATCTCCATTTAATTGCTTAAACTATTTAGTTAGATTTTAAAATATAATTTATATATGATTATATATTTTTAATATATGATTTTGATATCACAAATCTATCATTATCATGTTTTTTATTGGTTATAATTAGAATAGTTAAATATAAACACGATTATCAAAAATTTTAATAATATATTAAATAACCATCTCAATTTTATAAATACAAAACGAGATTCAACATTTTTGAGCCATAAAACGCTAGCTTTTCATTTCCATCATATGTATAACCAAGACTACTTACCTTTCTTTTCTTGTGTTAGAAAGGGCTCATCTATAAATGAATCCTTTTACTTTGTTACTCTCCTCCTTTCCCAATCTGGCCTTTTTTCTGTAGTTGTTTTGGAGCCTCTGATGAACTTGTTTTTGAGTCACTGTTCTTAGTACATTTTAGCAATGAGTTCGATGGGTTTTTTTAAATCATTGTAATGTGTTCTTCATGTATATTTACTCTCTCATCCGTAAACCCAGCAGCATCCTTGCCAGTTTGGTTGGTTCAGGTTGGATAATGGATCTCTTTCTACAGCATTTACTTTTTACCAAAATGATTAAACTCGTTCTGTGGAAATAAAATTCATAAAG
This sequence comes from Salix arbutifolia, assembly GCA_025169955.1. Lineage (NCBI taxonomy): Eukaryota > Viridiplantae > Streptophyta > Magnoliopsida > Malpighiales > Salicaceae > Salix > Salix arbutifolia. Next base: position 374,342 of record CM045907.1, read on the forward strand.
TTGAAGTCATATTCAAACTATTAAATATTCATAATCATCGTGCAGAATGTTGTTTCCCTGGGTTGTCACTGGCCCTGGAACAAAAACAAAGTCATTTACGTTATAAAAAAAGTGAAGTTGTTAATGTTGATGCAAAAGATTATTAAAAATGCAAAACAACACGTAGACTTCCACTGACAAAACATGCTCTTAGTTCCCATGCAGTCCAACTTTAACCCAGAATTAAAAACTCCAGTCAAACTGGGAATTGTAGCTGTCAAGCCATTGATATGCCCAGCAATATAAAACTTGGGAAACCAAAAAGATTACGAGTGTTAAAACCAAGATTCTCGGTTACAATTTAAAAATGGAAGGGTAATGAAGGCAAGATAACCTTGCCAATCTCTTATACTCTGTCTTGTCCCATAAGGCTCTCAATGAAATGTACAGCGCCAGTCAGCCCTCACTGTCCACTCCACAAACAAAAAACCTCAACCCAAAACACCCATCCTCAGGTGAAAAAGAAGATTAACCTGAACTTATAGACCCTCCAACCAAATTTTAACCCACATCATAATAACAATTAAAATTAGGATGCATAAGAATTTGGAAAATAATTGATTGCCCACTATAGTACTCTCAATTTCTTCAAATACAGACTGAAGACGATACAATATGATGCAACTAATATACTATCATTTGACATTACCCTTTAAGACATGATAAGAATTGTATGGATGTCTTGTCCCAAACACCACTTTAGTGTATGTCTTGTTAGTATATAGACTCTGAATTGACCACCCAAGGCAAGGAATACAGGACAAGCCAAAAATACCTGCAAAGAAGCAAAAAGATTATTCAACTGTATAACAGAAAACAATGTGAAAACAGTAGCGTAAGGCCAAAAAGGTAATTCAACTGTAAAACAGAAAACAATGTGAATGGGCTACATTGAAAAAGCCACACAATTTAGTTATTTTAGGTAATTATGATTAGAATCCTCTGTACATATTCATTCCTCTCTTCAACAATTATTTTTCCTCTCGGAAGAACTACGCTACTGCCTTCAAAAGGTAAAAAGTTTTACTCTTTCTTGTGTTTTATTGTCCAAACTTGTTTAAATGTTTCGTTTCTTGAATTTTAATTACTGGGCTTTGCTTGGTTTTGATTTTTGTTTGTTGTAGTGTGTAAAGGTTATTCCTTTTTACATTTGGGCAACTGGGTTAGAGCTAAAAGTCCTTTCAGTACAAGGACAGTGTCCGCTTTGATGAGATCAGGATCTGGAATGGAGCAAGTGCTGGTTGAGAATGAAGTGCAACAGGTTAGGCTGCTTGATTCAGTTAATGATGAGCATGGAGGTGTCATTGTGGAATTGAGTGAGTCTATGGATTCAAAGGTGTTTGCTTCAATGCTTAAAGCTTCACTTGCTTTATGGAGAAGCCAGGTATACCTGGGTTTAATCAATTTTGGAGCGTTTTGTGAAAGTTAGGTTCTTGTTGATAAATATTTCATCATCAATGTGTTGTTATTGAATCTGAATTTGGAGCTCTTTTGGGGGGCTTGTCTTCTCTGTTCCGGTTTGTTATTACTAATTGCACTGCAAGAGTTTGGGAGATTTGGGATCACCATATGAATCCCCAAGTTTGCTTCTTCTTCTTTTGACATAGTTTCTATTTATTATTCATCTGACAAGAGTCATCAAGTGTTTGTTGTGGAATTAAGTTTATTTTGTCAAATTGGATTAAGTTCAATTCAAAACTTGGTCTATCATAAGCTCGTAGAAACTTCAATAATTAATACTGCATGAACAATTGAAGCCTGTTTTCTGTGTATATTAGATGTGTATCCGTCACTGCTGTTTTGATTTAATGTTTAATTCATTCAAAGATGCTGTACAGGGTAAAAGGGGTGTATGGATCAAGGTACCTATTGAACTGGTCAGTCTTGTTGAAGCTGCTGTCAAGGTAACTTGTCTATCTGTATAAATTGCTGTAATGAGCTCATGAAGCTCTAAAGGTGCTCGTGTAGGATTAAACAACAGGTATTGCTAGTTTTCGGTGTTGCCAATTAACCTGCAATTTGTTATTTACGATGCAGGAAGGATTCTGGTTTCACCATGCAGAGCCAAAATACTTGATGCTTGCATTCTGGATCCCAGAAGGTGCTCATACTCTTCCAGCAAATGCCTCTCACCGAGTTGGTGTCGGTGCATTTGTCATGAACAAAAAGAGAGAGGTATTTCTCCATATCTATTTTTCTGGATATGCTGATGCAACAAAGTTAAGGGGTTTGCATTGGATGTGATCAAAGTCTCGTCTTAACTAATAGCTATAGCTACTGGTGCTGCTCTGTTGGAAACATAGGTTACTAGTATTATAAGAAATAATGTTCCTTCATAATAAATATGCTTGGGGGACTGGGAAGCACTGCCAAGTTAATTTGATAGATTTTGCTTTGTCTAGCTCTTAAAATCTAGGTTCTGATGCCAGCATAGTTGTGAAATGATTTTTTGCTTGCTCATTTGAAAAGAATATAGTTGATACTGTGTTTTTAGGGTCTCTCTGAAGTTGTTTTCTCAAAACATAATTGCAAATTTCATTCCCAGGTGCTTGTGGTCCAAGAAAAAAGTGGCATATTTCAAGGGAAAGGTGTGTGGAAGTTCCCTACTGGAGTTGTGGACGAGGTAATGATTTTAATTTTTCCATCATAGATATATCATTGTTGTGTGTGTTGACCACTAAAGAAGACCACTGAAGAACTTTCTATTCTCCAGGGAGAAGACATTTGTGCAGCTGCAATCAGAGAAGTCAAAGAAGAGACAGCAGTAAGTCATTCTTGTCTAAATTGTATGCTCAAGTGAAATGAGTGGCAAATTTATTGCTAATATGGGTGAAGCATCATTTTCACTAATATAATTCAATGATATTTCTTGTTTCCTCTTGTCTTGACAGATTGATACGGAATTTTTGGAAGTCCTAGCATTCAGGTATGCAGTGTACTGGAATATTAATTACCATCATGCATTCTTTCAATTTAAGGCGAACCTTGTATTTTGCTCTTACATGTCTGTACTAAAATCTTTGAACCTGGTTAGCTTCTTCCTAGTTATGACATGGCTTTTGTGAGCATGTATTAGCTGGTTTTATGAATTGCGGAGGCTATTTAACTTGAGAAAGCAAACAATGTTTTTCACGTGGCTTAACAAACTCCTTTTAAAATAGTATTTTGGCTTGGACATGTCTCCTGAAGCAGCATTAGATCGGACAACAAATAACATTTCCAAAGCTTGTTGTTTGGAATTGGACCTAGTCTCATTCTGAAATTTACTTCTTTTCTCTTCATGTAACTTACAGGCAAAGCCACAAGTCATTCTTTGAGAAATCAGATTTATTCTTTGTATGCATGTTGCGGCCCCTCTCCTTCGACATTGAGAAGCAGGAATCGGAAATAGAGGATGCCCAGGTATTTTCTTACAAAGAAATTTTCCAATATAAACGTGTCACCTCTCAAGTTAACTGCAGATTCAGTCCCGCGTTCATGCCTTCTGGCCAAACTATGCGAATGTTTATAGTTGAATGCATTCCAAATTGATAGATATTATGCATTTAAATGTTTGGACAACCTCAATACCAGCTGCTTAAGCTAGAAACCCTTGCATTAATTCTTGTGCTTTCAGTGGATGCCATGGGACGAGTATGGAGCACAGCCATTCGTCCAAAACCATGAACTTCTGAAGCACTTAGTTGACATATGCAAAGCAAAAGAAGATGAGGCCTATTTCGGGTTTTCTGCAGTCCCCATTACATCAAAATTTTCAAGTCAAAAAAGTTATCTGTACGTGAATGATCGAGACCTGAAAGGCAGTAAGGTCAGCTGACCTCTCACAACCCTCAGAATTATACCAAGGAAAAGACTCGATTTCTGTTATTTCATTTCATTTATTTTTAGAACAAACAATAAATGTTGTAACTGTCACTCATTATTTGAAAAAAAAGAGAGAATAATCTAATTGTATTACCGCAGTATCGATCCATCAGGTGTACAATGCTGCTCTACGAGCTGCAATCAAGTAATAAAACCCTTGTTTTATTCATTCTTGATTAAACCATCCATCTTTCTGGAGTTTGAACAATGAGTAGAAGCAGCTAAATTTTGCTGCCATATGCCATGATAGATGTGCAAGTAACAAAATATTGCAGGGGCATGGGCTGAGTTTGTCTCCCGGTCTTGGTTAATGCTATGCAGGTGTCTGCTTTGAGAAAATGCAAGCTTGGACAGCCAAAAAAAGGGAAAGTATGTTAAAAAAAACATTTATTCTACGTTTCTGTTTCTATCACTTCTACCAAATATTTTTGTTTTTGTGTCATAGAATATACATATCTAGAATGAACAAAATGGAAAAAAAGAAAGATACCAGGGTTGTGTTTAGTTAATATACTGACGTTGTGGTTAGTTAATATATCCTATGATAAAAAAAAAAGAATAAATACAAAATAAATAAGAACATGTTTGATTGAAGTGATGAAAATAGACATATCTTAGACAATTTTGAAATACATTTTTGTCATTCCAAAACATAATGTATATAAAAAAAATATATCCTTTCTATCTCCATTATTTACATCTCTTTTTCGTCTTTAACCAATCTCAATAAAAAAAAATGTATTTTTTTTGTTATATTGTGAGTATAGAGTACATGAGCGATATGCCCGTGCGATGCGCCGGGTTTTTTTTTATTTATGTAGAAAATTGATTGCTTTTACATGTATTGTATTTTATTATTTTAATATTTAATTAGTAAAATTATAATTGATAAAATCTGTATAATCAAAATGGAAAGTGATTCGTATATTTTGTAATTGCAGATAATGTAGGTAATTTTTTTTTATGAGTTGCATTTTTTCCTCAGTAATATTAGATCTGACATATTATAAATAAAAATATTGTAATTTTTTTCCCGAAAATAAACTTATATTTTTTGCGTACTATAATTAGTTATTTTAATGTTCAATTACTAAAATTGCAATAGATAAAATATGTTAGAAATGAGTTTTTTGCGTGGTATAATTAGTATGCTTGCCTGCGCATTGCGTCAGGGTTTTTTCTATGTAGAAACTAATTGATTTTTTACATGCTATAATTAGTTGTTTAAATATTCAATTAGTAACATTATAATAGATAAAATATGCAACAACAAAAAAATCCCAGCCTAAAAGGAATAGTGTACTAGAAACGGGAAGTAGTTCGTATAATTTTTAATTGTAGATAACCTAGGTAAATTTGTCAACCTGTTTTTTTTTTAGTTGCTTTTTTTCCCAATAATATTAGATTTCAAATATTATAAATGAAAGTATTGTAAAATATTTTTTAAGAAATAAACTTAAACAAAAGAGTATCAAATTTAAATCCAAGGCCAAAATTGTTTTTATAAGATTTATTAATCATATTATTATATTAAATGTATTTAAGAATATTGATATTAATGTTTTTTTTAAAAAAATCCTAGGTCATTTTTTTCCTCTCTCTATATATTTTTAGGCAATAATATTCAATAAATATTAAAACATATAATTAGTCCCATATATTTTATAGAGTAATCGAAATGGGAAGTGGTTCGTATATTTTTTAATTGTACATAACCTAGGTAAATTTGTCATTTTTGTTTATATGAGTTGCTTTTGTTCCTTAGTGATATTAGATCTGACACATTATAAATAAAAATATTGTAATTTGTTTTAAAAATAAACTTAATTTTTTTGCGTGCTATAATTATTTATTTGCCGTCTAAAAAGAACAGTGTAATCGAAACAGGAAGTGACTCACATATTTTTTAATTGTAAATAATATAGGTAAATTTGTCTATCTTTTTTTTTTGCAGTAATATTATATCTAAAATATTAAAAGTCAAAACTCTGTAAAATTTTTTCAATAAATAAACTTGAACAAAAGAGCACAAAATTAAAATTTGAAGCCAATTTGTTTTTTTATTTTATAAGATTTATTCATCATATTATTATATTAAATGTATTTAAGAATACTGATATGAATGTTTTTTTTTAAAAAAAAATCCTAGGTCATTTTCTCTCTCTCTTTGTATATATTTTTAGGCGATAATATTCAATAAATATCCAAACATATAATTAGTTTCACATACTTTAATTTGACATAAATATACAAATATATAATTAATTTGACATACTTTCAATAATATATTTAATTTAAATGAAATAGACAATTATGATCAAACATTCCACTAATATCTAATAATTAAAGAAAAAGAAAGAAAATTACAAACAACATGGCATGCATCATCAACCACTATAATTATCAGTACTATTGATATAATTAGAAAGAAAAAAATAAGAAGAAAAGGTGCTTAAAAACAACACTTAGCCCTAGCTAAATATCAGTTGTTCCTATTACATTGGCCTACCAGGAGCAGCTCCGCGACCAGAACCATACATGTTGCCTTGATGATGGGGATGGTGTCCCATCATCATCATAGTCGACTGCATCCCACCATACACACTGCCCCCACCTCCACCAAACCCACCGCCAGAATTTCCACTATTTGCAGCACCACCATCGCCCGCCGCACCATCTCTCTGATCACCTTGCCTTACTGCTCCCATGGCAGCAGTCCTCTCTCCTTCCATCTCCCTGAACTTTTGCAGATAAATCTTCAAAGGCTCAGCATAATCTTCAAAACCCAAAGTTGTCATGGCCCACAAAAGATCATCGCCATTGACTGTCTTCCTCTTCTCTCTCTGGCACTTATCGGATGCCTCTCCGGTGATGAAGCTGATGAACTCAGAAACACACTCCTGCACAGTCTCCTTAGCATCCTTTGAAATCTTTGCGTTAGCTGGTAAAGCTTTCTTCATGATCCTGCTAACATTGGCTATGGGCAAGAGCTTGTCTTGCTCTCTTGGTGATGTCTCGCTGTTGTTTTGCCCTCCAGACTCATTGTCTGAATCAGCCATGAAACCTGAGGATTCTTGGGCTTGACTTTCTTTAATACACACACACACATATATTGGTATGTTGATATTGATATTGTTTGTTTTGGACCGTACATTTATTGATAAGTTTCTTACAGGTGGATGCTTGATTGGCCGTTGGATCAATCTGAGAAAAGGATTGAAAAAGTTGACATGTTTATGTAGTCGTTGTCCAGTCCAGACGTGTACAAGGTTCCTGTTGGCTTGATGATGGGGTTAAGCAAATATTAATGATAGATTTATATATTACTTACACACGAATTAATGAGAGTTAAATATTCATTACATAAACATTAATAAAGAACAAATATACCCGACACATGTGTTAATGGGATAAAAATAGAATCGCTTATAAAAAAACTCTTGTACACCTAGGGATGTCGTTGGAGTATACACTTGTTGAACAAGTTTCTTGTACCCCAGTTAAAAAGCTTGTGTTTGTTCATACATCTTAAAGGATATGATGTTGGGCCCAGGGCATAGACTCGAGCCCAAAAATGCATGAGGTTAGGCCTAATAGATTCAAGGTAATTTATTGTATAAATGGAGAATTCAATGAAAACCCAAGGGTGATCTTGATGCCGTAAAACTTATAATTTCATAGAATTTTTAGTTTGAGTTTTGCAATCAAGTTTTCAGTATGACATTCTTTTGTTGTAGCTTTGCATGAGATAATACAGTAAAATGGTTTAATAATATCACACTAAGACACGTATTATTATTCATTGTGATAGTGTAATTATAATTTTGTCCTTAAAAACGAAAGACAATGCACTCATCTCTAGGAATAAAATTGTGTTTTTACCATGATACAATTGTCTTTAACATATTGTATGGAGTTATATTTTTTATTTCATAAAATGTAATAATTGATTGTGTATTTTGAATAAAGTAAAGCTTGATTGCTGAATAATTTGAGTATATTTCCAAGTGTATTTCATAATTTTGAAGGGATGTGATGTTGTTTCATTGCTTCAATAATTGTAGAGGAGGGAAGGGAGATGGATAGTGCAGATAGGAATAGTTGGGGCAGACTTGAAAAATGGAGACAGAAGGAGCTGATTGCTCGTGTTTTCCTGCCAAGGTTACAACACCAATGAAACGTGTCTATGGCTCTCTCTACATATATGCTTAAAGGTTGGATTTTTTGTGATTAATTAATAATTAAACTTTAATTTATAAAAGAAGAATTCGAGGATGACAAGAGTAGGCAACCAACCTCCATTAACGTCCCTTCTACCTTCTAACTTCTACCAGTGTACACCTGGTGAAACCATGGTTAGACTAAAAGACCAACATGCCCTTCTATTTCTTTTACTCCTCAAGCTTTTTTTTCTCGTTTTCTATGGGTGTCGAGTCAACTTTCACCTTATTTTTTTAATTACTTGCGCAACATGGATTAGCAAAGGAAATAAATGATAAACGTATGAATCCATCTGTAGTGATTTATTGTGCTGAAAATGTGGGGGAAAAAACTATAGTTCTCGTTAATATAAATTTTAATTTTAATGTATAACACTTGAATTTAAATGGATATAAATCTATAACGATTTATGATTCATGTATATTTTCACATTGAATTATGATGATAAATAGAAATTTGAATTGTCAAGTTTTAAAATCTATATTTTATTGTTGATCAAGTTTAAATTTTGAAATGGGAAAAAAATTATACATGGGGTATATGGTAATTTGAACATTAGGTATTGAGTAGAGTAATTTGTTGACGGTCCAAGTCAACAAATGAAGGGCAGAATTGTAGTAAGAAAGCATTCCAAGGAACCCAAGAGCACCTCATAAAACCACCCTCTCTTACCTTATAAAACCAAGTTAGAAGATTTTGCGACAAACACAAAGAAGATGAGCTACTTTAGCGGCTGCAACAATCTTGTGACGATGATGGATTTCATTTCCACCATCTTCATCTTCTTCGCTATCACCTTTCAAGCATCAGCAGCCAAAGCAGAGAACCCATTCATGGAGTTTTCAAGTAGAGAAGAGTTGGTGCAATTGGCTGGCTATGGAGAGGAAAAGCTATCGACTGTGCTAGTCACAGGCACGGTTCTCTGCGAGGCTTGTTTGCATGGTGAAAATCAATTTCATGCATGGCCAATATCAGGTTGATTTTTCCATGCTTCTTAATTTTCTCTGTGGCTTACTTTCATTTCTCGATTGCATGCATGCCCGCACATAAGTATTTCTTTCAGCAAATTTGAACAAAAAACAAAACTGGTCATCATGAACATATTGAGGTGATCGTCTAGTTTTGTCTAGAGATGATGAAATTTCTCCAGCTCTTTATCCCATGTAATCTCTACAATTTTTGGACTTTTCTTTCCGTGTAATTACTTGTGTATAAGAAGTATATTATCTTAATTGGCTAAATATTAGCTAGATTTGCCCGAGGTTTCGGTGCTGTTTTAGGGTTTCTTGTAAATCTTGCATATAGTTTTTGAGGAGTGATCTTTAATTGTTTGAGATTATTGGTCACCAGCTTTCAGCCTTTCATGGTAGAAATAACATAGTTTTCAGCCAAACTTGTTATGAAAGAAAAGAGAAACTACTAGAATTAGGGATTATGTCATGGTTTATATAGGTGAAAAGTCGCGGTGGCCATGTTAAGGCAGCTGTAAAATGAAGCAAAATACAAAGACATTGCTAAAAATCACAGCTTTTTGTTTCTTACGTTTATTTTTTCACTTCCTATAAGCCTAAAAACCAAGGGTGAAACTACTTAGTGTTAATTTTCTACCTTATTTCATCTCTAGCCCATTGAAAATTTTTGAATGCCCCGAGGGTAGGTTGTTCCTCTTTAGGCGCCCACTTCCAAATCTTTATTTCTCGTGTAAGATAGTGGTAATCTTTGAAGAGATCACATTCGAATTTAATTTGTCCTTTATACGACAAATCTAAGCAAATAGTTATATACATATATATATGTGTTTGTGTGTGTGTTGCTGTCTTCTCCTTCTTGGCCCAGCAAATGAATGCCTGAAAACAAAGCTAAGATCCACCAACCTTGAATACCATGACCCAAACCACTCAGTTTGCTGTCACCTCAGGCAAGCCCCGGGTGATTGGGATGGGATTTTATGATCATTTTAATTCAATATATATTGATGAGGAAGATAGTATCAAAGAGAGAGATGAGGAAGCCCACGAAAACAGCAACATCTCACCATAAATTTGTGTTTAGTAGTTTTTTTTTTTTTTGATAAGCCGAAACTAACCACGGGTATCCAGGCCGCTGGGCCTGACTAATCCCGGGGGTGCACAGGGCCTCGGTAAGCATGTTTCCCACAAATGCACCACGGTTAAGTCATGGGCTTCGCCCAAGTCCGATGGCTCCAAGGAATTGTTTGCACCTGAACGGATTCGAACCTGAGACCTCATGGGGAGCACACCCACGAGCCCCAGGCCTCCACCGCCAGGCCAACCCCTTGGGGTTTTTGTGTTTAGTAGTGTCATAGGATAAAATGACGTTACTAAACACATCCTATATATATTGCTTAATTGTCGATATGAATTATGAAATGTATAGTTTTGTATGTTTTTAGTGTTTGTGAATCATTTTAATATACTAATATTAAAATAATAAATTTTTATATAAATCCCACTTAAATGAAATGCAAGATCCTTTCACCTAAGTAATTCAACTTGTGTCTTGATTTTGACCTAACTGAGAGTAGGTTTAGTGTTTGGAGTACACAAAACTTGAAAAGCAATATAGCATGCACTGTTAAAAAGTATACATATGTTGGAATCCTTACAGGTGCTCTGGTGAGCGTCCAATGCCACTCCAGTGCGAAGCGGAGCAAGAAAAGTTCAGCACAAGCAATCACAGATGAATATGGAGATTTCCTAATTGATCTCCCTTCCCACCTCCATGGAATTCCCCACCTGGAAAGAACATGTTCAGTTAAGGTTCTAAGATTACCACAGAACTCGGCATGCAGACCAGCTCATGCCAGGAAACAGAAGGCACTGAAATTATCATCGGTCGGGAATGGCATCCGTAATTACAGTGCCGGGGAGATGAAGTTTCTTCAAGTAACATCTAAACCTTTACAGGCATGCAGCGAGAGAGGAAGCGGCGATAAGCAGATTGCATGGTAGATAGCCAGTTTGAGAGAAGATTGGGATACAAGAACAAGGCTCACCTAGATGGCGCTACAGTCACAGCATTGAGCATCATGGTTTCAATACTTTTCTTTCTACCAGGTGTAAGTACACATGAGTGGCAACTACATGTAAATAGCATGTAGATAAATAATGATATCTTGTGATATTCCGTTTGTTTGTTCCTGGATCTTGCTGCTGCAGGACCACTTCGATTACTAGAACCAAAGCTATGTTTCACGGCACGAACGTCTTTACAGATCGTAGCAAGTTTAATGTAGAGTATTGAGAGAGAGAACTATATTCACTTATATGAATGACTTGTAATCATTATGGAGAGGGGAGTCCATATTTATACTAGAGAGGAGATGTTACTTAACGGTTACCAATAAGTAACACCCCTAGATAAATAGACTAGGTTCATCCCTCATGGTTGAACCAATGCCAAACCGCACCTCTAGATATATAGACCGGGTTCATCCCTCATGGGCGAACCAGATCAATCCCAATAACCAACAAGCATGTAGATAAATAATGATATCTTGTAATGTAAAAAAGCTTGGAGTGATTCTAATCATATAAACAAAATTGTCCATTAGAAATTAATTTTCCCTTGATGCCATGGAAAAGTATGGTATCAACAAGAGAGACAAGGTTCCAGTTTTTACAGGTTTGGCAACCATTATATGTAGTTATTGATACACAAAAACAAACATATGAAGTGGCAAGACACATTGTCCAGGAGCACCATTTCACCTTTAGGAAACCCTGAAATTAATACTACTCAGGATTTACATTTTTCTGCTCACCTGCTGAAACTATGTACTTTGCAACATCAGCGCAGCACGTAAGTTTATCCGCTTTCTCCTCAGGGATTTCAATGGAAAATTCTTCCTCAAAAGCCATGACAAGCTCGACCCTGTCTAAACTGTCCAGGCACAAATCTTTCTGGAAATCAGCCGTCTCAGTAACCTGTTCAGAGGCCAAATGAAATCAACATTGCGTTTTTTACCCATGTCCTTAGCAACGGACAGAGTGATTGCTGGTTGAAATTAAGAAGAAAACCTCTTTTTTTGACGTAAAGTATTACCTAATCATCAGGTTAATGGTACTAGGTAAATTTAATCTAATGGAGAGTAAAGGTAAGACTTCCACTTCAAACAATCATAAAATGGACAAGAAACATACAAAACAAAGAACATTACAAGGGAGCCGTCAATTAGTTACCTTAGTGGCATCGATTTTATCAAACTTCTTAACCATTCCAATGACTCGATCCATGATTTTATCAGGGCTGGTGCCTGCTGATGTACACATCTGCCGATGAAGCTGCTTGAACACATTTCCTCTCTGAGCAAATAAAAATTGTTCAGCAGAACCCCTCAGCCTTATGTGGCTCAAGATGGAGTTTCTTATGCTTTGCATTTCGACACAAGCTGAAAATCATCATAAGTCTTCCGAATCAGAATGTGCAAATCAAATCACAAAAATTCAATGCCAACTGCCAAGACAGTATACATGAATGCGAATGACAGCTGAATGACAACCAAATTTCGAAAACACACTTGTATGATCAATAGGGAAACATTCTTTCAACAAGCCAGAACTGTACGTAGCATCCTGGCTAGAAGGATGTAAACCAGTAACATGTCTAGAGTGAAAAGAAGGCTGATGTATCAACATTTTTTTTACCCGAGCCCTCCTTTCTAAGCAAATGAACTCGATTTAGAGTAATAACTCATCATCATTGGGCTCAGCCAAGCATTGAGACCAAATTGTAGGTTGGATAAACTGTTTGATCCACAATCTTTGTTGTCAGATCCATTTTTTCTCTAGACTCGGTCAATTGTCAAGCTCAGACATAAATGAGAATGACAAACTATTAGACTCACCATCTTCAGTACTCTAATAAGTCAGAAATAATATTTACTCTAATAAATTGAGGATATTTTATATCAGAAATATTACATTTTAGTCTTTTCTCTCCATAAAGAGATTCACGGGTTGTCTTCAAAGAAAGGGATTTATTTTTCTACTGCATAATTATTTTTAGAATATTTCTCTATTTATATTTTTTCTCAAAAAGCCATTGCCTTAGCCATAAGAGAGTCCCCAAATTCATCAAAGGGATGCATTTTCTCAACTCTATATCCCTTTGATGAATTTATATTTATTTACAAGATTTTTCTCTGTAATGTTATTGTATTTTCTCTCAAAAAAACCATTAACTTAACCAACAAAGTCCCTGAATTCATCAAATGAAACATTTTTTTTGCAAATATCATGCACCTTAAAAGGAGAATGAATCAAATTTTAAGAATCAAGAAATTAACTAATTACCCAAACATAAGTCCTCTTTCAAACTACTTGGATTTTTTAGAGCATCATAAAAAACACTATGGCCAGTATTTACAAATAAACACAAGCATCTACAATTTAAAAGAAACCCCATTAATGTTTTTGAACTTTCACTTATCGTTTGTCATGATTCAGTAATTTGCACTACTAGCAAAAACATGTAGCTCTAAAACACACGTCTTACAGAAGGGAAACCGTAGCATTGTAGCCAAAAAACTGAACAGAACAAAGGCCCAAGAGAGCAAAATCTGTCAAAATCATTCAAAGCTTATAACTTTCAGGACAAGACATTATTCATAGGTTAATGCATGATATCACATGCAAAATTGACCATGAAACCACAATGGAAAGTTACACAAGAACCAATCTCATGCAAAAATGATTCTTACATGTATTGATTCACACACTTTCTGGGTTTTTTCTTTTGTCTAAGTTTATAAAACACTTAACGTCAAAGCAACAAATTCGGACAAAATAATCTATCAAGTACCAAGATACAAGTAAAAGACATGGCTCATGAAATAAAAAAAGACAGACACTTCAATGAGTAAGAAGAGCACAGTAATTACCAGCAATTTTAAAGAGAAAAAACAAAGCAGGAACTGCTTACTCACGAGATTTTGTGCCCGTGGATACTGGCTTTTGAGTTAAAATAATAGTTGTTCGGGTGTTTGATTTACTGCCACAATGAAGCCCCCCTGTTGGATGGAAGCAAGAGCCTTCTCAATTTAAGTTTCGTTTCACTGGTGGTACTCGTTTGAACAGAGAGAGAGGGAGAGAGTATTAAATGATATTGTTATTTATAATCCGGTTCAAGACTGAGTGATGTTAAAAATAACTACGGAGTACGGATCATCATGATTTTTTTTAATGGCAAGTGAATAATGATTTTTTAGAGTATTTTTTATTTTAAAATATATTAAAATGATTTTTAACAAAAAAAAAATATTTTTATATCAGTATATCAAAATTATAAAAAGATACATTGAAATAAATATTAACTTAATATTGTTTTAAAAAAATAAATATTTTGAAAACACTTTAAAATATAAGTTACCACATTCTAAAACAAGGAAAAATGTGTTTGGTATTGTGATTTAAGTTGCTTTTTAAAATATATTTCACTTCAAATGCATTAAAATATTGTTTTTTTTTATTATTATTTTTAACATCAATACATCAAAACAATTAAAAAAATAATTTTATTTTATTTAGTGAAAAATACTTTTGAAAAACACCTAAAAGCATAAACAACATCACTCCTAAACACACTTTAAGGCTTAATCTTTCTGCAGTTGGAAAGCTCTTTTGTAAGAATTTAGATTTATTCAAACTATTTTTTTGTGTGTACTTTTATATTATTTTGATGTGCTAATATTAAAAATAAATTTTGTGTAAATAAAAATATTATTTTTTAGACAAATATTTTGAAAAACAATTATTATCACAATATTAAACAAACTCTAAATACCCAATTGAAAATATGGTTGCCTCATTTTCAAATGTAACTTAAATAAAGATCATTTTATAATGTCGGTAATTAGATCATTGACCTGCGTTCGACTATGGGTTAAATTAATCTTTTTAATATAAGAAAAAATTAGATATTGTTAAGTTTTTATTGATGAAAATAAAATTTAAATCATATTGAAATTGATTTGATATTAACCGATTAACTTTGAGATTCTAAAAGCACCACAAATGAACTGTAATAACTTTGACTTAAATTTTTTCTCAACATGACATATTTTTTTAATATTAATATAATAATATGTTGTATTGAGTTGGGTTAACATATCAAATTTATAACTTAGTTTGCTTAGTAATTTAATATTTTAAAAGATTATTAAATAAATAAAAGATGTTAATATGTGATTGTTATCCATATCATTCTATACTCAAGGAGTCATCCGATGGAAAAATAAAAGGGTCAACCATAGTGCCATCTAACACGTCTAGTGGAGACATTGTTGATGGGAAAATATATGCAATTCAACTCGCGGTGATTTGATAATGATAAACTTTTTTATACTCTCCCTCTATTACCTCTCATGACTTTTAATATTTGTGTTGAGTATGAAGAATTCAATTATATCCTCTAGTTTGGATTTAATTTAAATTGGGTCATTATTTATTAAAATTCTATTTGTTTTGATTTTAAAGCCTTTTGAAATTAATTGTTTTTCAATTTAATCCCTCAATACTTTATTTAATTTAATTTTTGTATCCAATTTGATCCTTCTTCATTTGACTACTATTTTTATTATCCTTTATTGGATTATTTTTGTCAATTTTGTCTTTTAATATTTTATTTTATATTCGATTTCATTCCTTATTTTTTTTAATTATTGTGTTTTATTTCTTTTATCATTTTTTATCACTTATTTTTTTATACAAAATATGATGCTCGTTGTTTTGATTTTGATTTTGATTTTGTATCATTAGGAATTTTTCTTCTTCTTTTTTTTCTTTTATGAGGTAACCTTGGACTTATTGTCTAATCTACCATTTCAAAAACTTAACTTGATTGTGCTTGTTTTTTTTACTTTCTTTTTTAAATGATGTTTGTTTATTAGTTTTATCATTAGACATTGAGCTGCTAGGTTTTAAGCATCATGATTTGTTTTGTCTTAGTTGAATTAACTTAAGTTGATTTATGTTTTTTTAGTGGATTTATTTTCAATCTTATCCTTTAGAATTGAATTATTGTCCTTAAAGCTGTGTTTTTTTTTCTACTTTTCTTTATATGGGGTTATCCTAGTTGCAAGTTAGTCCAGTCAACATGTGTTAGCTTAATTTTTTTCGTATATTTTTCTATTCTTTTAAATTCGGGTTTTTATAGGTCTTTCTAATTTTATTTTTATTTTGATCTCATTTCTTGCTTGATGGTTTAGTAGATCTAACTTGAATTGACTTGAGTTTTTTTCTTGAATATTTTTTTTTGCAATTGATTTTTGTTTTGCTTTCATCATTTTGTACTTAGATTATCAAACATTGAGTTTTATATTTTTTTTCTTTTTTTTGGAAAAATTACCCTGATTTTATATAGTAGATTGTCGTCAAATTAACTTATATGGACTTTATCATCATTTATATATATATATATATTTTTTTTTTTAACTTCTTAGAAACATTTATCCAGTCTGCGTGGGCCACTACTATAGTAATATCCAAGCTAAAATTAAAAAAAAAAATATATTTTTTATTTCTTATACCCTAATCTGATATTAGAGCTGTGATGATTAAAAAGAGATATAAACCCTTAACTTTTCGAGTAACCGTCAAGATTTGCTAGTTTTTAGTACTTTTTAATAATTGTTATTGTGGATTTTGGGATAAAAAGAAAGTAGCAGTACTATGTGTCAAGCACTGCAATTTCACCAAAGAACACAGCTCGGTGCGACAAGTACAATTCCTCCCTTTTGATAGTGGCAAAGTACAATTTGAATATTATTTATTAAAATAAGCTTTATAATATGATTTTTGGTTTTAGAAAAATAACATTCTCTTAATGGTAGTGATGTCTCTATTATTAGAAAATGAAAATAAGAGTTTATTAACTTGGTTTGAGATGAATTTATTGGGAGCACTAATGATTTTGGTTTATGTATTTTCTTACCTTGCATTGCCTCACATTATTTTTTTTATCTTCTTTCTATTTCTATAATGAACAGATCAACAAAATATTATGAATTAGATTTTTCTATTTATTTTAATTAACTGTTGCATTATTAGCTACATCTATGCTTAAAACTTATTTAATTTACATCTAAATGTTCCTAATATAAAAAAATGAATTAAAAATCTTCCCTTATAAGTTGATCTGTTATTTGTGTAATTACTTTAACTTTAAATATAAGATAATTTTTTTATTATACAGTATATTCATATATAATCTAGAAATCAGAAATAATTGAGTCTATGTCCTCAAAATTTAACAGCATATATATATATTAAAGAATTTATATTAACACCAAAAAATACTTCACAAAAATTAGATTTTTTTAAAGAAAAATAAATAAAGATAGCAATAGTTTAAAGGAAAAGAGCTTTGTCAAATGATGACGTGCCCACCATCCCTACACACTCAAATACTGAACATGAAAAACAACATTAGATTCGATACATTCACATCACTTTTTGGCCCACCTCCACCTCTTCTTTCCCCCCTTCCACCACCACAACCACCACTCTCCCTTCAACCTCTTTTCCCATCTCACCGGAGAGATCACTCTCCCTTTTACTTTTCCAAAATTCTCCTTCTTTCTCTCTTCCCCGGCACCCCCCCAACACACACACACACACACACACACACACACACACACACTCCTTAGTTACTTGACACAAAAATAATCATGTTACAAGCTTTGTTCAATTTTTGCATCTGGGTCTAGCCCAAAATTGCATCCTTTGTCTTGTTATTAATTTGATTCAACTATATGGTTGGTGGGTTTCGATAAAGTTCCAATCTTTATACAATACAATCAGTGATAAACAACAGCAACTACATTAATAAAGATCATAAATTTGTAAGTTGGTAAGAGTTATCGATAAATGGGGAATGTGAATGGAAGAGAAGAGGAAGAAGGAGCAATTAGTCCATCAAGTGGCGGTGAAGGAGAAAGGAGTAACAGCAGTGAGGTTATGGTTGCATCAGATGAGTCCCATGTTAGTTATCCTGCACCTCCTCCTGAAATGATGGGTCACTCACCTCCTCATAGCCCTAGAGCTACTCACTCACCTCTTATGTTCACTCCTCAGGTGTGTTTTTGATTCTTTTGTTTGTTATTTTCATGTGGGTTCTGTGAATGAATCAACTAGATTGTTTGAGGAATTGATTGGGTTTATTTGTTTTTGAGGAGTTATTAGATGATTCTGGATTGGTATCACATCATCTTCGTTGTGAGATTCTATTAGATGCAGGGGAATTTTGTTAGTTGTTTAGAAAGTCTTGATTTTGCTGTATTTTGTATGGGAATCAGAAGAAATGGAACTGCTTTAGCTGCTTTTAACGTGTGAAAAGATGTGTATATCATTAGCCATAGGGTTCTTGCTATGAGATTCTACTTGGGCGTGGACACGATTACACGATTAGTGGTTTCTAATGTGGTGTCATGTTGCTCGTGTTGTCAATATGGAGCAGAGTGTGCATTTCGATCTGATGTAAATAGGGATTGAGCTGTTATATTTATTCCAACAAGATCAAGTGTTACATGAACTAAAACTTTGTTGGATCCTGGTGATATTCATTTTAATATTTAGTGCTATCTTCATGTAACATGCCCAAGAAAATATTTTCGTTAAGCTGAGTTATTTGCTTTATGTCTATTCTAGTCTTCCATCTACAACCCTATTAGAGTTGCTATCTTTTAATTTCTTGTTTTTTGTTGTCAGGTCCCTGTGGCTCCATTGCAAAGACCTGATGACATTCAAATTCCAAGCCACTCGTGGATGCAAAATGCTTCAGGGTATGAAGAAATGTGCAATGAGCATGGAATTCCAACAATGATTACATGGAGCTATGGTGGCAAGGAAGTAGCTGTCGAGGGATCATGGGATGACTGGAAAACAAGGTTCTTAAAACTCAGTGCTTAGATTTTTTGTCTGTATCATTACGACTTCAGGAGCCACTTTGTGATTGTCTAATATGTCCTGTCTATATTGTTGATCAGAATTCCTTTGCAAAGATCTGGAACAGACTACACTATAATGAAAGTTCTGCCATCAGGAGTTTACCAATACAGGTTTATTGTTGATGGACATTGGAGGTATTCCCCTGACTTGCCCTGGGCCAAAGATGATGCTGGCAATGCTTACAACACTTTGGATTTGCAGGTAATATTTTTATCCCTTCCCTTTGGTGTCTCAGCATAACTTTATTCTGATTCCCCCAAATTAAAGAGGAGACCAGTAAAAATTCCCCTTTTCAATTAATCTATTGTGTCTATATGGAAACTGTTACTTTTCTTCTCTTTTCCTTGTATGATAAGTGGTGCGCAAGTAGTCCATAAAAGTTAAAATTTTCACTTACACTAAGCAAGCAAGCAATAGCAACTTCTTTCAAAGGTCCAAAAATCAACTTATCTTGCACTGGCAAAAGAAGGAGAAAGAATTTGACTTTAGATATTTATCCATGTCTTCATCTGGTAGAGATGTGGGTTCTCTTAGGTCTATTAATTTGTTGATCTCAGACTAACATATTTTAGAGTGTGACCATTTCTCCAACACCAGTGAAAGGGGTAAAAATGTTCACATGGAGCAGACTTGCTTTGATTCTATTACATTGGATAATATTCATGAGCTCAACAACGAGTAAAACATAAAGAGGAATTCATGGATAAAGTTGATTGATTTAAATCATTTTAGCTAGTGAAATTGGTATGAGGTTCAAAACAAAGAGCAAATAAATCAAATATAATTAGGTTTCTAAACAGCTCGTGGGTTGCGTTTTAAACATTAGATACCTTATTATTTCCACCTTATGTCCTGCCTTTCATGGTACTTCCAGCACAGTGTTCTCTTGGTTTCATCATGAATGCGCAAGGAAAAACTATCTTTGATGTAATTTTGGGTTATCTTCCCGTGTTACTGGCTCCACTCTGCCAGTTCTTTTCCTGTCTATTTTTGGAAGTATCATAAATGACAGAAAAATAAGGATAATATTTAGCGCAATTTTCTTACCCTAAAACTTAAAACAACATTTGGAGCTTGCCAAAATTGCATTCATACAGGTTATACTTGGTAGTTTCAGCTTCTTTCACTGAAGAAATAAAGCAGTTTATTCTCATAATTGGGTAGTGTAATGACATTGCAACGCTTGCTGCCTTGCAGGTTTAATGACCAGTTCCTTAAAATAGTGTATGCTTTGTTTGTAATATTTATAAGGATAAACCACAGCATATTGGCTATTGCATAATGGCAAAAGCATGGTATTCAAACAGCTTAGGACCTTCTGTTTCACAATTCTGATTTTGTGATCTATCTGACTTGTAGGATTAAAAGATATTTAATGCTGCTCATCCTACTAGTTTTTTTTAATGTCTTATGTGTGCCCCCATTACTTTTGTGTCTTGGAATTAGAATATGAACATTCAGAATTGTGGTTTCCTTTCCCTAGAGATCGATGCGTGATTAAGGGAAAGAAGGGAAACATCACGTGTAATGGTGATTGCTTGAAAACCTGTTTACAAAATTATGTTTTTACAGTCTGCGGAAGACAAAGCTAAAAAACAATTTTGTCCTTCTAACATTATGATTAGGTTAACACAAATGATGGTTAACACACATGCTTGTGTGCACGCACACACATGTATGCATATGAATCTCTCAATTTCATTTTATTATCTGGTTCTGAAGGCATACCTCTCCCTCCATCCTTGGTATTCTTGGAAAGTGTAGGATGAACATAGTTCCCTGACTAAGATTATACTGGAAAATAAAGATAGCCACTCGGTGATGGGATGAGAGGTATTTTCTGATAGCTATTGGTATTGCCAAATACTGTTTCGCAGGACTTTGTTCCGGAAGACCTTCAAAGTATATCTGGTTTTGAACCCCCCCAGTCCCCAGAGTCAAGCTACAGCAATTTGCAACTCGGTAGCGAGGATTTTGCGAAAGAGCCACCGATTGTTCCTCCACACTTACAGATGACACTGCTCAATATGCCAGCATCCTACTTGGAGATACCGCCTCCCTCATCAAGACCTCAACATGTAGTGCTTAATCATCTCTACATGCAGAAGGGGAGAAGTGAGCCTGCTGTGGTGGCACTTGGTTCAACACATAGATTCTTGGCCAAGTATGTGACTGTGGTGCTTTACAAGTCTTTGCAGAGGTAATAATTTATTGCATCTGTGTGGGATTATGGTCTACCATCTCTGAAATCTAGTTTACTATATGTCAATGGCTCAAGTAAGCTCAGGAAGGAGTCACCTCTGGCATTAAACAAAATTGTACTTTACAAAATACAAATCCTTGATAGCCATTGCTAGTCAATTAGCTACTTGTTTTAATCACACCATGTAGTTTGTTCTCAGCAATCATATGGGGAAAAGAGCTATTAAATGCTTTCACCACGTTCCCGCAGAGTCCTTGATTGATTTAACTGGATCAGGGACATCATCATGCATGACTTGTTACTTTTTTCTTCTCTGGAGAAGAAAATGGCTAGACGCGTGAAATCTGTGTAGTTTTTTATTATCCTGGTAGAAGAGATTATCTTGATGGCATAGCTGAGGGAGGTTCCTCTCAAATTTCTTCATTTTTCCATTAACGATCAAGCAATGACTTTGGATGAGTGGTTTCCTGGGCAAGTACAAAATTTCTCGTGGGCACTTGATCTTGAACGGTGGCAAGAAATTTACCATCGTTGGTAACAACAAGAATGTTTTATTTTTTGAGAAAATAGTTAAGTTAGAAATTTATTTGAAAAATAGCGAAGTTGTATTTTTACGCTAAAATAACATGTCTCATTTGCAATTTTAGAGGAGAAATGTGACTTTAGATACCTGCAATCTCTTTGTAAAAACGTGCAGGGCAATTTCCCCAGCCTTTCAATCCTTGGCCAAATAAATAAAAACAACCGCTAAATCATATTCAAGATAAGATGAATTCAACTATATGATAAAAACTTATTTTGATTCATAAGATAAGAACTTGACAACACAATGAATGATTGAGTTTCATATCTTATAGCTTAAATCAGAATTCCAACATACAACGACATTTCACAAATTCAAAATAAGAATAAGGATTTTATGTATAATATAAATAAGAATTTATTAAATTATTTTAATATTTTTTGATTGGTTTTATTAAGGTACTAATGATAATCTTTAAATGATTGTTTATATATATATAAAACTAAATTATTTTCTTGATTTTTTTAATTCAAAATTTGAAATCCAATAGATTTTACTATACAAGCATCGAGTCAAGGTGAAAGATGTATTTTTATCATTGTTAAAAATAGTTAATTAACATATAAATTAATTTGGCCATCTAAAGATAGTTTTCCCATACAAAGTACAAAGTGGGTGGGTGGAAAAATTGGATGTCAAGCCCTAAGAGACCGCGCCATCCTAGGTCATGTTACAAAACAGTTAGTACGGAAGCAATTCATGTCTGAATGATAGCACAAAAGTAGTAGTTTCTTTTAATGACAATTGTAGTCCTTTAGGTATTGCAATTTTGGCTCATCAAACTCAACGGTTCTGAAAAATATAATTGAGTCCTTAAACGTTTGATTCGGAAGCAAAATTAGTCCTTATATTAAGTTCTGCTATAAAATTTGAATGAAAATGATTTGTGCAGCAAGTTTCAGAACTTTAAAAGCCATAGAATTGAAGGGCGGAAGGAGGGAGGCGTGTGGAAGTTGTTCTGTATTCATTATTGGAAAAATGGAAAACGATATGAGTCACGACACAAAAAAGCTGTTTGGGACAGCTTTTCACTAGCCGCACCGCACAAATTCAAAAAAAAATTCTTATTTTAAATAAATATGTTTTGGTATTTTTAGATCATTTTAATGTGCTGATGTCAAAAATAATTTTTAAAAAATAAAAAAAATATCATTTTGATGTATTTCGGCACGAAAAACACTTTGAAAAGCTACCGCAACAGCTCTCCCAAACAGACCCAAAAAGATGAACCCGGTTGTGTCTTCTTCGGGAACAGTGAGGTTTGATGTGCAAAAATTACAATACATCAAGGAATGAAACGACCCCAGAAATAATTTTTAGCATTTTCATCTAACATCATTAAAAGATTTCAAATTCGGAAACCTTGGAAGACCACAAAAGCAAAACCAACATGTCCGAATTCGTTATAAGCATAAAATGCTAGTTTGTTTTCGTTATATTTCATGGAGTCATTGAAATGGAAAATTTATTTTGCCTTTTTGTAAGCTTTAAATTAGTGCTCATGTTGCAGGCTAAGAGAGATTCACACATTGAAGAGCCATGTTGAGTTAAAATGAAGGGGCTTGATAGTGAGACCATCCAACTACACTACACAGTCTAAAAGAAATTAAAGAGTTTCTACCAAGAATCATTGCAAGTAGAGACATAGTTGAAAGAAACACAGCAGCTAACTTGAAGCAGCTTGTTCTGTGCCTTGATCATCTGTTTGTTTATTAATATTGTTATTATTTATAGCCAGGAGGAATTTTCAAAAGGGTGAGATTCCATAGTTTCCTTTTGAAAATTACATAATACTAGTGGACAACTGGTGTATAGAATGGTATGTATGTCCTTGATTTAGGACAGCTAGCAGCTTTTGCCTGTTTATTGTATATTTTTTTCTCATTCCAGTAATCATAATAAGCTTAATCTACAGCAGTAATATCTTGTTACCTCTAGAATTTCAGTTCTTTTTTTCTGTATACTAAAGTGATAGGCCAATCTGTATAAAAAGATTGCACGAGGCATCCTGCTGAGAAGCATCTGTAGCATTGTTGTTAAAATCGCGAGTCAACTCGCAAAATCGTACGATTTTACGAGTTGACTCATCAAATCTTGTCAACTCGGGTAGAAAAATCGATTTTGGTTAAACTCGATTAAAATCGTAAAATCGGACTGGATCGGTCCGATTTTACGATTCTGCTTAAAATTGCATTTCGCGCACCCCCTCTGTCTCTGACTCTCTGATATATATATATATATATATATATATATATATATATATATATATATATATATATATATATATATATATATATATTATCTTTCTCTCAATCTCTCTTGTATATATTATGGAATTACTATTGAAAATTAGTGATATTAACTTTAAAATTTATACTTAAAATTTTTGAAAAAAATAATTTTTTTTATTTTTTACTTTAAATAAAATTTACGATTTTACAATTTTTCTACCTACACGATTTTAGCTATGATTTTACGATTTTTGTACAGAAAAATTCAGGTACGATTTTACGATCCGATTTTTCGAAGCCCCTTCCATGTCGTGTCAAAATCACGATTTTAACAACCATGATCTGTAGTGATATTCACTCAAATCAGTCAGTCAGTAGCCAGCATTCAGTGCTGTATCAAGAACAGGAGACCATGACCCAAAGGAGAATGCATGGATTTTATTACCAAATAGAAAATTCCCTATTTTGTGAAGGGCATTCTCTGCTACATACAGGAAGTAAAAAGCATCTCACTCATTCACATCAAAGTTCCCCAGCAAACAATTACAGGAAGATCAATTGGAGCTTGGGAGGGATTGGTATGAATTCATTGCCAAGTTGAGAGAAATTACTGGTAACAGCTGTTAGCTGAGAGCAGTAAATGTTCATTGAGGTGGCATAAAGAGGAACATCATAACCTGCAGCTTTCTAAGTAAAAGGAAAGAAGCATGTACAAGAACGGAAAATAAAAATGGATTCTCTATCGCTCCCAATTTCTTATCCATCTCTCAAATGGCTGCGTGGCTATTCAAAAGACTGGACATCCCTTAACTACAATCCCTGGAGCTGTTGGACAAGTAGCCAAAGGACAGTGATCAAGTTCTGTTCCCCACCATTTCAACTGTTTGCCCGTATTTTGCACGGCGAAGAACAATAAAACACCCATGAAAGCTGTCCCAGCATCCAGTGCTGCAGATAGGACATAGTTATACTTCTGCCACCAGTGCTTGCGATAACGAAAGACGAAGTAGTT
Source organism: Salix arbutifolia (assembly GCA_025169955.1). NCBI lineage: Eukaryota > Viridiplantae > Streptophyta > Magnoliopsida > Malpighiales > Salicaceae > Salix > Salix arbutifolia. The sequence continues at coordinate 399,462 of CM045907.1, forward strand.
GAAGATAGTTCCGGTGACCAGCCAGCTCGCGATGTTGGTGGGAGTTGCAGGTGGCATTCCCGCAAAACCATAAGATATAACTGGCACATTTATCAATGCAATCCATTTCTTTTCAGGGAACATCTTGCTCAGTACCCAGAAAGGAACAGGCAAGAAAGCTCCGACGAGGAACAGCCATACTAAGTTCCTGTAGAGGCCACCAGGTCCGAAGAGCCTTCTTGGTCCAATGAGGCCCCAGATTACAGAAGAATCAAAAGTGACTCGGTACTTAGGACAGGTCCATGGACTATCAGAATTAAGGACATCGGTATCGCAGATATTTTCAATGTTCTCCAACATCCACCATGCAACTGCAAGATTGATTGTACCAGCAACAAAAGTCCCCGCCAGCTGAGGGAAACACCAGATCTATGGTTAATACTTCGCACTACTAAAGCAAGAAACTTCAATGCCCAAATGTACAGATTTCTGCAATGCCATACCTGAGCTACATACATGCACCTTGGTGGAATTTTCATGTAGTGTCCAAGTTTAAGGTCAGCTAAGAAAGAAAGAGCATGGATCGTGCTAATCCGTCCATAAATCTTGAAAAGCAGGTTTGCAATTGGTTTTCCTGGCAGAACATATCCAATCATGAACTGTGCTATGATGTCATAGCCAGGTTGCTGAGATGTAAACACCACATTATTAGATAAAACAGAAATACAATCTACTAAGATTCGGCTATCCATTAAAAGTAAAGTTTCCCAAGTCTAAGAGGGCAGATAAGAAAAGACACAAAATTTTAAAAAATTGATCATACCTGATTCGTAGTTGCTTGAATAACACCAACAGGAAGGGTAACAAGCCAAGCCAGGAAAAAGGCAAAGAGCATGCCCCACCATCGCAGCTGCACTGTTTCTTCCCAAACAAAAGACATTAACAAGGAGAGGACAGTACTTCCTATTAAGAGAATACAAAACCACCAATCAGGAACTTCTTTGTAAGCTTTCATCAATTCTGAATGAACATCCAATTTCACATTCTGCATTGCTCTTCTACTTTGCCTCCAAATATCCCTGGACAAAGGAAAACACGTATTGTCATTTATTAAGATCCAGTGATAAGGGCACCTATACATGTATTACCAGGGTACCTTCCGTTAAACAGCGCCACATGTGTGAGGGTTGCTGTGAACCTTGCAAATCCTGATCCAATTGACAGGGCAAATAGAGGGCTAAGATACAGCTTGCTATAACTATCATAAGCAGGGATGTTAAGTTGAAAATCTGGGGTCAAGATCTTTGTAGTTTCATATTTTTGCCCGCTAGAAGTGAATAGCTGATTAGAAAATATTGGAAACTTCCGAGCATCGAAAGTGTTATATTTCCAATAACACAAAGGGAGTATTATGTAGATGAACATGATAAATCCAACTGCGATGTTGACAATGGAGGACCAAGGAGTAACTAGAGGACTGCCATGGTAGGCTGAAATCCCAGCCCAATCAAGAGTGAAGGCACCGACACCAAGGCCATGGTAGCCTGACCCTACTTGCTGAGCTGTGATACTACGAGGCCATACCCAGCACACCCATGAGAAAAACGTCATGATTGGGAACAAGTAACCCGGGACTGCATAATAGAGAAAGCTTGCTGTCATGGCAATGAGGAAGAATTGCATCCTAGTCAGGCCTTTACTTTTTGGATCCTTTTCATGCAGTGCTCTGTAGAGACGAGATTGTTAGATGTGACAACATTATTGCCAAAAGTTTCCTACAAGCTAATCACATATGAATGTTTTCACCCGGATTACTTTGTCTTCACTAATGACCATCAGGAATATGATCCCACATGCAAATTCATGACAGCCAAAACAAATTATGAAAGCATATCATTATCTATCAACAACAACCCAATGTCAGTAGCATCATGCACTTTGTCCCCTAAGGCAAGAACAGATACAGAACAGATTCTCGAACAGTTAACATGCACTTGAATCACATAGCAACGAGCTAAAGTAATGCAACTAGAATTATAGACATAGTCAACTCCATTATTCAAACAAGCGCAAATTGTTTGAGTTCATTTCTCTTAACACCACAACTCGATAAGAATTTTGCAACTTCCTTTTTTTCAGCCTCTATTTGAACTTTTAGAAGTATTCCGTCACATGAATCTTCAGTAATGGAATTTGAACCACAAGCAATCTTTGGATATATTGAGGAATAGATCAACTATCACCATCCCTTCAAAGATTTACCAGTTGTCAAGAAAGAGCAGAAAATTTGTACTTCGATTGTCAAAATCAATCAAGATATGGGATTCTAAAAGTTAAAGCTTAAAGGCTTGAAAACAATTTCTGTGTTTTGTATTTTCACATCAACCAAACAGATATTTTATAAAATGTAGGGCCAAGATTTTCTTATAAAAAAACAGACCTGAAAAGAGAAACCTGAGCAAGGTTTGAAGGCCACCACATCTCAACAGGATAAACCAAGTATTTCCTTAGCATCCCAGCCCATCCATATCCCAAAATCTGCAGATCAAGAACCATAAACAAAAAAATCAAATGAAAATTTACAGTTAAATGCACTAATAAAACAAAACTAAATTGAAAAGAAGATAGCTTTTTGTTGAAAATCAAAGCACAGTAACCCTATCCCCTACAGAATGCACATAAAAAAACTGAAAATAAAAAGAGCCACAAAAAGTTTAGAGTCCAACATGCAAATAATCAAATTCAATTTTCTAATCATATTAAAATATAAAAAAATCCCTGTTGTTTCACTACCTAAAAATCAACCATGATTCTTGAGTCTAGACACAAATCATAAGCAAACAATACCAAAAGAAAATCTAAAACAGTACTATTTAGCCCAAAGAACAAAAGATTTCATGTAGTAATGTTCTTTACCTGAGTAGTCAAGACTATGAACAGCCCACAGAGGAAACTCAGATTCTGCTTATAATAAGCCTTCATAACAGTAATGGCACCAATAGAGTAAGCATCACCACCACCAAAAGACACACCACAATTAGCAAAGATAGTGATAATCACATGTTCTTTCATATTAAAAGGCCCTGGATTCAAACTAAAACTCCAACCCAAAATCCTGTAATCTCTAGTGGGCAAAGTCTTAGCCATAAACTTCCCTATGGGCAACACGGCAATTTGCATAAGAATGGCAGAGATAGTGAGTGGCTGCGTACGGTAAGTGAAAAAAGTGTTCAAAAAGATAAGTATTATGCATGAAGTTAAACCCAGAAACCATGCACGAAAAGTCAGGACAGGAAGTGTTGGGTCATCAGTTTCAGGCACAACTAAAGCCACTTCCTCAATAGGAAATCTTTCATGTTGATCTTCTGCGGGTGAATCTAACCCTAACCCATTTGTGTGTTTCTCGTCCTTTCTCTCTGTAGTTGCCATTCTTGAACTAGAAAGACAAACAGACGACCAAGGATCACTTCTTTTCTCTCCTGTAAGAAAAAAAGTTTGGTGCTTCGGATGTCTGTCTGGTTGTAATATATAGCTGAGAGAGTGAATACATAATTAATTACAAATTGTTCAGAATACTGCACAGCCCGTGTTTAAAAAAATCAAAATCAAAAGATTTATTTTTAATGTTTCTGCAACCCGTGATCCCAAATGAATTAGAAGTAGTAAATTAGTAGCACTGCCCTTTAACTGTATTTTTAATTTTTTTTATTGTTTTTAATGTATTAATATAAAAATAATTAAATTTTATTAATAAAAAATATATTATTTAATATATTAAAAACAAAAATAATTTAAAAATAACATCTCCCAAGAGAATGAGTGGGGTCAGGTGTTGTAGGGTATTTAATTCTCTTTGCACGTGAGAGACCCTAGTGCTGTCCAGTTGAAACACAGTCAACTAAACAGTCTTTGACCTCTTTTATTCGAAAATTATTATCAATTATTTTTAGATATTTTTATTTTTATCTGATGGTATTAAAAATATTTAAAAAAAATATTATTTTAATGTATTTTTGAATAAAAATTATTTAAAAAAACAACATCAATCACATTATCAAATAGACACTAGATTCAATATGTCGAGTGAGCATCGATTTATATGGTTTAGTTTTAATAAATAAAACTTATCTAAATTAATTTTTAAAACAAAAACTTAACCAAACCAAATAAAAAAATTAAGCCAAACTGATTTTATATTTTAAAAAATCAATAAGTCCAATTTAATATGTAGGTTTTTTAAATGATTTTCTTATAGACTTGGATTTAATAGTTTATAATGGATATATTTGTTTCAACTAGTTTGGGTTAAGATTTTTCATTTTTGGTTTCTAAAACTAAATAGATTTGTGTTTTCATTTTTTACCTGAAATCGTCCAAAACAATTGAAAAACTTGTTTGATTCAATTAATTTATTTTGTAGATTTTTATTAATATTTCAAATGATTTTATTAATCTCCTCACCTTTAATTCACTTTTCTTCTATATATCAATTTGAATTTAAACAGCATATTTGAAATTTAATTGAAAAAATAATGGTTTGATTTATATATAAAGACCTGAAATCATAAAAGTTAAATAAAAAAACAAGGAACCATGAATGAATGATTGATGATTATATATACAGGAACCATGAATATATATTTTATTTATTTAAAAAAAAAGATTGACAGAAACAATTTTAATGGTAATTTTCAATTTCTATTACGATAGCGTATTGTGAGATCATACGAGAGCTCTGTTTTATGCAATTATGGGAGTATTTTTTTCTGCTGGAGGCTGATGCAATAAACCAATCGTCGTCCCCAATCACGGAATGATGTTTCGTCAGCTTGCGATCATTTTCTTCCATTGCTTTGACAATGATTCATGCATGATAGTGATGTCCCGATGAAATCTAAATAACTTTCAGCAATGTGTTCTTTAGCTGATTATTTTTTTATTTCTAGCAATTTAATTAAATATTTTGAGCCCATAAGATTGGTAGTTGATGTCTAATGTTTGATAAGTCAAATTAGTTGTTAGCTGTAAAAGATTTTTTTTATATAAATATTAGGACTTTTGATAGTTAAATAAGTTTCTTTACATAAAAAAATCATTTTGATAGTGATGGTCTACCCTAGAAAAATAAATAAAAGGAAGCTAGCTTTTTATTTTTATTTTTTGGTGTGTGTGTGTGGAGAGAAAGTGGAAAATTGATGCCTTAAAGTTTTTGGGATTGCTTTTTGCTATTTTTTATTTTAAAAAAAAAATGCTTCATAAAAAAAGTAAAAGAATGGGTAACAACAATATTTAAAATTGATAAATATTTTTTATATAATATTAATGAGATGAAAGTATGGAAGTCATTCAAAAAAATATTGTACAATTGGGAGTATAAGGAGGGTAAAATCCAAAATATTCCACTTAAGTGTTGAGTTTGGATAGGTTGTTTCAGTGCATAGAACACTATATTGGCTGCATGAAAAATCTACATGATGGTAGAAATATATATTGGTCTCTCAATTTATAATTGTTTTAATTGCGCTCTAATTGACTTTATACTTTTAAATTTATATAATTTTATTTCCGTCAAAACTTCAATAGCGGTCTTAAATTTACATCTTTTTTACTTTTGTTCTTTGTTTTGGATTTATACAATTTGACTTTCAATTGACCATTAATTTTTCAATTTTCTTGAATTTCACCTCTCATTTCATCCAGTTGACTTGGTAAAAAATTAAATTTGGTCTATGAAAATTTCAATATTCTCAATTATATCCGAATTAGGTTTCCGAACTTGATTTTTCATCAATTAAACCCTTAATAAAATTCATTATAATTAAGTCCTTGTAGTTAATAAAATCATTCAATTGGACCCCAAATTAATTTCTAAATATAATTATACTTTAAATTGGCTCACGATCAAGTCACATTGGCCTATGAAAATATAATTACATCGTTCGACTTAATTTTTATGCCGATTTATCCAATAATAAATTGTTCTAGTCTTGAATATACATGTTCCTTCATTTTTTAGCATAACAGATGCACGATTAGGCTCTTGAATCTGTCCCAAAATTTCAACTGCATTTTTTTTAACAACACCAGCCTTTTTTATTTTTTAGAAAATAACCCATAAAAGAGTTATGACATAAGGTATAGGCTATTACTTCCTATAATTAAATGAATTAATTTATTTTTAATGGTTTCATGACACGGTGAAGGGTTCTATATTGTATAGTGGAAATAGGCAACATGGCATCTTCATGAATTCATATTTTTTATTAACATGAATCCGGGTCAGCTTACGCGTATCTCAACTAATTCCATGGATCATAAAATTCATGATCATGCAAGTCTTTAATAATCATCGTATTATTTGGAAATCACATAAGAAATATTCCCTTAGTTTTAAGGTCTCATTACTGGGGCAACTACCAGATGATTAAATTCATTGAACACATGATTGGTGGTTATATATATATAAAAAAAAAGGAAATATAGTAGCAATTTTAATTTTAATTTTCAATTAAAAACATGACAGCGTGTCGTGGGGTCATAAAAGAGAGTGACAACTTTGTTATTATGCAATTATGGATCAGATTTTCATTAATATATTATTACTTGGGGCCTCTGAAATAAATTAAACCTTCTCATGACTCATGGAATCGATGTTTGACCAGCTTGAGATCATTTTTCTAATGTATTGATGATGATTAACCCGTAATAATCTAAAATCTTGTGTTTTTTTTAATTGGGAATGGTATAATAACTCAAGATTATCCATGAGTACGTGTAATATGGAGTTGTTTGATAATTTAAATAGGCCCGGGTGTGGTTTTTTTTTATTGTTTTTCTTGTCAATTTATTAATTTCTTTTTCTTTTTTATTATTTAAATTGTTATTTTAACCAATTACGTGAGACTTGAATTCTTTTTAACCTAACATTTTTTATATTAAAAAATATTATTAGAAAATGTATGCAAGATATCTAAGTATTTACTATAAACTTTGTGTTATTTGAAAAAAGAGAGTATAATTAAAGTCAAGAAATTCTTTCAAATCAACTGTCAACATTAGCATGAATCTACTGTCAACTCACCAATCAATGACCTGACCCTGAAAAGGTTTCGTGTAAAAATTGACATGGATAAACAGGTTTTATTTGACGGGTTGATTTGCAACTTGATTTGATTTCTCTTAAATAATATCATTTTAAATTAATCCCATCCAACTTATAACATCTGGTCGAGCTTAATTTTATTTTTCATTTTCTTTTTACACAGAAATTTCTCATTCTAAAATCTTTAGGTGTAGAGCTCTTCCACTCCCATAAAAACAAAATAAATAAAAAACACTCATGATTAATCATTACATAACGAGTTATGTTTGCAATGAGAGAGGGGGGAGGGAGACAATTTGTTCTTGTTTTGTGTTTGGAATTGTGGTCAATATATTTTAAAAATACATTTGGGTTTTTTTTTTAAATATCAAATTAATATTTTTTCTGATAACTTTGATTTACAAATATTAAAATTATTTTATTATATTTTCAAGTAAAAAAAACTTTTTAAAAACATGATGCGTCAAAATATATTGATGTATATGTATTGAATATTGATGATGTAAATAAAAAGTTAAAAGGAAAATAGCCCCAATTTATTTATTTTTAAAAAAATATAATTATTGATGGGCAAATTTGTCAACTTAATAGATGTTTAGTTTAGTCAATGAGTGCATGTTCATACTCCCAGAAAAAAACAGTAATTATATCATATCAGCACCTTACTATTATTAGTGAAAGAGTGATTAATATAAAATCTTGCCAGTGCAGACATGGCCACTTCCATAGATTCTACAAAAGAAGATTAACGGTCGATGATGTCTTTTTGCAAGCTTGTGAAGATCGCAAGCTACAAGCTGCAGAGCACACTCTTGTCTTGGTCCAAGAAAGTGTCAGCATGGCATTTCCGTGGGCCCCACAAGAAAGGTCCAATGCTGGACGAGAGGGTCCCGCTTGTGGTGACGAAAGTTGCCATGCTGGACAGAGGTTGCGTGCTTCGCTCACGCTATTTTGTGGCTTCCATGGACCACGCATGCCGAGAGCTTGCCTTCTGTGATGTTTAAGAAATTAATAAAACTGTTGTTATTATTAATTGGAGTTGACTTGAAGAAAGAAAGGCTCGAGTGCGGGAAAAGCTCCAATCTTTTTCTTGATTTTGCTCATGTTTTTTTGTCGACATTTTGGATGGAATTGTCCAAATGCTTGGCATCCATCAATGGACAGCAATGGGAGCATGTTTTGCAATAAAAAAAATTAATTAATTTTATTGCACTCTGGCTCTCTTTTCACGCTGAGGATAGAATTCGCTCAACATCCATTAATGAAAGAGAGAGAGAGAATTGCTTAATTAGGTCGTGTTTGGCTACTATACGGGGATGAAAAAAACACACATAAAGGAGTAAAATCATGTTGATATGATCCAAAGAGAATCACATCACTTCATACACACATATAATTGCTCATTTCTCACTTTAAGTGTGATGATTAATGAAAGAAATCGTAATTGGTAATGGATATTAATGTTAGTTTAAACACGCAAAGGTATTTGATTTTGGGATTCACAATGGATGCTTTCACAAATGGTAAGAAATCGATTTATCTGTAAATATTTTCACCCCTTGATCGTCGTTGCATACCTTTTTGACAGGTTTATTTGAAGATGATTTTTTTTTGCCAACATTTCATTTTGGACCAAATGATCAAATGCATCCCCAAGAGTTATCTCATCAAAGCCTTCAACTTTCATCACTTCCGCATACAACGCATTAACATCAAGTTGATTTTTGCTGAGACTTTGAATTGCAAATGTTACATCTCCAATCTGTTTAGACAACTTTTCAACACCATCATCTTCATACATGCGGTGTCTCTTTCTATGTTGTCTCTTTTGTGTACTAGAGGAAGATGTCCCTTTTCCCTTTGAAGTTTCTTCAGATTCCCTTCATTTTCAATTGAAATTGATTGCTCTTCAGTGTTCTCTTCCAAGTTGACATCAGCATATGATTTGGCATAATTTCCGTTGCCATGTCTTTTCCAACAACAATTGTCATTATCTCATACATATCAAGTTTTTTGTTGAGATACTTGTCATGATTGGGATGTGCCTGTTCATAAAGTATAGAATATGCAATTTTTTTAGTTCATTGTATAACATTTTATAAACAAAAGTAAATATAAAAATTACAAAGAGTATAATATTTATCATACCTTTACTTCTTCATCATATACATCTTTCGAAACTGTAATCATCTTCAAACAATCATCCCAGCCAAAACCACTTTTATTTTTAAGCTTGGTTATTATTCCCCATTCTTTTTTCACAATCTTGAGATGATTTTCCACATGTTTAGGCTCGCATTGCACATTGAACTTTTGACTGATTTCTGTAGCCACCTTAACAAAAGATTCTGCTTTAAAGGTGGAAGAAGGTTTGCTTCCTTTAAGTGCCTCCTCAGCTAATATCTCAAGCAACATGTGAGACATAGGCTTAGACCATGTGAAGTGAAATCTAAAAAGTATAATGATGAATTTTTTTATTATATCCTATATTCATACATAGCTTATTTTATAAAATATAACAATATATGTCATATCATATTATAGAGAAATAAGCTTGTGAAATATTTTTTAAGTAAAACTTATTAATATATATTTTTTTCAATTTTAAAAGCTTAAAATAAGTTTTTTTTTTCATATGAAGAAAGCCAAATTTAGTTTATGTTAAGAGTTATATATTTGGGTTTTTGTTTTTGGTATGAAGTATTTTTTAAAAGATAAATAGATACAAAAATATTTTGATGGGTATTTTGGATAAATATTTTTTTTATGGGTAAAGGCAATTATCCCTTTAATATCTATCAAATAAACATCAAGAAATAAATATTTATACCTAACATCAAACATAGTCATGCATAAATATTACGTTTCGATGTCATATACATACATATTAGTTCAAATTACAAACATAAATATGCTAGACCGAATTAAACAAGTAAACATACTTGTCAAATAAGAAACATAGTCTGAACCCAAATTTTGAACATATTCAAACCATCTTAGCAAGCAGGCCTGTAGTAGTGTTGGGTCACAAAGTTTTGAACCCAAATTTTCCTCAAATTAGCATTTTTTTTTTGCCATAAATGCTTTTGCCAACATTTCATTTTGGACCAAATGATCAAATGCATCCCCAAGAGTTATCTCATCAAAGCCTTCAACTTTCATCACTTCCGCATACAACGCATTAACATCAAGTTGATTTTTGCTGAGACTTTGAATTGCAAATGTTACATCTCCAATCTGTTTAGACAACTTTTCAACACCATCATCTTCATACATGCGGTGTCTCTTTCTATGTTGCCTCTTTTGTGTACTAGAGGAAGATGTCCCTTTTCCCTTTGAAGTTTCTTCAGATTCCCCTTCATTTTCAATTGAAATTGATTGCTCTTCAGTGTTCTCTTCCAAGTTGACATCAGCATATGATTTGGCATAATTTCCGGTTGCCATGTCTTTTCCAACAACAATTGTCATTATCTCATACATATCAAGTTTTTTGTTGAGATACTTGTCATGATGATTGGGATGTGCCTGTTCATAAAGTATAGAATATGCAATTTTTTTAGTTCATTGTATAACATTTTATAAACAAAAGTAAATATAAAAATTACAAAGAGTATAATATTTATCATACCTTTACTTCTTCATCATATACATCTTTCGAAACTGTAATCATCTTCAAACAATCATCCCAGCCAAAACCACTTTTATTTTTAAGCTTGGTTATTATTCCCCATTCTTTTTTCACAGTCTTGAGATGATTTTCCACATGTTTAGGCTCGCATTGCACATTGAACTTTTGACTGATTTCTGTAGCCACCTTAACAAAAGATTCTGCTTTAAAGGTGGAAGAAGATTTGCTTCCTTTAAGTGCCTCCTCAGCTAATATCTCAAGCAACATGTGAGATATAGGCTTAAACCATGTGAAGTGAAATCTAAAAAGTATAATGATGAATTTTTTTATTATATCCTATATTCATACATAGCTTATCTTAATACATTTCCTTTTCTGCAATCATGGTAGTGATCGTGGGTTTGTGTAAACATAAGATATGACTATAATATTCAAAGATTCACTCATTCATTTCATCATTCGATATGTGAAAAAAAAGACATTAATTTGGATCACAAAATTGAACTCATTTTCAGACTAACAAGAGTAGCAGTAAATCCAAGCCCCCCGCCCCCTGATAAGAACAGGTATCCATCGGTAGGTTTATTTCCAATCAAACTCAGGGAGCTAGGGGGGTTCACGCTGCAAGGAAAAAAGCTGTGGAGCCGAGAATTCAGATGAAAGGCATGCCATCTTCCACACCAAACAAAACAAGTGGGCTCACCACTCGATGACTTGACGAGGAAAAAACAAGCATCGATTTGACGTCTGGGCTGCTGCTACTTTTTCCACCTCCGATCGAGCTCACTTCAGTCCCTATGGTTTTGATCCATCCACAGGTCCCATTGATAATGGCATCCACTAAAGCTAACTCTTGCATCTTCACCTTACACCAAGAAGAACAGATAAAATAGGGAATGCTCCATGCTGCAAGATTTCCTCTGAAAAAAAGAGAGAAGGAAGATGCTTTCCTACTTCCTTATCATTGCCTATCAAGTATGAGTAAATCATGGCTTCATTTTGTTTATGGTTGGTGTATATTTGTGCACGTAACTAAAATGCTGGTTACACAATCCTACTCTTCTCTTGGACGAGTAATGTTCACCGATAGATATTGATAGTGGTATTAAAAAGTTTGAGCTGGTTTATAGTACTTTATCCATTCTATTTATTCCATTAAAGTTTTAAGAACTCAATCATAAGAGATTTAGATATTTGATTTAAGTTGTTAGGGCAAGTCCAACGCAGAAGGCATCTCGAGAGGCAAAGCCAAATTTTTTAAATTTTGGCTATTTTTGTTCAATTTAATGTCTCTAACGGGAGAAGCATTCCGAGAGACAAAATGTCTTTTCTTCAATTGAGAAGACATTCCTACATATGAGAGAATGGAAAGCCAAAATAAATAGAGCCGTTGCAATTAAACCGTTGCTTGCACTTGTTACCTTGGATTTGGAACACTTAATGGCTGCGCTCGGGTTCTCCATCAAATTGAAATACAAACCTTGGATCAGGAAGCTTTATCACAAAAAGCACAATCCAAGATTGCAAAATAAAAAACTAAACACTGAATCATCGTCGTCAACAACATCACAAAAATATTGATCATTGCAAAAGAAACACACTTCACTGATGTGTGTGTGTGTGTGTGTGTGGAGTAAAAAATAGGGGTAAAAAATGGGGTAGGGTTTTTTAGTTTTAATTTTGAGATGGGGGAGCGGGGGGTGGGTTTTTATATTAATTATTATTATTATAATAATAGTTAGCATAAAAATTAGGAGTATTAATTTGTAATTAATTTGATTGAATTATTTATAATAAAATGTATTTTAATTAATTATGTTTGAACTTATTGGTTATTTGTTAATGTGTTCATTTTTTTTTTAAGTTTTTCTAACACTCAAATACAATAGGTAACATTAATTAACTTCAAATACAACAATCATAAAAAAAGATTACAAATTACTTGAAAAATATACAATAAGTAGCTTAAATTTTAAATTTCAAATATTGTGGGTCTTTTAATTATATTTAAATTTATTTTTTTAATTTAAATATTATTAAAAAATAATAATTTTATTGTTAGAGAGTTTTTTAAAAGTAATTATTTAATTATATAACTTACTCATATTAATTAATTAATTAATTGCATAATTAAATTACATACAAAATAATTGCACTATATTTAAATAATATAAAAAAATGGCTCTTCAAAATGGCTTTTACCATTGGAGCAAACATCAATAAAAAAATCATATACACACTATTCAAAGAGCCATTTTAAGAATTTAGCTCTCTAAAATGGCTCTTACCATTGGACTTGCATGCTGTGGAATGACATAGCTGTCTTCTAACTTGAAATAGTTTTGGAATTAATTATAAAATTAGAATTTTGAAAGGATTATCATCTAATATCATGGTCACCATGAAACCTACAATCTATAAGGGTTTGAGTAATGAAACTAGTTATGCAAGAAAAACCTATCGTAAATTTTATTGTCAATTGATTGTAATTCTAAGTCATATTTTATTTGTTGATTTCAACTAAGGTTCAAGGTAGATCTCTCTTTGGGAGTAAATCTCTATCTTTTACCCTAGCCAAGTTTTGGAATGACTCTTTGATTTTAACATATTTTTTAACTTGGTTATTGATATTGGAAAATTTTCAATTTCAACCTTAATTGACATTTAAATTTTTAATTTTTTTTAATTTCATCTCTAAAAACAAGAGACGTAAAAGCAAGAGAAGAAAAAAGAATTACCCCATTCTATTGACTTGTTAAACCAACCAAAGAATATACACCTTTTCAAGGAGTTCAAAATTTTCTTGGATTCTTGATAATCATGCCTATGTTGATTTCTTCCACCCTTCAAAGTAAGATTAACGTATAGATCACAATGAAATGGGCCTGATGAAGTCCTTCTCGCCACAGGCATGGATGGTATCAATCTCCCAAGCCGTGCCAACAGGAGTACTGTGACCAAACAATTCCCATTGACGTTTCGTGTGCTCTGCCTAAGCCTTTCCTTTTCTCTTTTAGCTCCGAGTGAAAACTGAAATCTAATCGTGGCTAGTGGCCTGGTGGTCCACAGTACGGCAGCGTTTCTCCCTGGTCTGGACCTCCAACCTCTGTTATGGAGGTAGTTGAAACCCCAATGATCTATTTTTATTACCTGATAAGAATATATATTAGGTTTCTTGTTTATATTTTATACATTCCTAAGTAAAATCATGATCACATAATTTATGTATGATTATTTTCTGTTTTTCAAATGTCATTGCAAGCTAGACAAACAGACGAAAAGATTTTATATGAAAACCATATGATTTGTTTTTTTTTTGCCAGAGTAATAAAATGGGCTCAATTATTAATACAAACAAAAACTGAAGAATTATTCTGGATGGAGCCATTAATCCTTTTGGATTAGATCTTAAATAAGACGATAGATTCTTGCAGCCTGCTCTGAAGTTTGGGGTTCAAAATAAAGTGAAGAACAAACCCATTTCCATAGCCGCCACACCTCAAGAATTTGCAAGGCATGTGGCATGTGCTCGTTTTGAGAGACTGAGTGGCTGCAGTTTGCGCACTATGGATGGAGATGATCAATGGGCCGGGGATACCCCTTCACATCAAGAACAAGTCCAAGCAAATAGTGTCCTCAGCAAGTTGGAAATAGATTCAAGGACCACCAACCTGGTCGCTGTTTTTTCCCTACACAGCAACGACGTGGAAAACGCTGAACTTTGTGGATTCATCGGGATTAAAAGCAGCGCAAAACTGCAAATAAAATGCACCTCAGCTTTTCAAACCCTAACTCAATTCACAGCAGGTCCGATATGGTGGTGCCTAGTGGTGGTGGGCTGTATCAGCTCTGTCATAGGCCTAGGTATCCATAGCAGTTTTTGGTTTGAGAAAATAAAAATGATAAAAAATGGAATAGCAGTTGTACTTCAGATTGTTTTTTTATATATAAACATGAAAAACATAGAAGAGCAACAGAATATAGCACCCTAAGCTCCAAGGATTGGATTTAGAGAGATGAAAATTAATTATATGCGACAGAGTGTTGTGATTCAAGATCTTATTATCATACCATATAATACATGGCAAAATTGCTTACATCCTTAACATTAGCTAAACTAGTTACATAACAGAGCAAGCATTAGGGTTTTCATCGCTGAAAATCTGAGGAACATAAGCATACTCAGAGTAGTACTTTGATGGCCAATACTCATTTTTCTTGATCTCTAGTTTCTTGTCGTCCTCTGCCTTCTCTTCTTCTCCATCTTTCTTCTCCTCTTCTTTTTCTTCCTTTTTCTCTTCTTTCTTCTCTTCTTCCTTCTTCTCTTCACCTTTGACTATAGAAGCTTGTTTTTTAGTCTTCTTGTACACCTCATCCACCAGCTTTGACGGATCAACCACCCCTTTTACGATCACTTGACCGTTGGCCAGGTCTGTTTTTACTGACTCTACACCTGCATGCATGCATTGGATTAATTCCAGAGTAATCACTCAGTGCTCAGCTTGCTCTAGCATACAAGATTTTTGGGACCTTCAAAAAATTGAATATGTGTACATGGATGAAAATGTGATTTGAACCAAAAACATCATGGAAAATGCCTCACGTGTATTATCTTGACCCAAGAGTTTAGCTTTTTTATAGGTTATAAGAAATTGCAAGATCATTTAATGTGAATATAAGTACCTTGGATCTTTCGAACTCGCTTTTGTAGCACTTGAGCACATGCCTCGCAATGCATCCTAACGTTCAAGACTACTGTTACAGCAGGAGGAGGCTGCAGCCATAATATTGCAATAGGAAATATCGGTCAGATGGAAATGATATAAATAATCCATAGAATGATACATGGCTCATCTAGAAGCAAGAAACAAAGTAGAAATCTATATCCAAGAATCATAACGGGAAAACAAAGTGTCTGAGAAAACTATTCATTCTAGAATCAATTTCTATCATTTCAAGAAAGAAATATATATAAACACATATCCTTATCTCGATTGTATTATAAACTAAGACACGATCAAAAACAATTTCAAAGAATTTATGCCATATCAAAGTCATACAGTAAAGAGTAGTATTTAAAAACTTTATAAGCCCATAATCTAACTTTACTGTGGATAAATTTTTGACAAGAGGGGAGGGGAGGGGGGGGGAATGCAATAGTGGCCACATGAAGCCAACAGGACAGGCTCGATACCCAACAGGAGCGAGACAGAAACCACCAAACTCCATTAAGACCAACCTCGAGACACCTGCAGCTCATGCCGACCAACCAGTAGATTCTATTCAGTATAGTAGGATTTAGGATCCTTTCGTTTCATGCTTTTCAATATTTTTACAGAGCCCATGTTTTCTTGAACTGGAAAAACAAGCCATATGCTTACTATACAATAGCTAAAGTAACCTATTGATGATTTTGTTTACAAAGCTGAGGACAAAAGGTAATCATAAAGAAATGGGCTCCTCGTGCCCTTGTAGATCCTCAAAATAGCGGGGAAAATTGTAGTCATTAAGCAAGAAAAACAAAATTTCTGAGCATGTATAGGCCCATAACAATTAATTCGAGGAGCTGTGGGGTCAAAACCCTAAATGTTCTTTCTCTTTCCTTGCAAATCGTGCCCAATGCTGCTGACCTGTTTTGTTTCTTTCATGTCAGCATGGAAACAGCAGTCACAAGATTCACAGTGGGTAATGGGCAAGTGGGCCGTAAAGCTTCCAAATGCCCTATATGATGACCTATTTAAACAACTTTTACAGAATAAAAAATATGTATTGCTTTAATAAACTACCACATAAAAAATAATTTGAAAAACAAACTATTCCTACAAATCTTGTATATGTTAAAGAATAATATAAATTATATTCTGGAGCCTTACCTATGAGCTTAAATTTTTAGAGGAGATGGTTTCTTAACATGGTATCAGAGCTTTATTGACCCAGCGACCATGAGTTCGAATCTCACCATCCCATTTTATTTGATAAAAATCAAAAACAAGGTAGTATGGACCTGTGTGCAAGTTTCAAGCTCAAATGACTTTTGTTTGAGAGGATGTGTTAGAGAATAACATAAATTATATTCTAGAACTTTATCTATGAACTTAAACTTTTAGGTAAGATAATTAATTAACAATATCAAGTTCTGCCCAGCAAAAGCCTAGCTAAGATGGTCAGTATAGAATTCGCAGCCCTAGCTTTAGTGAGCGAGGGCTTACTTGTAGTTGTAAAAATTTGGTGAGTAAATGATGAGTGGTAATGATTGTGCGTGAAAAGTCGTAGAATCTTTGAAATTTTCACCTCATCTTTTTTCTCTTCTTCCTTGGGTGGATCTTTGGCTTCTTCTTTGGCTTCTTCAGGTGGCTTTGGCAAGGGTGAGATTAGCTCCACTTTCCGGCCACTTTTCTTCTGCAGCCTCTCGCAAACCTTCAACGGGTCTGCTGCTTTGCCTTTCACCACCACCTTACTTGCCTTGCTATCTGTGGCTACTTCCTCCACTCCTGTCCCCCAGATTTCAAAAATCGTCCGTTAGATAGAGTCCTCAAAGAGCAAGTTGGGTCAAGAATCATTCATTATTCCGTAACTTTTTCAAAGTCTTGGTTTTGAAAAATTACACACTTAGAACCTCGAATTATGAGAAAGCTTATATTTAATATTATTTTCAGAATCATGGAGAAGAAATAGATAAAATATTAAGAAAGTAATGTACCCTTTTAAAGAAAAATCATTGATTATAATATGGTTTTTCTTTAATTGAGATGATGATAATGTTCGAGGTGATGTTCATACAATTAAGTAAGTGTTTTGGCCTTGTAATGTTCGTGATTTAACGATGTTAAGTACAAGTCTTTTCGATATTATGACATGTAATTTAACCTTAACTAGGTTTACAAAAAAAATCTACCAGTCTCTTTCCTAATTAAGAAAAAAAATCCAAGTTTAGAAAGTTGAACGAACGTTCAAGCATGGTTTAGTTATTAAAGATGGGAAAGCAAAAAAAGAAAAAAGAAAAAGAAAACACCTTCGAATCCTTTCAGAGCTCTTGCAACTTTCCTAGCACAAGCTTCGCAATGCATGTCAACCTTGAGCACAATCTCTGGAGGCTCTTCTTCTTTCTTCTCTTCCTTCTTCTCTTCTTTCTTCTCCTCCTCTTTTTTCTCCTGTCGAAGAAAATTATCAGCATCCTCTCTTGCCATCGTTCTGTTTAAATAAATTAATAAAAAAAGACTTTTCACACGAAAGAGAAAAGAAGACTTACTTCACCCATTTCTGAGATGATTCTCAAGTATTCTCTACTTCAGAAGCTGTTGACAAATGTAGTTCGTTATGCTCAGTGTATTCACTAACAATGAGCTCAGCTTTTTAGAGCTCTCTCTCTCTCTACCTCTCTCTCTCTCTCTCTCGCTCTGTGGGCGTTGTGGAGGGAGGAGGGACATTTATCAAACAGAACGATGTGGATTTGTTTGAGGCAGAGTAGACACGTGGGTGTTTTGTTTCTAGCTTGAAAAATATGTGATGATTTTAATAGTATAAGCTAAAAATAAAATAAAATAAAAATATTTTAAATTACACTCTTGCGGGGAAAATCTCAACGCTCTTGAAATATTCTTTAGCTGACTCAGCACCCCATAGATTGCCCTTCATTTCCTCCTAAATGACCTTCGTGGTGGGGCAGCGTGGAATAAATGAAGATCAGTGTGGGACGTCCTGATCATAAATTTGTACAATTGAAATCCAATGATGGATACGTCATGTGATTTAAATCTGATCACAAAGGTCGATCCATGCCCTAGTAGTCTATTTGACATGGAATGTTGGGCTGTGTTCATCTCGGTCGTGAGTTTTTTTTTTTGATGATGAAGGTCCAAAAAGATGTCGATAAGGTTATCTTTTGATCCCCTATAAAACTTTTCATTAAATTAGATTAATAGAGTGATTTAGCTTTCCTAGTTTTCTACTAATAATTTAGGATAGGGTAGGCTATAAGTGTGACAAATTCAAAGTCTAGTGTCTTATCTTGACCGACCAGGCAAAAAAATTAAATTAGATTAAAGTATGTTTGGTAATGTTGTGCAATGTGTTTTTTTTAATTGAAAATATATTAAAAATATTTTTAATTTTTAATATTAACACATTAAAATAATTAAAAAAACTTCTAAAACAATCTTTAACCAAAGGTATTGTCTTCGGTCATTTCGATTAAAAATATATAAAAAAAGGATTGGGACTCGATAGGAATCGAAGGCCACTAATTGTTTACAAGGTGCATGGAAAAATGGTTGTCAAATGTGTGAAAAGTTATACGAGAAAGGGAGCCCACAAGTCAGGATTCGAAGCCCCAGGCTATGATGAACTTTAAAACCCAATTCCGTGGTCGGTCCGGTAAGCCTCTCAGTATCTTGAAAAGGCCAAGATGGAAACGGGGGACCCACTGTGTAGTTTTGCAACCCCTCAATGGATGACACGTGTGGTGATAAGCCTTATCATCTGCCATGGCAGTGCTCTCCAATCAAAATGAAAATGGAAGAGAGAAAAAAGGTGGGGAAAGTTTACGGAATTTCCTGTCTTTTACTCCAACAAGTTGAGAGCACAATCAAAGAATCTCGAAAAGACGGGAATGTAAAGCCTTTGTGTGAATTGGGATGGAGGTTGATTGGTCACCTATGGAGGTAGGGGAGAAATGGAAGATCATGTTTCACAGTGAATGTTTTTGAAAAAAAAAGAAAATTTTTAGTTTTATTTTTTGTTCTAAGTTAAATATTTTTAATATTTGTAGATTATTTTGATATGATGATACCAAAAATAATTTTAAAAAATAATTTTTTTTTATTAAATGTATTTTTACTTAAAAAATACTTTAAAAAACAACCTCAGTTATATTTTTAAACAAATCATAAAATGATCTGCATCTTATGAATTTGGTTCTCAATTTGTTAATTTTATCTTTATTTTTTTAAAAAAATATTAGAGATTAGCTCAAATCGCTTAATTATCTCATGAACTCATCTCTAATATGTTTTTTTAAAAAATAAAGATAAAATTAACAAATTGAGAACCATAGCTTAATCATAACTCATGGTTCTCAGTAATTTAATATATATCATGCAATGCAATGCAATGCATTACTAGACGCATGAAAAACAGTTTTAATTTATGTTTTTTTTTTTTTAAATTTTTTTGGTTAAACTGTTACGAGATGAATTTTTATATGCAAAATAAATAAAATAAGTATTTTTGAGTTAAAAAAAACATGTTATTTTACAAAACTAGGGTTTGAAATGCAATTACATATGAGATTCAATACAAAAACTAGAAGTTTGATTAACGAAGCAGTTTCTTTCTCTTAAGAGTTAAATAAAAAGCAGAAGCTGGAATATTAAACGGTCCAAGATTAAAATAAAAAAAGTAGAAAACATATGATAGAGAGAAGCCAAGCATAAGAAGACAGGGGGTTTCGATGGATCAAAAGGTGATTCTGAAGTTTGAAAATAGAATCGTGAAAGCAAAAGTGATGACAATACCTCAATAATTCCAAGAGGTGGTCCTATGAATGGTTGATGCAAGTTGAACACTCAACCTACTACTCCCCATCTACCTCATGCACAACAATGCTTTTTTTTTTTTGAATTCGAGGAAACTCCATTCCTCGAAAAGCGCACTTTGTAGGTCCAGGTGAGCGAGTAAAACCCCAGCTGTTCCAGGCTCTTACAAAAAAGTGTGCGCATCCCGACTCGAACCTTGCTCTTGAAACATCAAGAGCAAGGCCGCTACCCCTCCTGGGGACCAACAATGCTTTCTGTCGGTACCTTAAATTATAGTCACTCTTTTTTCTTTTTTTTTGAATATCGGAGGAAACCCCACAAACCGGAAAGCGCACTCTGTGGGTCCAGGGAATGGGTAAAACCTCCGGCTGCCCCAGGTTCTTACAGGAGCATGAAGAATCGAACGCTGGTATTGGCGCTGGCCATCCATGATCATAGAATTAGCTCTAACGTGGTGATTCATTACTTGTGTCCCAGGTTTCTTTACTCGGTTTCATTATTCTTGTCAAAACTAACTCGTGTTTTTTCTGTGAAAGCTAATTTACATTTTTTTGCTTTTAATTTCTCTCCGCACAGCCCTGCAAGAAGAAAAAATATATTACTTTATTTTTATTAAACCCTGCAAGTGTTTGATCTTGTGTCCCCAATTCTGGGGGGGCTTGGTAAAATAGGAGACCAGAGTTTGGAAAAATATTCAAGGACACCCCCTGGTGATACTGTTGCTAATGGACATCAGATCTTTTCTTCAATCTACACCACAGTCCATTCTTGGTATGGATTGTTGCGCCTGTAACTACTTCTACCTCCTCCGGGGAACCTCTGAGCTCAACGTCGAATTTCTGTATCAATAGAGTCAAAGCTATGGTTGATTCCATGAGCGCAAACTGATCCCCAACGCATTTTCTTGGGCCTCCTCCAAAGGGTAAGAAGGCAAAATCTGATATAATCTGACAGTGGAAACCATAAAACATGTTAGGAATTTGTATGTTATGTTTGGCAACCAGAAAAAAATGTTGTGAACAGACCTCATTTGGATATAGGGCTCCTGGGCTTCGAGATGGATCGAAGCCACTCCATCCTTCAATCCCTTCGTTATCTCTTTTCACTAAGAACCTTTCTGGTTCAAATTCATTAGGATTGTCCCAGAAATATGGAGATCTATGGAGATTATAGACCTAAATGAACAAGTACGTACCAGTAAACTTTTTGACCATGGACATAGAAATGCAAATTTCAACGGTTTACAAAGTGCGTGCCGAAGTAGAAGAAGGAAGTATGTACTGAAGTGTCACAGAGAAATGAGTTCTAGCGTGTTCTAAAATGACAATGAAACCGAAACAGAAGGCAATATAATTTATTCAACTTACCGATACAAAGATATCAGTCCCAGAAGGAATTGCATAACCATCTTTGTCTCCTTTGTGTCCTCCTGTGCAATTTAAGTCTCTTGCTTAATTCAAATGTTGCACATTAATTTTCGGGAATCGGTTTGGCTACAATTTATCCTATGTTACCAGTGAGAAATACCTGGCAAAACATCTGGTTTGAGGGACCGTCTAATCAGCAATGGTGGCTGAGGATACAAACGAAGAGACTCCACCACAATAAGTCGTATGTACCTGAAAGCATGGAAGAAAAAGTGTTGCAAAAAATAAGTGTATATTCATTTGATATGAATGTCTATTAATTTTAAAAAACAATACAGGAAAATGCACAAACTGGTTTTTGCAGCACAGCCACCAGTGAATATAAACAAGTTTGTATAATATAAAGGAAGACTCACTTCAACTGTTTAATCAACTCGAAAGTCAGCTTCCCCTGACCCAGCACTTGCTCAATCTCTGCTTGAGCTTTCTTCATTTTGGAAGGATTCTGCATTTTAATAAATATTATAAATCAGACAGACTGCAGCTTGTAGTGGACGAAAGAAATTGAAGCAAAAGCCATAAGAGATAAGGCATTACTTCGCCGAGACGTTACCAAGACTGCACAAAATTTGTCTGGGAAGAGTCATACCTGTGCAAGAAGGAAAATAGCCCAAGTAAGCACTGCAGCTGTTGTTTCATGCCCGGCGATGAGCATTGTCATCAAGTCATCTCTTAGCTGTAAGAAAGAAAAGGAACCAAAGTTGGTAAGCCATGGATAGTCGTATCAATTTCATGTCTACGTCACATTCCAAATGTTGTTCACATGCACAAAAGGGGATACAATCCCAAAACTGGTCATCTACAGTAGATCATAAATCCACAAAACAGTTTGGATTCATAAGGATGTGAAAGATATAGATATCACAATCAAATTAATTTTGTGGTTATCAACATCAGAACCAGGAAATATTCACCTGACGGTCATCAACATCAGCTCCTCGCATATCAACTAGAAATCGTAGAAGACTAGCATCCTGCAAACTTTATAGTTACAATGCAGGACTTAAAGAATTTTCTTTTCTTCAAATTTTGGGAAAATGACCACCCATCTTTCTTTAAATCAAATAAATGGAACTAGCATCTGTTTGATAATGCTCTGTAGAATATGCCCACCTTTAGATTTGAGTAGTCCCTTTGCTGCAGTTTCTCAACATCTGTTTCCTATCAAACAAGGCAACAAAGATCAAGATAGAAGCACAATATTTTTCTCCACATTGTTTTAGCTCATCCTAAAGCCTACAATCAACCAGCACAAATCATATTAATCTTCATCTTTATTTATCAAGCAGTTGGATTGTTTCTCACCTGTCTAGTCTCTTTTGCATTTCTTATGAGTCCATCAAGGCAGTCATTGATAACTTTGAGATCTTTATGAAACTTCCTTTGTCTGGGGACTAACCACCTTGCTAGAGGAAATTTCCAATAAGGAATGTAGAAAGTGGATCTATGCTCAGCTTCAAAAAGAGCACCATACACTGCCTGTAATAAGTTTTAAAAGGGTTAATCAAAAAACTTCAGCGTCCAATGTCACTGACATCAACACAAAATCATGATAAGCTATAGTGCATATAACAATTATAACTTCAATGCTTCAGTTGAAATAAGTCAATGAAACTATCTTAAAACTATTTTTTTTTTTGTCACCAGATGAACACTGGCACATCAAACAAAGGCTCAAGGAGTATTTTCACATTGAGCATCTCTTCATTGAACCTACGAAGATAGGACTCGGTGCTCTCATCTTCTTATTGTGTGATGATAAAGAGCTATGTTATGCTCTCTTTAGATGGGATGCTTCTGCTGAAGCGAGAGACGAATTTGGAGTGAAGATCACAAAAGTGGATAATAAAGTCAGGCTCTTAACTGTGGTACCATGTTTGAGCAGATTCGCAAAGCGTTATTGAAAGAACTTTGCACATAGCATCATTGTCTTATGAAATAAGCTCTAGGATGCTTCTCGTATTTTATATGTGCTCTCAAAGGTTTGTAATTCCTTTGTAGCTGTCTAATAATGCATAAAGACAAATGCAACATTATGATAATATTTTCACCAAACCTTAATCACGGGTGATTCCTTCGTAACTGAACCAAAGTCATAGTTGAAGACACCAAGGCCAATAATATCAAGAGCTAAGCTTGAAAACTCTGCTTCAAGATCCAACTCAACTGTCTTCTTGCCATGCAAAAGTTCCTCAATTTTCAATATTGATCTTTCTGAACATTGAGTGAATACCTTGACCATAGCTTCCAAGTACAAGGCATGAAACGCAGGAGCAATTACTGCATAAGCAAAAGAAGAAGCTTCAATAGAAATACATATACTAACCTCATTATGAAACTCATTAAAAGTGGTCGTAGCTCAAAATAAACATTTTCTAAATGACTTTAGCAATTAAGCCAACTTTCTAAGTTTTTGTGGAGTTCAAGGACTAAATTCAACATTTTAGGTGACAAGAAGGAGTAATGATAATGAAGACAAGCCAAATTCTATACTCTATTTCAGAATTGGCAGAGCAACAATCCTACTTATCTAGGAAAAACTTGGGCAATAATGGAAGTTACGGGCTTGATTTAATTTTATTTGTTATTAAGGAAAAAATAATTTAATGGAGACAAGCCAAATTCTATTCTCAAAATACAAGTTATTTTAAGTCTGGTATCTTTTGATCCAATTTTTACTTTGACTATATGTCTGAGAATCTGCCTTCGTTTGGTTGAATAATAAAGAATCTTCCAGCTCTCTAAAAGAAAGGAGATATTTATAGTTATAGCAAAAGCAAAATTAGATCATGAATAGCCAACAAATACTAATCAACTAAAATTTAATTTAAGACTCCAATTTTTAGGCAGTGCATTGGACATCAGGATTCTAGCTGACACCATTATTCTCTTACTATTATTGTTCTTCCCACTAAAAACAGAAATGTTACAATAGATTACTCTGATTTGTAAACTGCAAAACAACTTGGCATAATATATCAGATTATTATTTCAACACAACAATTCTACCAGCTTAACAGACGACTTACCAGAGGCAAAACTGGAATTGACTAACAATTCTCAGAAAGACTAACTAATACGAGCTCAAAATCCATTTTTGGAACTCAATGACTAGCAGAGGTAAAAAGTCCGAATACAGAAGTGACGACTTGCTCACCTTTTCTCCTTAGCTTCCATGTGTCTAAGTCAGCAGGTATAAGTCCTTTTCCCATTATTGGTTCTAGGATATCAGCGAGAACTCCCTAATTAAAACATTAAAGTCTCAAAAACGAACAATATAACAAAAGTAATCAAGTGCTAGAACGGGTTTTATAAGAAGATTGAAAAGTCCAAAATGACAAAAGCATTGTTGAAGACTGACTATAGGTAGACAAATGCACCATCATTCTCCCCAAAGATTCGTGAAAACAAACATTTCCAGATTTTTTATTATTATTAGCACCGGGTGTCGGGGCGGAGGCACATGCCCTCAACAACGAGTTTCCCGCAAGTACACCATGTTTAAGTCATGTCTCTGCCCAGGTCTAATGGTCTCATGGAATTGTTTGCACCTGGCAAGAGCCGAACCTGGAATCTTGGAAAGGAGCACACTGCCGAGTCCTAGCTCTTTTCTGCTAGGCCAACTCCATGAGGTTAATTTTCAGATCATATCACATACCAGCTACTTTAGAAGAACCAATTCCCTTACAAACCTCTATATGTTCACGAAGGCATGTTAATCTCATCATTTTAAGTTTCTAATGTTATAATAGATTTCTTTTATTGGACATATATCTCCCAAATGGATTCATGTCTCAATTGAAATCTATTCATGTATGACGTTTGTCACTGTAAATTCAAAAGGAAGGAAGAAAACTAAAATAATTTACAGGAAAGGGGTCTATTCCAGCCAGAAAAATATAAAATGATACCTTGTCATAAGAAAATGCGTTTTCCCGAAGAATATGTCTTGCTACAATGGGGTCTGATACAACAACAAATGCTTTTGGACCAAAGGCAAGTTTATACACAGATCCATGCTGGCACATGAAATAGAATAATAAGTTAGGACATCAGATATGAATAAGCAATGCATGACCAAGGACAAAAAATCCTGAACAATGTGCTGTTGTTTCATTGTGTGGCGGCGGCCCAATAACAGAAACATCAGAAAAGATCAAAATTCTTTTTCCTTGGCTAATTAAAGAATTAATATTCAAGTTGAATAATCATCCACAAACAAGCTCATGAAACGGAAAGTAGCTGAGTACCTCTATGAACCAATCATACAGTGAGAAGAAGAAGGGACGACTGAACAAATCAGATACTGCACCTTCAGCTATAGGCATTGACCCTAGATTTCCCCCACTTAACAAATTGGTAAGCAGGTTGCTAGCATTGTCCAAAGGGCTCCTGGTTTTCGGCTCTTCAGTGCTGGTCGACTGGCATCTATATTACAGTAACACACAACAAATTCACCATGGAACTAATAAATTACTTCGATCCAACAAAAAGGTAAGAAACATGAATTCAACTGGCTAATGCTTATAAAATAAGAAAAATCAAATTCATACATTTGTTTTTTTAAAAAAGAGGTCCCATTTCCGTTCTCCTTATAATCTATAGAAGTCTCTCAAATAACAACCAAGCCAAGCAATGAAAAAGATGAAAGTTTTGATTCAGACATGCCTACTTCAAACTTCAGATATAAAGATAATTAAAAGAATCAGTGAATTAGCTAAAGCTTCAAGAGAATACAAAAACTAAACTTGACAGACACCTCACTGTTTTACCATGAAAATTGTTAGACTGAGAAAGGAAGTTCAAGTCTTTCTTTCACCCCCCTCTTGTTATCTGCCTCAAATTTCTAAACTCCTTCACCACTTCCCACAAATTCCTCAGTATCCAATCAATCTTTGATAAACTTAACACACACAACACAAAATACTGAAATGGAAATAAGAGAAATACCTGATAAGATGAGACCCTTTAGTCTTAGAGCTGAGAAAATGATACTTTGAAGGGAATTTCGAGATGCCCACAGCTCCAAAATCATTTCTTTGCAAGGAATTGCCATTGCTGGTTGTGAAGGGGAGCTGTAAGAGAGAAATGGCAGTTGCTGTTAAAGACATTGTATTTTTTTTTTTGAGTATTGTAATGACACCGAGACTAGATGATATCGTGTCAGGATAACTAATTTTATGCACAACCACAAAGCTGGTGTGGTTACCACAAATAAGCCATGAGCTTTGCCTGACCTAACAAGTAGGCAAGGTCACTGAGTTTAAAATTATCAATAAGATTTGGAATATATATGGGAGGGCTTTAATACAAAACAAGTGTATAAATGAAATGCATCATTATTTGACTATATTATTATATAAAATAAAAAATAAATCTTAGTAATTTATAATCAGCCAGCTTAATCTATACTGATATTATTCATATTAATAGGATAATATAAAAAAATAACGAAAACATTAATAACTCTTACACCATAATTATTCAATTTAAAACTAACCGGAAGATAATTGATCTTAATTGTTTCTATAATTAACATCATGTATCATATATGGTGATGAGTTTCTTATGCATCACTTTGTTTTTGCTTGTGTAGATTTTTTCCTTTTATAGCAAAATCATTGTTGTTTTATTAATTTCTCGAGTTATATGCTTAACGCCATTAATATATTGTAAGAATATATTCAGGAGCAGAATAATTTAAGGAAGCTGGTCAGTAGGTATGATGGCCGTTTACTAAGACCAAGAAAAAGACGAGCATATGGAGATGAAATGTAAGAATTCAAAGAAAGTGGCATCATGCCATTTGAATTCCGAACGACACCGTTTCTTGAAGTTCATTGGTAATATTTTTTTCTGCATATTTTGAGCTAATCGAAACAAACTCACATATATCCTAAGTCTTCTAATGTCACCTGTAAGTTAGTACTTATAGAGAAGAAAAAAAGATGATTTAAAAAAAAAATGAAGCAATGTAGTGTGCTCAAAATTTGGTCTCTTCTCTGTTCGGTGAGTCTGGTATATTTTGACATTGAGTTAATTGAGAAATTGACAGCATAATTTTTATTTGTATTTTTTATAAGGTTATCATGATTTTATGACTCGAGTCACGAGATTCAGGTCACTGAGTTTAATAAGTTAACTCAAGTTCACTTGGATAATTTTTTAATATTGTCTTGATTCTTTTTTGTAAAGCAATATTTTTTACCAATTGTTTAAGTTATTTTTGAACATTCAAAATTGATCAAATCATATCTGGTCAACCCCATATAATATGTTTTTTATGCTAGAAAACATATTAAAGGCACCTTAGACATTGTAATTTTTTAATTAAAAAAAAAACTTTGAAAAACTCAAGATTTCTAGAGAATAAATATAATTAAGTGGAAAATAATACGTTCGTACATGCATCGAATTAAGAATTGTGTCATCCCGATTGATACGTGAACTTCAAATTAATAAGAGTACGTGCACACAGCAAAGTTCAAGTAAGGCTTGTAGAAGTGCTCGAAATTAGGGTTGGAAAAAACATGGCTATTTATATTTTGCATTTTAAAAATATTTCAAACTATTTATATATTAACCTCGATAATAAAAGTTGATTTATTTCTCCTATATCTTTCAATTCATCATTACTTCGAGCCCTAATGAATTAATCAATCCTCATGGAAGGTCTTCAAAGAAGAAAATATAAAAAACCCGGACACCATCGATCCTTTTTAAGTGGAAGAATTCGAAGATAATATACAATATAAATGCAAGTTATATTTTAATGTAACGAGTCAACGAGTAAATGAGTTTTCTTAAACACTACTCTTCCCTTTCGGCATGAATTTTTTGGCTGCAAGCTTTAAATCACTTGCTAAAGAACAATATTTTGTTTTTTTAAGCATACACGCGCGCACATTGCGATGAGGGATGCAATTTGAATTCCCTCTCCAGACAGGATTTTTCATAAAAAAAATAATTAATAATACCCTATGCAGACAGGATTTCTACGCCTGAATTCAGAAAACAGTACCCTTAAAAACATGTTCTGTAGTCCAAATTAATCCATAAAACAATAACCTCAAGCATGGATTATATGCCGAAACTCAATCGTTATACTCAGAGGCATATGGATTCAATTATTAGACTATATAATTAAACAACATATGCATTAATTAAATAATGACATGTCTTTTAACACTGTTCTGTATATATAGATTGTTTGCGGTGTTAGAGAATAATATAAATCATATTCTGAGGTCTTACCTAACAGTTTAAGTTTTTAGGCGAGATGGTTCCTTAACATGATATCAGAGTTTTGTTGATCCAGTGATCACGAGTTCGAATCCCATCACCTCCATTTTATTTGATAAAAATCAAGCACAAGATAGTGTGAGTCTGTGCAAGTTTCAAGCCTAAAACACTTTCACTTTAAGAGATACGTTAGAGAATAATATAATTCATATTCTGAAACTTCACTTAACAATTTAACCTTTTAAAATAAGATGGTTTCTTAATACACGGTCAAACACAAATCATAACCAAGACAATTTAATTTTACATGAAGTGGATTCAGAGCTCCACAAATAATCTCGCATCCCAAGGCAGCAAATCTTCTCCGAGTAAAAAAAAACTCCTCCTCCTCCTCCTCCTCCTAAGTCTTGCTACGTAACTACTAAATACACACATCACAGCCTTGTAAGATTCTTTTTCTTCACCGTTAAGCTAACTTAAACATTAAATAGTCCCTTCAAATCTTAAATAATAATAATAATTAAAAAAACTTGCTTTATAGGTCCATCATTCTACGCCTTTCAATTCATCACAATCTTGAGAAACAATTTGAGAAGGCTTTATACATTTACTAAAAAAATAGTGTTTTCCAGTACAAACAATATAATTGTAATTTTTGTTAATTTTTTCTTACTGTAGAGCTCACAAAACTAAAATATTTTCTTTTTTTAAAAAAACAGGTTTTTTAAAATATTTTTATCATTTTACGCTTCGCCTATTTATCATTTTTTTTGCAATATTTTTGTAGTTTTTTTCTTCTTTTTTGCCTATTCATACCATTTTTTTATTGTTATATTTATTTTTTGTAATTTATTTTTAATTTTTTGACGCCTTGTATTTTGAAACATTATTTGGTGGTAACAATTGCAATATTATTCTATTTTTCCATTGCGTTAAAAATTAGCTTGAGATCTTAATTATTTTTATTAATGCATATGATCTTTATTATATTTTATGACATGTAAATATCCATCTTTTAATTAACGATTATATTTTTTACTTGATGTAAGAAAATACGATAATAACATCTCTACATTAATTCTTTTGTGTTAATTAGAAAAAACAATTAAATAAACACGTTATTTATTTATTTATTTATTTACACAGATAATGTTGAAGAATGAAGAGGATGAGGAGCCGTTAGAAGGAAAGGGATAGCAGCCTCTCTGCCAGTCTGCAGCCGCAATTGTTGTTATGAAATTTCTGTTATGATTCTTTTTTTCTGTTTTTTTCCTTTTTTGTTTTCTGCAAAACCTGACATGCAGGTATTATAAGCATACTTGTGAATCCTTTTCCGTTCCGGCCGGAACGGCCCGTTCCACTTCAAAATCCGGGATAAAACGGCGACGTTTTTGTCCCGGTAAAAATCCCGGCCAGATCCGGCAAATCCGGCCGGATTCCGGCCGGAACGCCCCGGTTCCGTACCGGGCGTTCCGTTCCGGGTTCAAAATAAAAAAAAATCAAAAAGAAAAAAGAAAAACTCAACCCATAAATTATATATTAGTAAAAATAAAAAATTAAAATCAAGAGATAAAGTCTGTAAACTTCATGGAGGCATTGACATTTATTATAGGAGTATTTTTTGGTTTATGAAGAAAAAGAACTTTGAAAAAGAGAGAGAATGATGGCTGAGTTTTGATGGGGTTATGGGAGTGAAAGGAAATAGTAGTTGTAGAGGTGATGGTGGCCATTCTTTTCTGAGAAAGAGAGGCTGGCTTGATGTGTTTGGTGTAGAGGGGGAGGGGGCGGCGGCTAGAGAAGAAGAAGGGATGGGTAGGGTTTTGTTTGTTACTTTATTCAAATGAAGGGGACAAACGGGTGGGGTAGTTTTTATAGTGATTTATTGGTTTTTATACTAATTATTATATAATAATAATAATTAATTATTATATTAATTAATTATTAATTACTATAATAATAGTTAACATAAAAAATAGGGGTATTAATTTGTAATTAATTTGATTGAATTATTTGTAATGGAATGTATTTTAATTAATTATGTTTGAACTTATTAATTATTTCTTAATGTGTTCATTTTGTTTTTTTAAGTTTTTCTAACATTAAAAAAAAATAAGTAACATTAATTAATTTCAAATACAACGACCATAAAAAAACATAGAATTACTTGAAAAACATACAATAAGTAGCTTAAATTTCAAATTTCAAATATTTTGGATCTTTTAATTATAATTAAATTCATTCTTTATGTTTTATTTTAAAAAAATAATTTTATTGTTGGAATTTTAGAGATGTTTCTAATTTTGAGATTATGTTTGTTTGACTTTGTGTTTGTATTGTATAATTTAAAGTTAATTTATCTTGAATTTTAATTATATTTGTTAAATTAATATTTTTTTTCATATATATAATTAAATAAATATGAACAGTACAAAACCGGAACGGAACGCCGGAATGCACCGAAACCGGAACGTTCCGTTCCAAATAAAAAACCGGAACGGTACCCGGAACGGATTTTACAACTATGATTATAAGCAGACACACACATTTTATCTCCTCCTCGTGGGATGTACGAGTTAGGCCATTCTGATGGGTATATATATATATGCCTTGTATCAACATGTATTATTAACTTGAATACAACAAACAGAGCAGTAAAGAGAAAGATAAGAAAATCTCTGCAAATTATGCAGAAAACCAACTTCATCTTTTTTGTGATTTCTTAATCACCAACCTTTGTTATTTCTCACAGATAGTTCTCGATGTATCTAATTAAATGCATGCATAGGTTTTTACATTTACAATTAGAATTTTCATTGTTTGAAAAAACTTATATTTATTTATTTATTTTATCAAAAAGCAATTATCCGAACCACTTAGAATGACGGATGAAACAACTAGTAATCTCTATATGGTTTTTAGCAACCCATCGAGCATGTGTGTGGTTGACAAGCTCCATCAGAAAAGAGAATACAAAAGCGTCTCTAACCCGAAGAAGAATTTTCCAGGTTTTGGTTGACGAAGAAGACAATGGGGTTCGTTTTGGTATGTAGAGAAGGAGAAGATGATTTTGTAGTTTTCTGTTTCATCAAACTTCTTGTACCAGCGCGAGTAGATGAAATATAGATAGATTGTTGAGATCTGACCTACCCCCTTTCAAAGGCATGTTCATGGCGACAATTCTGTAAATGTAAATCCATCATCCAGTTGAGACCAAATGTTGACTTGACTTTTATTTCTTGAGCTGTGATTTCGGTATTGTGACTCCATCTCATGATCACAGACTGATGTCAAGTTTAATAAGAATAAATAAATAAATAAATAAATTTGGCTCTAAGGTATTAGCATATAATTTATATACAAAAAATCCATCCATCCATCTATTTCTCTTACTCTTGGCTAGTGTACGCTGATTATCAAAACAGTATCAACATATTTTTTAGTAAGAAAAAAATGTAAATTTAAAATTTAATGTGTATTTTTTAACATTAAAACAACAATATATATGAAATCATCTTGGATCATTTGTATTAAGTATTATTGACTTGAAAAATGTGCATCCAATCGGCAACAATTCTACAAATTAAGGGCAGGAGATGTGTAAGACACGCTGGCCTCTTTATTATAAAATTCAAAGGTAAGAAGTCAATTTTATGGATACATACGGAATGGTAAACAATGGCCATGACTATCCACACTTCATTTAATTTAATATATTTGTGTTTTGGAAGATGTTTTGTTTGTAAGATGTGCGACATGAGATACCAGCAGAGTAAACAGTTCTATGGTTTTTCAAATATCTTTTATTTAAACATATATTAAAATAATAATTTTTTTTTTGTTTTTTATATCAACATATCATAACCACAACAGTAAAAATACTAAAAAGGCATGTTTTTTTGGTAGAAACCAAGTGGTGTCCCAGGCGCTGGCCCAGACTAATCCATGTTCGCACCGGGTGGGCCCCGAAAGGGTGAAAGTGCTCCCCAAATGGCCGGTTCCATACAAGAGGAGGGGTTGAACCCCTGACTTCTTTTAAGGGACGAGAGCGCCCTCACCACTCACGCCAGGACCCCTTGGGTAAAGAGAAAGGCACATGTTTTTTTTTTAATAAACTTAGAGCATGTTTTTAATTATTAGTCATCTCTTTAATTTAATTTCCACCCCTCCCCCCAAAATAGATAAATAAATAAATAAAAGTTCAGGACCCATCGATAAATGATAATAATGTATAGCAATTGAGAGAGGAAATTTAACCTCAGCTATAGTTAGCAATGTCCTCAATTATGAAGGCAGACATGTCAAAAGCATTAACCTTGAAGAAGATTCATGGCTATTTCCTCTCTGACTCGGAAGAAAACCCTAAAGACTCCAACTCGCCCAGTATTGTCACCTACCACACACAGAGTCTTCAACCGACGTGGCCGCCTTGAAGTGATGATCTCATCTTGATAGAACCCTAAGAATGTTGCTTCTAGGAAGCAGGCAACCTCAAAAGTATCAGGTCATTCATGCCCTTATGAAGCATAGTTAAAGATTTTCTAGAAACCTGCCAAATCTCACGTGCCATCTCACGTGCCAAATCAGTTTGCGAATATCCTCTCGGCTAAAATGAACGGCCAGGATCTCTCCCATAGTCTTTCTTTGACCATGCTGAACGTCCATAAATACAGCAGGCTCAAGCTCATTTTCTTCCATTTCAAACTTCGCCGAAGAAAACACACACACACACATACATAGTTTATATGTGTGTCAGTCGATGCTCTAAGCATATAATATAATTTGTCGGCCTGTATTCTTGAGTGTTTTCTTGTGCTTTAGTTAGGGTCATGAGCGGAATCATGTCCGATAATCCTACCGACTGGTCCCAATTCTATCATCACAACCTTTCTAACGAAGATTTACCCCCTATTCGATCCATGTTCGGCGATCGAGTCGCCGACGCCACAACCGTCGCCACCTCCACCATCAATACGTCCAGTATCCCGGACCCTATGGGCTCGGGCAGCTCCAGATCAAGTGCTGGTCATTTGAGTCCCGACGGTCGTGTCGCCAAGCCTATTCGTAAGAGGTCCAGGGCTTCAAGACGAACCCCGACAACATTACTCAATACAGACACCACAAATTTCCGAGCCATGGTGCAACAATTCACTGGGGGTCCTAGTGCACCATTTGCATCTGGGTCACAAATTAATGCAACAAATTTTGGTTTTGCATTAGGTGCTTATCGTCAAGCTCATCATGTTAACCAACCTAGTCCTCTCATGATGCCACCTGCAGGTTATAATTTGCAATATCAACAGCAGCAGCAGCAGCAATTTCATCAGCAAAACCAGAATCCATCACCATACATGTTTTCATTGAGCAACACCAATGTTGGGACTGGCACTGCTGCCGCCACCACCACCGTTCCTGGTGATATGTTTTTTCAGAGACTTGGAAACCCTAGACCTGCTACGAACATGGAAGTTTCTGGTCACGGGTTTGGTTCAGCAGAAGGAGCAGTCATTTCTTCCCGGGTGGCTCCTCCTTCCAGGCCTCCATCCTCCAGCTCCAATGAGAATAGAAGTAATACTTTCTTATTCTGAGAGGGACATAAAGATAAAAGTTAGGCACTGACTTGTCCTATGAGACAACCATTGACCAACGTAAATACTATGTTACTAGCTCACACTTAATAGCAATATTGCCTTTTATCTTTCTTTCATTTTATTTTATTTTTTAATTTTCTAGGCTCTAAAATGTGGCTATTATTATTCTATCCAAGTCTGCCACGTGCTTTGTTTCTTAGCATATATATATATTTTTTGTTTTCATCTTTGTTGTTTTCTTCAATCAGTGAGAACATGTTGTTGATTAACTATGTTTTTTCAATGCCTGCATCATGTTGTTTGTTTTCAAAAACTATGGGCCGAGTATGATACAAGGAAATGACACACATGCTTCTTTGAATGCTCCTTTTAGATGCTTTCACACTTGCAAGCTTCCAAGAGCTTTACTTAACCTAATGTTTAGTTATTTTCTTGAAATATAAAAAGACATAAGAAATAACGATAATAATAAAAATATATTTCCATGTATTTTCTATTTTGAAAGTGCTGAGTGAGGTTTACTTCGATTCCATGAATATTTTTCTTCTTTCCAGTTAAATATATTCCGATCTCTCGTGTATTCATTGATTCGATTCTGTCTGACAAAATCAACTTCGACACACCTCTAATGACCGTGTGACCTGCAATTTCTTGCCATTAAAGATTGAATCGAAAAATATTGAAAAAAAATCGTTGATTACGTGCTCGAAATCTATTTAGAAGGTGGTTTCAAAATCTTTGTGCCATTGTGGGTGTGTACGAAAAGCGTATTTATGGGTATAGTAGAACGACTAAAAATCTTAGTTGTTTTAAACTCTTATAAAAAATAAATATTCTAACTCGAAAAATCTTAATTGTTTCAAATTTTTATAAAAAATACATATCCTGACTTGAATTCAAAATTTATTATACAAATCACAAGTTCATTACCATTACAGTGCGCCACTCAACGAAAACTGTTATCGGCTATTAATTAAGAAAACAGCCTTTCCCATTCCAAAACTCTTTTTTATTACTCTCTTATATTTATTTATGACTCTGAGTTGTTTTGATCCATGCGAAACTCGCTGCATGTAATTTCCATTCTTTAAATAAATGAGACTTTTTTTGAGAATCAATGATTTGGACAGGGAAATATTCGTATTCATTAAATCGAGCATTAAGTTTTACAGAATGCTAGGTTGAGAAAGAGAAATTGAGGAATGAGTTTTGTATACAGCCACGTTCCTTTATCCCTGTGTCCCAATAAATGTGATAAAAACTCTTCCGAATTGTTCAAACAAACTTTTCGTGAGTCACTAGCGACTGAAATTTCACTGAAAGGGATTGATTGGAGTGAGAAATGGGAAGAGGGGCTGAATGTGGGCGATGATGGGGTCCATTGACATGAAAAGCAGAAGATGCACTTTACAAAGTCAAATTTACACCCTAATCTTTGCTAATTTGAATTGATATGGGTGCCTTTTGATTCACGAAGATTACATCAATCCCTGATTGACTGAATGGGCGCTATTATCTAAATCACCATAGTTTTCAACCTATTTACAATGATCACATATGTCAATCACGTGGATTAATATTGAATTAGAGGGCAATGAAATCATTAACTCTATATTATCCTAAAATATAGACTTAAACGGGTCGATCCAGTATTTGTCCACATGAAAGCATCTACAAGTTCATGTTAAAATAAAAATAAAAATGGTTGATTGAATTGAAAACTCGAGCTGATAAGGTTGAAAGCTGACCATCAGCTTGTTTTGTTTTCGTTGTTTGTTTCAAAAAATAATTAGTATGGATCCAGGTTAATTCGGTCTCTCGATTCATAAGAAACCTTGCTTCAATCAACCCTAAATCGAGTCTTAAAACTAGGATGCCTCGTATGTTATTTTGATGGGGATAATTGATACCAGAAAGCAATGAGATAACGAGTTTTAATTTGTGGCGAAATACATTGATCAAAAAAGAATATGGAGTGGTCTATTTTCAAACTTGTAGGCATTTATTTGAGTCAATACACATGTTCTTATTCTATGTCATCTCACTCGTCATCAATATTAGTTTAATTCATTGAATAAAGTTAGGTGTGTGTTTACAGTGAATTAAATATATTAAACAAGTGCGTATGGACTTAGCAGAGGGAAGAAAAGTAATTCTATAAGGTAACCAGCCACATGAAACAAATTTCCAGCATTTTATAGGTGGGGTCTTCGCTTAACCTTCTTTTGTACTAGGGTTTGAGTTTTATTAAGCATGTTTATCATCTTATGGTATCTTATTTACTCATTAGACATGTAGGATATTCAATAGATTCAGAGATTAGTTGTAGTGCGTGTAAACTGGTCCGGACATCCTGATTATCAAAAAAAACAAAATCCAGCATTTTCGATGCCTGGAGTTGTTGTGTTTCTATTTGTCTCTGCCTCCCTTAATTTTTTGATCGTGGGTTTAGGCAATTTTAGTGCTTCGCTGGAGAAAAGCAAGTGCTACTAGCGGCGCATCCCATTACCGAACGACAATTTGAGTTCCAATTTATGAGTGAAATATGCACATATGACAATAGCATATATCAATCTTTATCAAATAATGGCGATCAATAATTAAAACTCTTTAGATAGGGATACCAAGTTTTCCTTTTTTATTTATTTAGACTTTGTTTAAAAATATAACGTAACTTGTATTTTCAAACAAAAAACAAGATTGTGGTTCAACATCTTTTCCAGACAGATGGATATTTCTTGTGTCGTGAATCTAACTTCATGTGTATTCATACATAAGAACATCAGAAATTCAATATTAGCTGTCCTAATTTGAATACTATGACCTAGAATGCTCCATATAATAGCAAGGAATCTGATGATTTACAACCACATGGGAGAAAATGGTCTCAATCATCAATTGAATTTGACTAATACATTCCTGAGAGAGATGCATTAAAAAGAAATGGATGCTGGCTGGCGGCCTAACAAAAACAAAAAGGCATTAATTAATGTGATTTTATCCTTTTTTATTTTTATGCCATGGTGAGTGGAAACCTTAATGTGCTTAAAGTGGAAGGTGAAGATGAACATGTTTGTCCTGGATTAGAGTGTGGCGACAAAGGGATTATATATGTCTGCAACTTCTATGCCACACAAATGAAGGGTCCCTTCAAGTTTATTTTTTATTTTTTATTTTTTACTCTCACTATTGGTTAATTAGAACTTGGAAGGAACATTCTTGTTTGTCACTTTCAAGAATTTGAAACACATTTGGGCAATTCCTTTTCCTCGTCCATCTAGCTTGCTTTTTAGCTCATACATTAACCCGCGAACAAGGCAAAAAAATTTAAAGGTACATTAAATATTTTTTATTTAATATTAAAATGAGAAAAAAACATTTTATCTATTTAGGTTAACATTTATTAACTTGTAAAATTCACGAGAATAATCTTTTTTTTTAAAATAAAAGTTCAATCCATAATTAACCTAATATTAAAGATACAATTGATAAAATATGGTATTTATTTTATTAAAAAAACTAAGTGAACTTAAGTCTACCAATAAAACTCGAGACGCAAGTCATGCATGTCATTGAATTCAATAAAAAAATTATGTCAAAATTTATTTTTTATTTTATGGTACCACAGTAAAGTGCATGATAATTTCTTTACATCAAATATTTTTGAAATTATAAAAATTAAGGATAAGAAAAAGCATTACAATAAAAAAAGAAAAACAAAGAATAGACCAGATGTTGCAAATTCACCTGTTAAATCAACAACTCGACACATTGACTCAGTTGGATTCATCAATTTTTTTTTATCCCAAATATAAAATATAAAAAAAAACACTTAAAAGAAGTTTAGATATTTTAAAAAAACCAAGCTAGATGCGTAGGCTTTTTCAATCCAGCTTGAGCTTTTGGGTGTCTTTAATTCTTTTGTAGTTTATTAAAAGGGAGGATGGAATGTTCAGCCTATTTGCTTTTTAAAAATACAACAGAAAATATATATATTTTTTTTTACTTAAAAACATATTTTTCTACCCAAAAAATACACTGATAAATTTATCAATGACCTAAAAAGAACACCAAAAAACAAATAAAAAAAACTGAAATAAACTCAAACCCAAAACCATTCATAAAGTCAAACATGCCTTCTCAGACGAGGAGAAGGAAAGAAAACACTTATGTGGAACTTTTCTTTATTAAATGGAACCCATTGACACCGATTTCAATCCTTTTGATGGTTGAAATCATCATGAACAGCTAAACCGTTTTTTATTTTTTTTATTATTGGAATCCCACTATCCTCTCCCTTCTCTAACAAAGAATGGCTAAAAAACAAGGAAATAAAATTTGATATTAAAATTAATTTTCTGAACACTAAAAAAACCAATCAACTACAAACCAAGAAATATAGAGGATCAAAATAAGCTTATTTTATAAAATAAAAAATATCTTCCATTTTATCTGTTGTTTTTATTTGGCCATTTGACTTTTATTTTTATTTTTATTTTTAAAAATGCAACTGAATGTTAATCTGAACTCAAAAATAACTTGAATATACAATAAAAAAAGAGAATTAAACTGAAAATTAAAATTAAAATCATTACTCCGATCAACAATGATATGTGAGAGAGGGTAAACAATGATTTCAGCTATAATATTTTTCTCATGAGTCTTGGTAGTTTTTGTTAATATGAATCTTTTGTTTTTCACAGTATGATAAAGCTAAAATCACTTAAATAAAAAACAAAACAACTAAAGCCATTCTTGGACAAGTTAACCTTTGTTAAAAAAATTTAAGGTGGATTCATTGAATGCCATCCAGAAAATAAGTAAATGAGTAAAAATGATGCAAAAATTCTACGAGTAGAAATTGGCCAAACTGAAGATAGATAACCTCTTTATTAAGTGTAGATCACGTATTGCATCACCAGCTGAGTGCTCATCTTTGGAATCTTAACCAAAGTATGTCAAGACGGGAAGGTAGATTTGTATCCCCATGCACCCTAAAAAAGAAAAAAGAAAAAAGAAAGAACAAGGTGCAAAATTCCATCATTGGGCCATCCATCAATGAAAGCTACTCCTTCGTGGTTGGATGACCGCTAAGACCTCAAAATGTTCTCCCAAACTCCATTCCAGAAATATTTGATCTGAGGAAGGCCAGTACAGTGCCAACAAAAACTAAAACCCTTAACATTGTTGTCTCCCTTCTCTCTCACTGAAGGACATCCGCACTGGTAAAAACTCCGGTTCTACTTGCTGTACATATTTCGTCCCAGATAGCAATATCTGTGTGTTCCATCTAATACTGATATCTGAGCAGAAGGTGTATGTACAAGGAGTAACAAAAATTTGGCCCATTGCAACTATGCCTTGGCATTTTTCTGTTTGACAGGTAAAGTTGATCATAAGATCTGTATGAACAACATCTCAACTTCTCACAGCTCTAAGAAAATTTCCCCTTATCATTGCTAGAGGAACAAAATTGTGGTCATAATTCAAATAACGTGCGACATGGAATATTGATAAAACAGAAAGACTGCATGCGAAACTTGTGCTGATGTACCTTCATGTCAATAGTTTGAATCGATGTAGCCCATCTGCAAACTGATTCTTTTACCAGTGTGTATTACACGCCATGAGTCATATTGAAGTCATGCAATATTGGACGGCTGTCCTGCATCACCAAGAAGCTTGAGATGTTATAAAATCATTCATAGGACATGAAAAATTAGGAAGATAAACACAAATGTAATCTAGCATTATTCAGTGAATAACCTGGGTACATAATGTAAACTAGTAAATTGAGAAGCACAAATGTTAATGTAACTTTGTATGCAGGCTAGTTTAGTTAGCAAGCAGATTTGGCTGATCTAAAAATCCACAAGAGTTCCATCTTGCTAACAAGTAGAGCAGTGACAAAGGAGCAAGTCATCTTTGAAGTTTGAACTGCTGCATGGTGATATAAGACTACAGAGGTGTTATTAGACAACACTTCTTAGACAGGTCCCAGATTGTAATCTTTCCCTGTTTATCTTCTCTGAGAGTTGTCATTTCCTGAATACTGAACTAGATCTACATTCATCAGAACTTCCTTAAGCCTCAACCATATACTCATACAACAATAGGAGTCTTAATTATCATGTGTTTCTTTCTTTATTCTTTATATTTGGTAACATTAAAACGAGAAACCTTGATTGCCATTAAATACAGAGCTGATTTTCTATCAGTTTTCATCTTTTTCTTGGAAGTTCACTCTAACCATACTTGAATCTTAAAACTTTGAACCCTGAGGTCTATAACTTCTTAATCCAAACAAACACCAGATCACGATGAAGGCACACGGACAGATTATCAAATGCTACACCATAAAAAAGAAGATACAGCATGCATGTTGAGCATAATTCTGCCACAAGTAATCGTGGACTGTTTAGAGTGTTTTGAGATTTCAGAAATAATTACACAGAATGAGTAAAGGGACTTGTTTTGTAAATGTTAGGAAATAATATAAATCATATCTTGGGATGTTACCTAACAACTTAAAGTATCAAGTTCAATTAGTTCTTTGACATGATATCAAACCCTTGTTAACCAAGTGATTACAGGTTTACATCCCACCATCTCTCTTCTAATTAATAAAGGCATAAGCAATGTTTGGTTTATGCAAGTTTCAAGTTTAAAGAGCTTCCATCTGAGATAGTGTGTTAGAGAATAATATAAATTATATTTTGGGTAAAAAATAAAAATTAGCAAAAATTCTAAGAAATAATTGAAGTTTTGGAAAAAGATGAACATATTTTGTTCCCCACGGAAATCACTCCATTGGTTACATTAAAATAGCATTCACTTGGGAGCAGTTGATGTGCTACAGTTCCTTTAGACTGGTTCCCAACAATTTCAACAATACAAGCACAAAAACATAAATGAGTTTTTTCAACTTACAGGTTTTCTTTTAAATGAAGCTTTGCCAACAAACAGTAGAGCGTACAGTCAAGTTTATCAATAAACTTGAACTCAAAGAAGTCCAACAAGACCATCATTGACATATAAAGAGATCACCACAAACTGCCATGTGTTTGTTCTTTCGTCATCCACCAAAGTTTGCATGGATGGTAACATGTTTCTTCAGAATGAGTAGATTACGCCAAACATGCTCTAGTCGAGAACAATGTTACAACGGTGATACGTGAATGATATTCATTTTCCATTACCCTGCTTCAACAGACCAATCTGTATCTTTATACAACAGGTCTTATTAGCCAAAAAAGTGTTTTTGGAGCTCCAAAGATAACAGCGAATGTTTACCATTCTACTTCAACAAAAGTGGCATTTGCATTTACCTTCTAAATGACCAATAAATTGAATTCGTTACACCGGAAAAATGTTCCAACTCCATAGGGCATCTAAACAGCTGTGGAAAGAGCCAGTTTAATTTCTGATTTAAGTCTCTTTACTTCTCTTTGATGACCAGATTGACGAAGACAGTCAAAAACCGCACGCTTAGCAGATGGGAGTATTTTCATGCCACTTCTTACACAAGAGAGCAAGAGCTTGGATGCACAACGGAACCTTCCAGCCTTGCAAAGATTGTGAATCAAGGAGGAGTAGGTAAAAGAATCCCTCATATTCATTGAATCAAAGATTTTAAAAGCATAATCAATCCGATCAGCTTTGCAACACCTATCAACCAAGGTGTTTAAAGCTACCAAATTTGAATTGAAACCCACTGTATTCATATACTCCATGGCCCCCTCAACATCACCTTCCTCACACAACCCATTCATCAGAATCGTGTTTGTATACTCATCACGTTCAAAACCTTCCTTTTCCATTTTATCAAGTACTTCATGTGCCATTTCCAACTTACTACCTTTACAATACAAGTTAATGAGTGTATTATAAGATGCCATATCAAGACCACTGTCAGTGTTCACCATCCGCTCCATATATTGACTTGCTTCTTCAATCCTACTAGTCTTGACCAAAGCACCAACAACTGTGCAATATGCAAAACCGTCAAAGGTATATCCCTTGTCAATCATCTCTTCAAATATCTCAAACCCTTGTTCAAACCTCCTAGATCTAAAGCAACACCTCATGACTGTAGTATACGTTATAACGTTTGGAACAAGTCCAGATTCACCAAGCTCCTTGAGCATCCACCTAGCTGTCTTCAATCTCCAAGCTTTACACAACCCATTAATAAGAATATTATAAGTAACCAATGAAGGAACAAACCCATGTCTCTTTAATTTCCTAAACAACATGAGCGCATTCTCCACAAAACCACATTTGCAAAGCCCATTAAGCATAGTATTATACGTAGCTTGAGAAGGTGATAAATAACAAAGTATAATATCCGTAAAAACCCGATATGCTTCATCAGGTCTTTCTAGCTTAAAAAAGCAATGCATCAAAGTATTATAACTCCATATATCAGGTTT
The DNA here is from genome assembly GCA_025169955.1 of Salix arbutifolia. NCBI lineage: Eukaryota > Viridiplantae > Streptophyta > Magnoliopsida > Malpighiales > Salicaceae > Salix > Salix arbutifolia. The sequence continues at coordinate 442,393 of CM045907.1, forward strand.
TATCCCCAACTCAATCATTTCTTCAAACAAATCCATACAATTCGACAACAAACAATGCCGCATGGCACCAGCAATCAAAGAATTATAAGTAACAATATCAGGGTTTATACATGCTTCTTTCATTCTATCAAGAACTGAATAGGCAGCATCAAAACTAACAAAACGAGAGTAAGCATTGATCAGTGTATTGTAAGTAACGACATCAGGCAAAACACCTATTCTTATACCATCAATAATCACAGTTTCTGCTCTTTGTAAATGCTTGACTTTGCAAAAAGAAGCTATACAAATATTCAAGAATCTAGTCGATGATCTACTGACCATCACTAATTATCCAATGGAACTCAATTCCACGAAGAGGCAAAATTTGCATACCAATAACAATTGTTGCCTGAAAAGTTTCAAACTTTCAAACAATTCCTGCTGCTAAGAAAAGAGAGTTTCAAACTTTGATGTAATTCTTGTTGTTCCTTTTGGACATGAAGTGCTGGCACTGAACCCAGAAGGTGTTTGTGTTTTTGTCCTGGTTTGGTGTTGAAACAAGGGCTAGATCAGTGGAAGATGCGAAGAGATCTGCAATAAGGTTACAGTGGATTAGCTCGGCTTCAAGCTGTGAAGATTGCATGGGCTGAGCTTTTAGCCCATAAATTTGAGAGATGGGCTTTGATGCTTTCGTCCATGGCACCATTCTCCTCCTCCTTTTTCTTTTTTCAACTAACAAGAACAACAACAATTTTAATTATTTTTCTATATAAAATAGTTGGGGTAAAGTATTTCTATGGCTTCTACATATCATATTATATAAATTAATAATATACAAATTAATAACATTGATTAAATAATAATCTTGTTTGATTTCAATTTAAAAACTTCAAGTTTAAACAATATTTCAATTAATTAATGAATCCTCGTAGTCCTCTAGTGTTAATTTATAAAAATTTAACTATATTCTTATTTAATGTAATAAAAATATAAAATTAATTATTTAGTCCTATTTGCATCGCATTGATTGTTATTAAATTTTAAATACTCAATTAAATACCAAGTTAATAACATTATATTTTTAGCTAAGGTGCTGAATATAACACCTTAATTTGATTAAATAAAATCTTTCCACATTGTACACCAAGATCATTTATTTAATTCCATGGTGGAAATCTGTTTGGCTATGCCAATGATGCAATCCAAGCCTCATCCGCATCAAGTTTTGGTAGCTTGGAAATTGTCCCACGGAATGCACAGGGAGAGGGTGATTTGCAAGGCATGTTATCAAATCCTTTCACTTCAAGGCCATCATAGATCTTTATAGACTACTAGCTATTGCAAACAAAATATCATCAACCGATCATCCTCACCGTCGCCGAACACCAAATAAAGAAGAAGAGGAAGAAAAATGAGTCTGAATAACATTTCTTTCGCTATCTTGGTTGCCCTTTTGGCAGCTGCTATTATTAGTCCCTACCTTTCACTTTGGCACCGCCTCATGGAGCTTGGTTTGGCCACATTTTCACCACCAATTTTTGCCACTTTCATTTCAAATAGCATTGAAGAGGGACATCGTCACCACCGCCACCACCACCGCCACCACCACCATAATAAACACCCTCCTAGTGATAGAAAAATAGCCAACATTTGTGAAGATTTTCCTCCTGACTTTCCTCCTCCAGACACTAACACAACCTCAACCTTCTGCGTCGATCGAAACGGATGTTGTAATTTCACGACAGTTCAATCAGCTATTGATTTTGTTGCGAATTATAGCCAAAAAAGAACCATAATTTGGATCAACTCTGGCATTTACTAGTAAGTTGAGTTTTCTTCTATACATAAATTTGATGGGAAAATGACACTCGTGAACCATCTCGCTCTCATCAAGACTAAAATTAAGCCTGTTTATCTACACGGCAACCACAATTTAAATTAATTATTTTATTTTTTATGTATTTTTGCAGCCAGCCACAGTTTGAAACCGTTGGCTGCATAGACAAACACACACTAAAAGAGAATTTACGTAGCATTCTTTTTTCTAAATTTTATTCTCCGAAGTTTCTAAACTTTGATCGTGCTGGTTTGTTTCAGTGAGAAAGTCGCTATTCCCAGATACAAACAGAACATTACATTCCAGGGACAAGGCTACACATCAACTGCAATTGTATGGAACGACACTGCAACATCTTCCAGGGGAACAATTTATAGCGGTTCTGTTCAAGTTTTCTCCAATAACTTCGTTGCTAAGAACATAAGTTTCATGGTAAGACATGGCTCAACAGCATTGAATCACGTTGTCTCATGAGAAGACAGGTAGTAACGTTTGCCTTTAATTTTCATGCCAGAATGCTGCTCCAATTCCAAGCCCTGGTGATGTTGGAGCCCAGGCAGTGGCGATTCGAATATTGGGAGACCAAGCTGTTTTCTTGGGCTGTGGATTCTTCGGAGCACAAGACACCCTACATGATGATCGAGGTCGCCATTACTTTAAGGATTGTTATATCCAAGGTTCTATTGATTTCATCTTCGGCAATGCAAGGTCACTCTATGAGGCGAGCTAGTTAATTTCCATCATGCTATTTAATTCTTGATTGTTGCGAGTGTGAAATTCTTAAGCATGCATGCTGTTGAAACTGAGTTGAAAAAAAATCACAATTCCTAATATGATTATGATAGATTAATCACCATATATGCTCAAAGTCAAAGAAACCTCTAATATTGTTGACGTGTGAGAGAACCATCTGATTAATTTCTACAGAATTGCCAGCTGATTTCCATGGCAAATCCAGTGGATCCAGGAGCAAAACGCATAAATGGAGCAGTAACAGCACATGGTAGAGCTTCCAAGGATGAGAACACAGGCTTTGCATTTGTGAACTGCACCTTAGGAGGCACGGGAAGAATATGGCTAGGTCGAGCATGGAGGCCGTATTCCAGAGTCATTTTTTCATACACAACCATGACTGATATCATTGCACCCGAGGGCTGGAATGACTTCTATGATCCCTCCAGAGACCAGTATGAACCATAAATCCATCGTCTATATAGTATGTTTTTAGTATTATATAAACAAAACCAGTTTTAAAAAAGCTGCAAATTTTTTTTTGTTTTTGTTTTGCAGGACTGTTTTCTTTGGAGAATACAATTGCTCAGGTGCTGGAGCCAATATGAGCATGAGGGCACCATACGTGCAGAAACTTAGTGATACACAAGCTTCCCCTTTCCTGAGCGTGTCCTTCATCGATGGAGATCAATGGTTGCAAGACTACATTTAGCACCTCATATAATTAATTATCAAATGTAATACCATCCATCGATCTCTTCAACCTTTTTATTCTTTGTACAGATCATATCCATAAATATTTGAAGAAAATCCATATAAATAGTCTATGATTGAAATGAATATTTTATCTTCAAATATAAGAACGAGTAATCATGGTCGCATGCAGTGACTAGTTTGATCCGTCAGTAGGAATATGAATATGAATATATGATTGCTTTACTCCACTGACTACTGAGTATGCTTTTTCTTTTTGTTAATCTTCTGATATTTTTGAATTTATGGACTTTTTTTCATGCAAATATACTTTTTTTTTATTAGAGAAAAAATAATTTAAATGCACAGGAGCTGGCGGCCACCAAAAGAATCTAACTACAATACATAGATTTTTTTTTACTTGAAAACAAAACGACACCGTGTGTTTGTTATATTAGATAATAATATAAATTATATTTTAAATTTTATTAAATTTTTAGATGAGATGATTTCTTAACATTGTATTAGAGTCTTGTTGACCAAGCAGTCGAGCACAACCTTTATTTTATTTAATAAAAATCAAGCATAAAATAATGTGAATTTCTATACAAGTTTCAAGTCCAAATAACTTTTATTTGAAAAAAAATAGAAAATAACATTAATTATATTATAAAACCCTATCTGATTGTTTAATTTTTTAGATTATATGATTACTTAAATTTTGAAAACTATATTGTGTGTTTCTTCATGAACTTCTATTTCACTCCATTTTGATTTGATGGGAAAAACTTTTAAGGCCAAGCTTTTAGTCGTGGAGGGGCCAAAGGCTGGTCAGAGAAAATAAAAGCTCAAGCTAAAAAAAATATGTGGTGAGATGCCCATCTGAATTACTTTTCCATATTTATATTTATTTTGTTTAATTATCATATTTAATCATTTGGATCATGTGGCCTCAAGTGGAGACCATGCTGCTAAAGAAAAATAATAATAGTAAACACAGGTAATACAAGAATTATGATGAATAATGTTTTCATATAAAATCTTTTATTCGAAATTTTATCAATTATTATTTTTTAAAATTGTTTGTTTTTTCTAAGATATTTACAACTCTATAAATAAGTAAAAAAAAACAACCTTAAATAAATTAAGAAATCAATTATTTTTCTTACAAAACTAGCTTGAACATTATTTCTTGACCTAATTTGAACATCTCTCAAACTGTGAATAGTTAATTAAATTGTCAAGCTTTTGTTTATTAATATCAAAATCAATTTTATTTTAGTTCAAGTTCTTATAACATTGTTGTCACCATTAATTCTGAAATCTGTAACCACATCACAACCTCCCAATAACAGTTGAACTTTATCGATCAACATGACTTTTCACATATCATGCTCACCATTTAAGACGGCTAAAAATCTTTTTTTTTTAAAAAAAATAATCTGAAATCTAATTTATTACTAATATTTAAATCTAACAAAATGAGTCAATGGCTACAAAATCAACAATATAATAAATTAATTGGAACAATTATTTTTTATTATTAATAATATTTCTCTTCTAGCGTATAAAGCTAAAGGGAGGACAAAAAGAGGTGTACGTTCATTGAAAGAGTACGAAAAAAAAAGAAGATTCCTAAAAAAGAAAAAGAAAAATAGAGAGGACACTGTAAATTTCTTTCCAATTCGATCGGCAGAAACACAACAGAAAGAGAGGATGGTGAATGGGAATAGTTGCGAGGTTTCTTGTCATTCCAATTCTTATCCTTCAACACCCCCACCGGCTGATCGTCCTGTTCGTGTTTATGCTGACGGGATCTATGATCTCTTCCACTTTGGCCACGCTCGCTCCCTTGAACAAGCTAAGAAATCGTATGTTTTCTCTTATTGAATGTGTTTTTGTACTAAAGTTTTTGGCTTTTTTGGCTTGTTTTGTGTTTTGATCTGTTTCGTTTGCCGGGGTTTTCTTGTTTTGTGAGAATTTGATTTGATGCTGGATTTTGTGAATTTGTGGGTTTCCATTGTGTTTAATGATTTTGAGTTGTTGCGCTGCAAGTCAGTTGAAACTTTTTTTGCCACTGATAGGAAATTTCTTAGTCTGTTTTTTCTCTTTTTAGTTTTTTTTCCTCTCATAATTGAAGTATATATATTATTTTATAAGAGCGTTTTATTGATTAATCTGTTCAACTATGGATGAAGATTGTTTACTTAAGTGCCATTTTTCCTTTTGCTTTTGAATGCTAATTCGTATTGTTAGATTGTTGAAATTGTCATATATACGGTTAGATGTTGAGTTCATTAAGGTGGTTTTGAATGGTCCGTGTTATTTTCTTTTAAAATATTTGATGTTATTTACAGTATATGATTATATCTTCCCTTTTAGTTGATAAATTTGCTCGAAAAAGGATTTTGGTTCAGCTGTTTATTTGATTATCTTGTGAATATAGGTTTCCGAACACGTACTTGCTTGTCGGATGTTGCAATGATGAAATCACACACAAGTACAAGGGAAAAACTGTCATGACGGAGGAGGAGCGTTATGAATCTCTTCGCCATTGCAAGTATGATTTTTGTTTATTTTCAAACTTGTTAATAGCTTCTCTTTTCCAGCATCAGAGTTTTCTTGTGTAAGACAGTAAAATTTTAAAGGTATTTGCTTCAACAGGATATATATAATGGCTTGGGATTAGCAATTTTGGTGTTATTGCTAACACAAAACCTTTTTTTATTTTTTATTTTATTTCAGGTGGGTGGATGAAGTCATTCCTAGTGCGCCTTGGGTGATTGATCAAGAATTTCTTGACAAGCACAATATTGACTACGTCGCTCATGATTCTCTGCCGTAAGAAATCAATTTCAAAGACATATTCGGTGCTTAAGTGTAATGATACGCGTCAGAGTTGAGTGTTTTTAGGATAGTGAATAAAATATCTTTCTCTCATGTCTCAAGTTTAGTATTTAATTTGTCTGGATATAAGTACTCAGCAATATTTTATAGTTTTACAAAGAACCGCTAAGTGTTACAGAATTATTTCTATCTGTTTTAATTCTAAATTTAATGCCAATGGAATCTGTCAGGTAATGTTCATTTGAGTGAGTCAAGTTGTAAATACATCAGCAATCTCTTACATTTGGCCTTGCACTTTATCTGTAGCTATGCTGATGCCAGTGGAGCTGGAAAGGATGTCTATGAATTTGTAAGTTTGAGCAACATATTGCTTGTATTTCCATTTATCCTTGTGATGGTATATAATTATGGTAAGTGAGCTTTCATTTAGGTAAAAAAAGTTGGAAGGTTCAAAGAAACAAGAAGAACTGATGGCATTTCTACGTCAGACATTATAATGAGGATTGTCAAAGACTATAACCAGTATGTCTTACGTAATTTGGATCGAGGATATTCAAGAAAAGAACTTGGTGTTAGCTACGTAAAGGCATGTTCTTATATTGTTTTTGGAATTGATTGGATGATACTGCACCGAAATTTGTTTTTGTGGACTTCTTTGTGCATTAGTTCATTAACTTTTTCTGGTTTTGTTCAATGTTAAATAGGAAAAGCGACTGAGGGTGAACATGAGTTTGAAGAAACTACAAGAGAAAGTCAAGGAACATCAAGAAAAAGTTGGAGAAAAGGTCCGTTCTATCTCATGCCTGAACATTTATGTGTTTCACCAACTTCCCTTTTTCTGTTTTATTTGCATCTTATGCCACAAACATTGTTGTGTTTTACAAACTTCTCTTCTTTGCTTACATCCGATACCTAAACATTGTTGTGTTTCACCAACTTACTTTTTTCTGTTTTACTCACAAATATCATTTAAAATTTATGGTTAATATTTAGTATGTTAAATGATTCTACACTTATTCCACAAACATATCATTTCATCTAGTCACTCATTTTCTCTCTCCTGCAAAGTTAAATATGTTCTCTTAGTTAGGTGGAGCATCTACTGTAAGTTAATGTGACTTGATTCTGCAGTTATACCCTTCAAATATACAAATTAAAAATTTTAGTAATGTTAGTGCTTGCTATCTCGTACATTTCGTTTTGATTGATGTGTTGAACTACAGAACAACGTCAACTCCTTATAGAAATTTCAGATATGTATCCTTTCTTCACATGACTAAAACAGTCTTAAATTGTGAAAAGTTGGTTTTGTCCTGCATTTGCTATGTCAATGTTTCTATTTAGGTATTTATTTAATTTTTGAACTGTCAAAGACTGTGTGTGCAAAAGTGTTTTAAGAGAGTGTTTGACATTGTGGCAGCAATTGCTTTTCAAAGTGTTTTTCGCTTGGAAATACATCAAAATAATATATTTTTATGTTTTAAAATTTATTTTTGACATCAGAGCATTAAAATGATAAAAAAAATTAATTTGAAGGGTTTTTTTTTTTTTTTTGAAAACCACGGTGTGGCTGCAAAGACAAACAGGACCTAAGCTGGTAGTGTAAAATTCAATGTTAAGAATGCAGTGTATTAGGTGTCAGATGCTAGTTTTAGGTATTTGGAAGTTTGTCAAAGACAGCCTATTCCACTTTATTTATACTTTTGCATAGAATGGAGAAACAAAGCGAGGCCAAATGTTCTCATATTGTGGGTTTTGTTTTATTCCATTTTGATGAAAACAACAAGTGGACATCCATCAGTCAATCTTCCATAACTTCACTTGCTTCCTATTTTGTTTTGCTGCATCTAGAGTTTCTGTGCCTATTATATTTATGAAATATTCATTTTGCTCCCTTCCTATGCTGTGTACATGTTTCATGGGTGTTTCTGTTTTGTTTTACAGATTCAAACTGTTGCAATGCATCGTAATGAATGGGTAGAAAATGCCGATCGATGGGTTGCTGGATTCCTCGAGATGTTTGAAGAAGGTTGCCATAAAATGGTAAGTTTGATTGTCTATCAAGTAAATTGGCGAGTTGAACTATGCATTCACACACAATGATCGACTAGTGTGTGGATTTTGAGATCTTGCTGCTATACATATGTAGACCACATATACTCCAATAATAGTTTACCCTTGAATTGGATGTCTTCCAGGGCACAGCCATTAGGGATCGAATTCAAGAGCGATTGAGAGGGCAGCAGTCAAATGGGCTGCTGGAAAACGGCAAGGCAAACAGTGAAGATGAAGATGAAGAGTATTATTATGACGACGATGACGATTATGAAGAAGAATATTCTGATGATAAAGAATATTACACAGAGACATATGACAAAGATGTGAAAAGTAAGAAGTAGATTGCTTTTTTCATGTTTTACTGGTAAGAGTTCCGATCAGAAACGTGCCATGATGATTACTGGTTTTGGGTGCTTGTGTAAAGTGCTGTGTAATGGTCGTCGTGGCAAGTAAGGTTTGTTGCTTGGTTTTGCTATAGGAGTCTGGATTCGAGGTTTTTTTTTTTTTGTAATTTTATTACGTTTCTATCAAAGGGGAGCTTGGTTTCAGTTGAAACTTTCTAGTCTTCGTCTTTAGTCTGATGAATTCAAGAGATCATCATTCACTTCGAACCTATTGTCGTTTTAGGCTACTGTAATCTAACTAGGCCTAGCTTGTTTTATGGGGTTAGATACCATTTTAGAAAGCTAAATTGATAAAATAATTTTCTAAATTATGTAAATATAATTTTTATTTATTTATATGTATTTTAATGATAAAAGTTATTTAGAAGAGCTAAATATACACTAATAGTTAAAACAAAATAAAGTAACACTTGAAACAAAATACAATAATAATTGAACTAGTGATATATAACTGATAAATATTGATTTAAAATACTATTATATCAAAATATAGTTGAAACAAAATACAATAACAGTTGAACTAGTGAGATATTAATTTATAAATATTGATTTTAAATAATATATTAATCTAAATTACAATAACAATTGGAGATATTAACTGATAAATATTGATTTTAAACAATATATTATTTTAAAATACAGTAATAGTTGAAATAAAATACACTAACAGTTGAGCTAGTGGGTATTAACCGTTAAATATTGATTTATATTAATCCAAATAAACTTAAAAATTTATGTTTAAAATGCTAAAAATGTGAATTACATGTCTTTGGTTACCTTAAATTGAAAGTAACATCCATTTCAACTTTCGATTTTAAAGTTTCTCCTTTCATTTTATTTCCAGAGATGGTGTTCATTTATATGCAGAAGGAAGCAAAATAATTGTGGAGGAGTTTTTGAAGGTGTTGAGGAAAGGTGACTGGTAAAAAATAAACTTTATTAGAACATTAAACAAAAATATTTTTAGATCATTTATTGAGAAAGACTGAATTTGTTGAGATGAAGAGAGTGTATTATTATTCTCTTCTTTCGTGTTTTAATTCACATTAATAGTATTCCAATGATTATATTTTATCTTTTGATTTCTTTGTCAGAATCTATAGAAATAGAAACTCAAGAACAAAAATTTATTTTAACTACTAAAAAAGTAGTTTCATCATAGAAGTTAAAAGTTAAAACAAAAGCTAAAAATATTTTTTTTTAACTTTGCCTCTTCATATGGCTCATATGTTGGATTTGCTCTTAGTGAGAAGGGTGGTTGTGGATTTTGGACAAGATAATCATAATCCTTGTTTGACAATAACTGTGTTTTCACATCAAAATTACTATAACAAATCTCTATGTATTTCCAAAACAAAAGCATTTTAAAAATTTATTACTTTAACTCCCTCCTTGAAACGATTCCTAATGTTCAAAATTAAGTATGAAATCTGGCTAATATGTCTGAACCAATATAAACAGGTATGATGTTTTGAAATCATGGTATGCTCAGGTTTTACAGGGTCCACTTTCTTTGTATAGCCTTTGAGTTCTCGGGCTCTTCAGCTAGATTGGCCTGAATTTGATATATTAAAGAAAAACTAAATCTTGCAGAGGATTTTGTAGCTATATATATAATTTGTTGTGAATTGTTACACTGTAATTATTTTTTTAATTTTTTGATTCATAAAAATTAAGCATTTGATTTAGGGGTTTTATGGTCTTTTTTACTGGCCAATCTATCATTAAATGATTGTTTGAGGGTGTATGTGTCCTTTTCAAGTTTTTATAATAGTAAAAATACAAGTTTGCCCCTAAAATTAGAAAAATATTGAATTGTTGGACAATGATATTTTATGTGTGTTTTATGAACAATAAAAAAAACAAATTTATTCTTGGAAAAGACAAATAAAAATTGTCCGGCAAGAGTATTTTAGGTGTTTCATGTTTTTATGAACAATGAAAAGAACCAATTTGTCCTTAGACAAGAATAAAAAAAAAGCTTTATCTTTGGGGGTATTTTGATATTTTTATAAGGATTTTTTTTGTTATTAGGATATACTTGTATTTTGGTATTTTCATATTTCAAGATATTTTTTAATCAAAAAGTTGTTGACATGTGTTCCACAAGCGTCAATGATTTGGAGGCTTCCATGCCATACAAATGGTGCGAAATATGGCCATCCTTCATTTTCTTGAATGCTCAACCTTGTTCTCTTTCACACGGTATGATGAATGTCAACATATGGTGGTTGAGTTATTATTGATGGTCAATTGTTTTTTTTTCTTAATTTTTTTCTTGTATGACAGTTAATATCCATACATGTCATTTTTTTTAAGGGTTTGTACATTTTAGTCCTTGGTCTTTTAATTTCTTTTTGCATCCTAATTCCTTATTTAGGAATCTTGATTTGCTTCAATTTTATCTTTCAATTGGATTTTTTTTTGTATGTTTTGTTTTTTATTTTAGTTGTTATTCTTTTAATTTGTTTTTATTTCTTTTATAGTTTTAGTCTTTCTAAAGTGATTCCTATTTTTTATTCATATTTATATTTATCCTTTTAGTTTTAGTTTTTCATTTTTGTCTTTTTTCACTTTTATTGAAGTTTTGTTTATTTTTAATTTATTCCTTCAATTTTAATTTGTATAGATGGTCTTTTTAGAATTAATACCTTTTCTTGTAATAATAATAGTGATTGTGATCATGATAACAATAGCGGTAATGATACATTTTAAAAATATGATCCTGTGTACGACATAGTGCAATGAAATCATCTAATGTGTGCGTATATATAACCGATCTAATCCGGGATTTGACCCGGCTTTGTCCAGAATTGGATAAAAAACTCATATCTGTAAGATCTAATCCATGCTTCAACATAATCTAAGATTAAAGTGATGGTCGTGAGTTAGTCAGTCAACTCTAAAACATAAAACAATATTTTTATTTTTATTTTTATAAGGATTTTTTTATTATTAGGATATATTTGTATTTTGATATTTTCCTATTTTAAGATATTATTTAATCAAAAAGTTGTTGACGTGTTTTCCACGAGTGTCAATGATTTGGAGGCTTCCATGCCATACAAATGGTGCGAAATATGGTCATCCTTCATTTTCTTGAATGCTCAACCTTGTTCTCTTCCACACGGTATGATGAATGTCAACATATGGTGGTTGAGTTATTATCGATGGTCAATTGTTTTCTTTTTTCTTAATTTTTTTTCTTGTATGACAATTAATATCCATAAATGTCATCTTTTTTAAGGGTTTGTACATTTTAGTCCTTGGTCTTTTAATTTCTTTTTGCATCCTAATTCCTTATTTTGAAATTTTGACTTGCTTCAATTTTATCTTTCAATTGGATTTTTTTTGTATGTTTTGTTTTTTATTTTAGTTGTTATTCTTTTAATTTGTTTTTATTTCTTTTATAGTTTTAGTCTTTCTAAAGTGATTCCTATTTTTTGTTCATATTTGTATTTATCCTTTTAGTTTTAATTTTTAATTTTTTGTTTTTTTTCACTTTTATTGAAGTTTTGTTTATTTTTAATTTATTCCTTCAATTTTAATTTGTATAGATGGTCTTTTTAGGTACCTTTTCTTTTAATAATAATAGTGATTGTGATAACAATAGTGATGGTGGTATATTTTAAAAATATGATACTGCCTACAACGTAGTGCAATGAAATTGTCTAATGTGTGTGTATATATATAACCAATCTAATCCGGGATTTGACCCGGCTTTGTCCAGAATTGGATTGAAAAACTCATATCTATAAGATCTAATCCATGCTTCAACATAATCTAAGATTAAAGTGATGGTCGCGAGTTAGTCAGTCAACTCTAAAACATAAAACAATATTTTTATTTTTATTTTTTGTGATGAAACGTTATCTTGATAAAATTAAAAAGAAAAATTAATTGATGTGAACATGATCCAACTTCTCGCTGATGCAGGCCACAAAGATTTGACAAGGTGAACATCCAACCTAGGTTAAAAAGATAAAGAAATCAAGAACTAGATTGCAATAAAATTAGAATTATCAGCTGTGATGTCCCCAGAGGTCACCCAAACATGCCATTGCTTTTAAATGCATGCGAAGAAATAAATAAATAAATAAATATCTTGTATTTTAGAGTTTGTCTTCGAATATTTGACAGTGTGCACAGTCGTAAACTATGAGGCAAAATAAGACGGCAGAGGCACATAATGTGCTCATAATTCTGAGTTGACTTCAGTTACCGTACGAGAGACCTCAATATTAACAATGGAAACCCTTAGATCGAATTTCTTATTAATTACAATGTCGACATTCTTCCATCACTTGGATTTTTTCCGCCCGCAAACATCTCTTTCGAAAAGTCAACAAAAAACATTATTTATTTTTGCATTAAAAATCAGGAAAATATGTGGAGAAAATTATTTAAGGGGAAATAATATATAAAGATATAATCGAGAAATGATGTCATGCGCAAGAATAAAGCCTTAATTGGATGCTTATTTGACGAGGAGAACTCAGGATGTCCTCATTATTTACCCCAACTCTATGAGTTCACACTTCACAGAACAGTCACTAACCTATCTACCTGTCATAGTACTTGACCATGTGATCAATAGAAACTACACAGTTACCTATTTAACCCTGCAGTTTTCAGCAATTCACTCACCCTACCATAAAAAACTAAATATTTCTGGCAACCTACCTCTCCCTCGATGTAAATATTTGTCCTATTTTTCAAAAAAAAATAAAAAAATCGAAAATCCAGGGCAGCAATTCATAAAGAATAAGAGGGACTCCCATTTTTTTCCTGTATAAATGAAAACACAATAGCAATATTTTCACACAGAATCTGCCTTGCCTTCATCTTCAATCCCTTTTCCTTCACTTTGCAAACAGATTCTCTCTTGATAGCATCGCCATGCAGAGTTCTATCAAATTTTATTTCGAGTTCTTCTGCTTGCTCCTGCTACTCCCTACTCTTGCTTTAGGAGAATGCACATGCGATGCTGGAGGAGGAGAAGGCACAGATAAATCTGAGGCCTTGAAATACAAAGCCGTAGCAATTGCTTCTATCCTTTTTGCAGGTGCAGCTGGAGTTTGTCTTCCAATTCTTGGAAAATCGATCCCTGTTTTAAGCCCTGAAAAGAGTGTTTTCTTCATCATCAAAGCTTTTGCGGCCGGTGTTATATTGTCGACAGGCTTTGTTCATGTGCTTCCTGATGCTTTTGATAGCTTGACGTCGCCATGCCTTGCTGAAAATCCCTGGGGTAAATTTCCCTTCACGGGTTTTGTGGCAATGATGTCGGCGATTGGGACTTTAATGGTGGATTGTCTTGCAAGTTCTTATTTCACACGGTTGCACCTTCACAAGGCTCAACCGGAGCAGAGTGGGGACGAGGAGAAGGAAGCAGGAGAGGCTCATGTTCATACTCATGCAACTCATGGCCATTCTCATGGCATAGTAGTGGATAGTTCTGCAGGTTCTGCTACATCTCAGCTTATTCGCCATCGGGTTATTACTCAGGTAATTGTTTTTCCCCGGCCCCTTAATCCAATGATTTACTAAACTGCAGGATGCTTAATCTATGTTTGTGGTTTTCTTTTAGGTTTTGGAGTTGGGAATTGTGGTGCACTCTGTGATTATAGGAGTTTCTTTAGGAGCTTCTGCAAGTCCCAAGACAATAAAACCTCTGGTGGCTGCCCTAAGCTTTCACCAATTTTTTGAGGGTATAGGACTCGGTGGATGCATTACTCAGGTGAAGGCACAGCTTTCTTTCTAACCTTTTTTTGGAAGTCTAAAACTGGACATTTTGTCTCTAAATGTGTCGCGTGTTTTGATGTTTCCAGGCAAAATTCAAGATCAAAACGATTGTGACAATGGGACTCTTCTTCTCTCTGACAACCCCAGTTGGAATCGCAGTGGGCTTAGGCATATCAAATGTGTATAATGAGAGCAGTCCCAATGCTCTTATTGTTGAAGGAATTTTTAATGCCGCATCAGCTGGAATTCTAGTCTACATGGCTCTTGTGGATCTTCTGGCAGCTGATTTTATGCATCCAAGAGTGCAAGGCAATGGAGCTCTTCAACTTGGGGTCAACGTTTCTCTTCTTCTAGGAGTTGGCTGCATGTCTCTCGTTGCCAAATGGGCTTGAACCTTCAGTAGCTATCTAGATCAGTCCTTTTACTCGTGTTTTTTCTTCAAATTTTTCTTACTTAGCTATGGCTTGGTGAAGATAGAGAAACTTCTTGGTTTTGTAAATGTTATGTCCTACATATTAAAAAAAAACGGCAGAGTTTTCATAATCAAAACAGTTGGATGAAGTCTGTATGTGATGACAGTACACTTTTCTTTTCTTTTCGAATATTTATTATCATGAAGAGGTCGACAATTCGTGCTCTTCGATGACCTCGAACTGCATGTCTACCCATTTACAAAACAATGAAAGGACAAGGACTAACCAGCGATTTCTCTCTGTATTGATCTGAATGAGAGACGAGCACCCTTGTACAATAGAATGTTTAAAAATTTATTATGATTTCACAACCTGATTTTTCAGCAGTAGAAAAAGATAAGACATTGAATATGCATGTCCATATGAACATGACATCTGTTTGTTCCTGTAAGAAAAAAATAAGAGAAGAAGAAGGAGAAGAGAAAGAAACAGAGCAAACGTCCAAATCTATGTTTAGTTCATCAAGGTACTTCAATCCGACCTATTGGACTGCCTTGTCAGATTCACCTTGGACTGCTATAACAACACCAGCAATTTTCATTGTCACTTCTTGATCAAACACAGACACTTCAGATCACATGATTCTGCTGGTAGACAAACAGATCAAAAACGTGTGAATGAACAAAATATCCCTGTCCTCATGCCCTTCTTAGTGCTGCATCATTGCTTGACATTTTCTATGAACATCTCAGGAGTCCTTGAAGTACCCTGCGTACTTTTTTTCAGGTCACGCAATCAGTTGGATTTTTTGGCTAGGCTGTTCGTCGAGAGCGAAAGGCCTTTCCATGGACTTAATTACATCTTATTATTCTACAAACGAGTTTACCAAGGATTTCTATAAGATCCACAGTGGCAAATTCATTTCTCACTCCTCAGGATTATCAGCTTCTACGAGCTAGCCTACATCAGCTCCACAACCAAACACTAACATATACATTGGATTACAGGCTGCTGCTGGTAGAGGAACAGGTAAGAAAACCTCAAGAAATGAGTGAATAAACATAATACCCCTTTCCTGGTGAAGACAGAGAAAGTTCTTTTGCCTTCCAATTTCCTGGTGTTGTAAATGTCATCTCTTTCATTCGTTTCATTGTCTTGGATAAAAAAACTGCCACAATTTTCATCATCAAAAGATTTGTCTGATGTCTGTATGCGATGGCAATACACTTTTCTTCTTCTTCTTTGTGACCTTTTATTTTCTTGAAAAGTCTACAATCTTTGCTCTTCGGTGGCCTCAAACTGCATGCGTCATTTAATGATATAAATGGGAGAAGAATGTTTATTTATTTTATCTAAAATAATCACCATGACTTAAATCTCTCCAAAATGATTCTAACCGAAAGCTCATGAGGATGAAAAATAAAGGTTCTTGTGTGAGCCACCTGCATGTAAACTCCCAACTTGGTTCGATATAAAACATGACGAGAACCAGAATTGATCTGCAAGGCTAGATCAGGTTTTATAACCACCGTTTTTTCCTACCACTCAACAAATGAACCATGCACCTGTAATCAATGTTGAAATCTGGAATTGATTCCAGGTCTGCCAAGTGAGCTATCAAGTGAGCTGACGCAGGAGAATTAAAGATTGAAGAAATGAAGATTGAAGAATCAATTGTTATGATTGAATTCACATTGTAATAAGGATGTTTAAGAGTTCTGAGTCAATGTCTTAGTCAATTTCAGCTTATAGTCTAAACTTTGATAAATAGGAAATTGTAAACTGATTTTTGAAAAACTAGCCGTTGTAATTTCTGATTCTTCTATAAATAAAATTGATGGGATGGCAGTAACCATAACGAAATATTCTGCCCATGTTCACGTTCTTTTGATTAAAATTACAGAGTTTAAAGTCTTTAATTTCTGGAAATTTTCCCTTTAATTCTGGAAAATTTCTTGTCCCCAGATTTTGATCGCTACAGTGCGTGTTTGTGTTCTTTGATCCACTTTTGTCCGTACAAATCGCTACAGTAGCTGTTTTTACAACTTTTCCAGATTTTCTTCAAAATTCTACATGGTATCAGAGCAGAATTAGGTCTTTGAGAAGGGATTGAAAGAAATATTCGAGTGAAAAAAAAAAAGAATTCAAGGATTGATTAAACCTTGAAAGAAAAAGATTGCACTTTCTCCAGAAATTCCAGAATTCGTCAATCAAGAAATCAGTCTTGATTTGTTCTTTAAAGGACTAATAATTGAAGAATTGCTCAATTATAGTTCGTGTTCTTTGTTCTGTGGAATCCCTGGAAGGAAAAGAGTGCAAGAAGCAAGTGAAAGGGAACTTGTTTGTGAATTGGCAGAATTTTGAAATCAAGAATTCAGTCTTGATTTGTTCTTTAAAGAAGCAAGTGAAAGGGAACTTGTTCGTGAATTGGCAGAATTTTGAAATCAAGAATTCAGTCTTGATTTGTTCTTTAAAAGGGATAAACAATTGACAAAGACGATCAATTGATATCCTTGTTCTCCAGTAGTTGAAGTCTTGAACGAGAATTACAAGACTAGAGAAGAAAGCCTAGCTGACAGACATGGATGCTGCATTTTCCTCAAAATCTCCAATCTTCACAGGAGTGAATTATGGAGTATGGGCAGTAAAGATGAGAACATACCTGAAAGCTTTCGACCAATGGGAAGATGTGGAGGCTGACAGGGAACCAATTCCCTTGAATAACAATTCTACAATGAATCAACTGAAATACTTCAATGAACAAAGAGCAAAGAAGTTCAAGGCTCTTACTTGCATTCATAATGCAGTAAGTGAGGACATTTTCACAAGGATAATGGCCTGTGAAACTGCAAAGGATGCATGGGATAAGCTGAAATCAGAATTTCAAGGAGATGAGAAGTCAAGGAGGATGTAAATTCTGAACTTGAAGAGACAATTTGAAGGTCTAAAGATGAAGGATTCTGACACTGTCAAAGAATTCTCATCAAGTGTGTCCAAGATAGTAAACGAAATGACTATACTTGGAGAAGAAATTCAAGAATCAAGAGTTGTGGAGAAGGTTCTAGTAAGCTTACCCGAAAAATTTGAGAACAAGATATGTTCTTTAGAAGATTCAAAAGATTTCACTTCCATGAGTCTTCAAGAGCTAATCAATGCCTTGCAAGCTGTGGAACAAAGGCAAGCATTTAGGCAAGAAAACACAAGTGAAGAGGCCTTTGCAGCAGGATTTAGAGGAAGAACTAGGCAGCAGCAAGTGTTCTTCAGAAATCCAGAAAACAGGTCCAGTTCTGGAAATTCATGGCAGAGGAAAAATTGGCCAAATAATCAAACACATGCCAACAACTTCAATGCAAGGGGGGAGGAAAGAAGAGAGCAATTTCCCACCTGTAAGTACTGTCAAAAGACAAATCATCTTGAGTCATTTTGTTGGCTCAAGAATGCACAATGCCGAAAATGTAAGAAGTTTGGTCACATTGAAAAATTCTGCAATAAAGACAATGCAAATCAAGCTCATGTTGCTGAAGTGGAGGAGACCAAAGATGAAATGTTATTCACAGCCACTGAAGCACACAACTACAACAAAACTGAGGTAAGTAATCAAACTTGGTTAATTGATAGTGGTTGTTCAAACCACATGGCTGCAGAATTAAGCTTGTTCGAAAATCTAGACTTAAGCTACAAATCTAGAGTTAAAGCTGCAAATGGACAGTATGTAAGTGTAGAGGGAAAGGGAGAAGTTGATATAGAAACTCTAGCAGGTACACGAAATTTTGAACATGTTCTATATGTACCAGAAATTACACAAAGTCTAATAAGTGTAGGTCAACTGCTAGAGGATGGTTTTTCATTGTTCTTTATAGATGGTGTATGCACAATTAAGGACAATCATGGGGCACATATTCACTGCAAAAATGTCAAATAGATGCTTTAGTATTGAACTAGAACACCAAAACACAAATACAAACACAACTGAAACAGAAGGGGTAATGGACTTAGAAGACAGACCTGCTGAAGAAGAAATAGCAGAGGAAGAAGAGGACCTACCCGTGAGAGGAACAAAGCTTCTAAGCGACAGCTATGACAGATATGAATTAGCTGAAACTGAACCTACAAATGTTGAAGAAGCCACTCTCGATGTAAAGAAGGTGAATGATCACACATTAAGTGTTTCAGACTATGTGAATGACCTGTTGAGCACAGGTGATGATGAAGAATTGGTTGCTGAATTTAGAACCAATGTGAAAGACAAGTTCGAAAGTCAAGAACTTGGACTTTTAGCCTATTGTTTGGGAATAAAACAATGTGAAGTGGAGATGAAGTATTGCTGCTCAAGAGAACAGATAACTGACTTGATTACTTTAGCAAAGGAAAGACTTGAGGATCTACGGAGAATGGTGGAGAATGTGCAGTCCAGGAATCAAGGGGGAGTGTTGAAATCTGGAATTGATTCCAGGTCTGCCAAGTGAGCTACCAAGTGAGCTGACGCAGGAGAATTAAAGATTGAAGAAATGAAGATTGAAGAATCAATTGTTATGATTGAATTCACATTGTAATAAGGATGTTTAAGAGTTCTGAGTCAATGTCTTAGTCAATTTCAGCTTATAGTCTAAACTTTGATAAATAGGAAATTGTAAACTGATTTTTGAAAAACTAGCCGTTGTAATTTCTGATTCTTCTATAAATAAAATTGATGGGATGGCAGTAACCATAACAAAATATTCTGCCCATGTTCACGTTCTTTTGATTAAAATTACAGAGTTTAAAGTCTTTAATTTCTGGAAATTTTCCCTTTAATTTTGGAAAATTTCTTGTCCCCAGATTTTGATCGCTACAGTGCGTGTTTGTGTTCTTTGATCCACTTTTGTCCGTACAAATCGCTACAGTAGCTGTTTTTACAACTTTTCCAGATTTTCTTCAAAATTCTACAATCAAGACTTGGATCTTGCTCTCATCATCGGTAATTGTTCAGTGGTGGAAAATTTAGGCATCTCCATTCGAAAGAAACAGAGCGAACATCCAAGAATCTATGTTTAATACATCAAGGCACTTGAATACGACATAGTTAGATATACCAAGTCAAAATCCGTAGCTTACTTGGGCTGCAATAAGAACACCAGCAGTTTTATTGTCACTTCTTGATCAAATACAGACACAGCACAGGATAAATAACGTGCGAATGAACACAATATCCCTGTCCTCTCTGGTCTGAATAAAATTTCAGCAAAAGATAATTGCAGAACATCAATTATATTTATGGTAATGAGGGCCAAATTATATAATGTTGCAGCAAAAGAACTAGCTCGTCAGACTGTGAATAAAATGACCAAATGAAGTGTGTGAAGATCCACCTTCCATCAAGGCTTCCTTGCTCTTTTCACTCATCTCTTTCACCTTTCTCTTTATTTCACTGTTGTTCTGCATCAAACTGTTTACACCTCTTTCTATCTCCTCAGCACTCACCATTTTAACTTCATCATCACTCAGAAAATCCTTCCTGTAATCTATTTTAATTGCCACACCTAATCCTAACTCAGCCACCATTTGAAAGGCATTTAATTGCTGCTCCCCATCTATTGGCCACGTAGCAATTGGCACACCAAACCATAGGCTTTCCAGTATAGAATTCCATCCACAATGCGATACAAATCCTCCAACTGCTGGATGAGCCAAGATGTCTGTTTGTGGAGCCCATCCAATGATTTTTCCAACCTTGGATGTTCGATCCAAGAATCCATCCGTCAATATTTCCTCTGGATTATCATAGCCACTAGGGAATACAATCGTACCCTTTGGTGGAGCTCGACGCAGGGACCATAAAAACCGATGGCCACTATGCTCCAATGCCTTTGAAATCTCTCTCAATTGATCCTCGCCAAAGCTTCCCATGCTTCCAAAACACAAGAACACCACTGATGATGGAGGTTGACCATCAAGCCACTTCTTGATCTCCTCTTTCTCACGAGCCCTATCTGACCCTTTCTCACCTTCATCACGTTGGAGCTTCAAAATAGGCCCTACTGGGTATATCGGAAGGGTCAAGCCCTCAAAAAATGAGCTCATTACATGGGACTCCAGCTCCAAGAAAGTGTTGACCACTATACCTTTCGTTTGTCTATATTTTCTTGCAAGCTCTAAGAAGCCAGGAACTACATCTTTGTTAAGAAACATGGAAGGCAAAGAAAGAATGAAATAAATAAAGAGTAGAAAAGAGTTCTGCAGATGTATATTGAATTCTGCAGAATGTATATTCAAGGTTGAAATCAATCTTCTTAATTACATCTCTCATTCTCACGTGTACATATATAGTTCTGCACTAACTAATACTGAGTATTTGAAGGAAGATAACTAAAGATTACAATTTGAAATTTGAATTTTAAATTTCCTGTAGAATCTCCTTATCAGCTGACAGTGATCTTGCAATCTTCTTCTGATCTGCGAGCTCCTGATCTGCTGCCACTCTTAACTCTGCATCATGCGCAGGTGTCAATACTCTAACACCCCCCCTCAAACTGCTGGGGAGGATACACACAGACAGGTTGTCTCGAAGAAACATGAAACGGGAAGCAGACTGGCCCTTGGTAAATATGTCTGCAAGTTGGTCTTTTGTGGACACATGTCGAACTTGAATATCACCATTAAGCACCTTTTCTCTGATAAAATGATAGTCAATCTCTATGTGTTTGGTTCTGGCATGGAAAACAGGATTGGAGGCTAAGGCAATGGCACCTATGTTGTCACACCATATATTAGGTGCAATCGGCAGAGTAATTTGTAACTCAAGGAACAGCATCCGAAGCCAATATAATTCAGCTGTCGTATGAGCCATGCTTCTGTACTCAGCCTCAGTGCTTGATCGAGAAACAATTCCCTGCTTTTTGCTACTCCATGAAATAAGATTAGTGCCCAAGAACACCCCAAAACCAGTGGTGCTGCGTTTGTCATCAGGGTCACTCGCCCAATCGGAATCACAATATGCATTCAGTTTGATCTCGCCAGGAACATAAAACAAGCCAACATCAACAGTCCCTTTTAAATACCGTAGGACACGCTTCACAGCTTTCCAATGAATATCACGAGGACAATGCATGAACTGGCACAATTGATTGACTGAATAAGCAATATCGGGCCTTGTAATTGTGCAGTACTGAAGTGCACCTACAACACTCCGATATGTGGTAGGATCAGCTAATTCATCACCAATTGCTGAAGATAGTTTAGGACCTGATGAGGAGGGACAATTTAAAGGCTTTGCACCAATCATATCTGTTCTGTGTAACAAATCAGTAATGTATTTTGCCTGCCGCAGATGCAAGCCATCGGAATTCCTTATAGCTTGAATTCCAAGAAAATAACTCAATTCACCAAGATCCTTCACCTGAAACTCAAGTTTTAGTTTATCCACAAATTGATGAACGACATGCAAGCTAGAACCAGAGACAATGATGTCATCAACATACACTAAGACAAACATACGGTCAGAGGCATTAGTGTATGTAAATAAAGAATAATCCATCTTTGACTCTGTAAACCCATAATCAATCAATTGCTGAGATAAACGCTGAAACCAAGCCCTAGGGGCTTGTTTGAGGCCATATAATGACTTGTGCAGACGACATACATGGTCTGGAAAATCAGCATCTGCATACCCTTTCGGCTGTTCCATATACACCTCCTCATCCAAAATACCATTCAAGAAAGCATTGGAGATATCCAATTGCTTGATATTCCAGTTCAAAGACACAGCAAGGGACAATACTAACCGTATGGTAGTTGGCTTCACCACTGGAGAGAAGGTATCGAAGTAATCAATTCCAGGACACTGATCAAATCCCTTCGCTACAAGCCTCGCTTTATAGCGATCGATGCTGCCATCAGGAGCCCTTTTGATTTTATAGACCCACTTGTTACGAACAACACACTTGTTCACTGGCCGTGGACAAAGAGACCATGTTCCATTGGTCATTAATGCATCAAATTCACAACCCATTGCTGCTCTCCACTCTGGTTTAGTTACTGCCTTTGTAAAACAAGTTGGTTCAGGTTCTATAAGCACACTGGAGAAGACACACAGAGGATGACGCGTGGCTAAGAAAGATTAAAAACCAGGAAATTGCTTAGGTTTGCTATTACCTGTTTTTGATCTGGTGACGATATCACTATGTGGTACAATGGGGGAACATGTGGTTTCTAATGGCAGAGGAGGATTTGAAGAGGCAGGGATAATTGGAGAATCTGTGATTTGGGATGTATGTGTGAGGGGACTGGACGATGTTGTTGGCAGTGGTGATGAATTGGATGTAATAGGTGATGGCAAAGTGATGGGGTCTAGTGTAGACATGGAGAAATCGGAAACAACAGGAAGAGTACTGCAATATGGGTTAATTGTGGGAAAAGAAATAGATAAAGGTTGAGAAAGCATACCGATGGAGCTGCTGATCGTGGGGCTGGCAGTGGAGGCGCAGGAGTTGAAGCTGGGAAACGTATTTTCATCAAAGACTACATGCCTGGAAATAAAAACTTGGCCTGTAGTATACTCTAAGCAACGATACCCTTTTTGTTAATTTGAATACCCTATGAAAATGCATTGTTTGCTACGAAACGCTAATTTGTGTTTTTCATAGGGTCGTAGATAAGGATAACATGCACAGCCAAAGGTGCGAAGTTCAGAGTAGCTAGGCATAGTTTTATGAAGAATAAAATATGGTGGGAGTTTATTGAGAACTTTGGTTGGCAGACGATTAATTAAGTATACAGATGTTAAGAAAGCATCTACCCAGTAACAGTTTGAAATACCAGCTTTGGCTAATAAAGTTAACCCCATTTCTTGAATATGCCTATGCTTTCGTTCGGCCACACCATTTTGTGGAGATGTATAGGGACAAGTTAACCTATGAAAGATGCCATTAGTTTCCAGAAATAATTGGAACTCTTTGGAAAGATATTCCCCACCATTATCAGACTGCAATTGTTGAATGGAACAAGAGAATAAATTTTCAACAAGAGTTTTGAATTTTTGAAAAATGGAAAGAACATCGCTTTTGAACCGCATGGGATACATCCATGTAAATCGACTAAAGTCATCGACAAATAAGACATAATAACGACATCCACCAATGGAGGTGATGGGAGATACCCAGACATCACTGTGAATTAAGGCTAATGGTCTAGCTGATTGTCGATTAGAATCAGAAAACGGCAATCTTTTTGATTTTCCTAATGGACAAGAGCTACAGATTTTAGACTTGGAAGCTGGTTTCTTTATTTGCAGAAATGAAGCAAGATATTCTAAGGTAGAATCAGCAGGGTGTCCTAGACGATCATGCCATTGATCACTGGTGGCTTTGGCACCTAATGTGGAAGTTAGACATCGGAATTTATTGAAGAGATTCTTGGTCCCATTAATTGGATAGAGTCCACCTTCAACCAGCCCGTGGAGCAGCAGCCTGTCGGTCTTGTTCTCCTTAACATAAAAATCCATTCCAGTTAGCACAAAATAACAGTCATTATCAAGACAAAGTTGATTAATGGACAATAGATTGGTGGCAGCTTGAGGACAGTGAAAGACTTTATTTAATTGAAAGGAACTTTGGTTGGTATTTAGGGTGGAGAATCCAGTGTGTTTGATTATCAAACCTGAACCATTGCCTACTTCGACAGTGTCATGATCATCATACGGGTGAAGAGCTTGCAAGTTTGCTGCATTAGCAGTAATATGGGCATTGGCACCGCTATCAGCATACCAGGTTTGTTGTTCAAATGTGTTGTTGGATTCAGCAGCCATGGCTGCTAATTCAGAAGGTGGCCTGCGACCTTGGAAAGAAAAATTGAATCGTTGAAAACAATCCAAAGCACTGTGATTATATTTTTCACAGATCTGGCATTTTGGGCGTTCATGTGGAGCACCTCTGTCAGTGTTGAACTGATTTTTGGAAGGTCCACGAGGCTGTGCTGAAACAACAAATTGGTTAGATCGTGGAACAGGACCTGTCGGTTTCCTCTTGGGATAAGCATTGTGCTTTGCAGCAAATGCAAAGTTCTGATTCTGCATCAAAATAGGTGCTTCAACAAGTGTTTCAAAACTCAAAAGTTCAGATTGAAACTCATCAAGTGACAATTCCTTCTCCCTGCAAGCAAAGTTATAAGAGGTAATAAATGGAGTGTAAGTGGCACGAAGTCCACCAAGTAAGAATGTAATGAAATCTTGATCATTCACAGGTTGGCCTGCAGCAGCAAGATTATCAGCCAATTGTTTAGCATCTTCAAAAAATGAAGAGCATGACCGATTGCCTTGAACAATCGTTTGAAGTTGTCTCTTAAGCAGAGCAATTCGAGACCGAGATGTAGCTGAAAAACGAGTCTGAAGAGAATCCCAGACTTGTTTGGAAGTTTTCAAGCTAAAGACAGTAGACACTAGCTTTTCTGAAATAGAAGCTAGCAACCAACTTAGAACACAATTGTCTTTTCTGAACCACACTGTGTAAGCTGGATTAGGAGAGTTATCTGCAAGAAGCTTGGATGGTGCTTCTTCAGACCCATCAATCATGCCACTCAGATCATGACTTCGCAAAAACACTTGAAACTGAACACTCCATGTCAAATAATTGGGCCCTGCAAGCTTGTTGTTGACAGGTTGTGATAGTGACTGGAAATGTTGTGTCTGTGAGGAGGGAATTTGGGTGGTGCTTGAGGAAGTCATGAGAACTTCTGAATATAGTGGAACAATGAGAAAATTATGTGTGTGCGGAAGCAATTTGGAACGTAATGAGGCGTTTGCCTATAGCTCTGATACCAAGAAAGAATGAAATAAATAAAGAGTAGAAAAGAGTTCTGCAGATGTATATTGAATTCTGCAGAATGTATATTCAAGGTTGAAATCAATCTTCTTAATTACATCTCTCATTCTCACGTGTACATATATAGTTCTGCACTAACTAATACTGAGTATTTGAAGGAAGATAACTAAAGATTACAATTTGAAATTTGAATTTTAAATTTCCTGTAGAATCTCCTTATCAGCTGACAGTGATCTTGCAATCTTCTTCTGATCTGCGAGCTCCTGATCTGCTGCCACTCTTGACTCTGCATCATGCGCAGGTGTCAATACTCTAACAGGCAAAACCCTAGCAGGAATTGGTTTAGCAAAACTTGATATCACCAACTCAGTATCCGAGTCTTTGAACTGGGTTGAGTCCACATTTTGCTCATCTTTCATGGTTTGCATAGAAAACAAGAGACTCAAATAGCCTACACCTGAAGTGAAGAACACATAGCTGCTCAGTCCAAAATCATTGCCCACATCTACCATTGTTACACAGAACATATCAACCAGGAGACCAATGAGTCGAGGGGGCTTGTCAGGGCTTGAGGTGGACGACTCAATGAGCTGAGCCAGAGCTTCTTTGACTAAAGGTTTGTACGTTTCCATGTAGAAAGCTAAAATGTCTTTGGCCTTCATATCTAAAGCTTCTTCAAGAAGAGGGAGGTCAAGGAACTTCATATTGTTAGAAATAGTTGACTCAGTGAGTGATTTGCAGTAGCTTGTGAACTTCTCATCAAAGGGTAGCTTCATCAGGATGATTGTGACTACGAATCGGTCGTCTCGGTTGACAAGTTGCAGTGCCAACTCCACCGTTGATGTAACATGGCCGATACCTGGTGAAGGTATAAACACCAGCTCCGATCTCTTCATTCAGAACAATAATTTGGACTGTTAGTTGGATTCTTATTTGATTTTAATCCAAAGATTGAATATAAGTATGCTGATGTTTATAGAAACACAAGCAAGAGGTTAATACATATTTTGTCTCACCATCTATATTCTATCTAAACTCTTCAAATTATCTTAACCTTGTAACATTTTATGATGATTTAGATACATATAAGCAAGAACATGGTTTGATAACAATACTTTAACCTTGTAACATTAAACAAGTATTTGGGACAGACAAGAAATGAGAGTAAGACATTGTTTTTTATTATCTTTATGGAATATAAAAATATTCATGCATGTATACGTGGGGAAATAAAGCCTGTAAAATGAATTACCTCCATTTCAGGTTTTGGAGTTCCAGCTTGATAGAGTTTTGGGTTTCCGTTGCTCATTACGACAAGAGATTGTAGTCAGGGGACCTCTTTGCTGTTAGTAGAGAGAGTGAAGCTCCTCATACTTATAGTCATGGTTTAATTTAAAGTGCATAAAACAGTTCCATGTACTATTTAAGACTTTATTTTAAACTGTCCTTTTAGATCAACTAAGGTTCAGTTATTATCCTAACCACATTTATGGAAACGTTGGGAGTTTTAAATTGTTAGTTTTTCAAGTCTATATTGATCCATTACATTTATTAATCTTTTTTAATGTGAAAAAGGGTTAATTGTCTCCAATTAAATGTTCATTGACCATGTTGTAACTCTTGTTTTCAAAGGTGGTCCGATCAAGGAGCTGGCTGGGTCGCTTTTTTAATTTTTTAATTTAAATTTTAAAATAATTTACTAGCTTGAATTTATTAGACTGCTTACATGGTATATTTTTAGTATCATATGAGAAAAAATAATTTTAATCGACATGTAAATTGATTTGAAAATAACTTCTATTATCAAATAAGAAAAAAAAAACCTTAAAGGTGAAAGGCAATTACATTTTACTCAGGCCATGTTGTCAATGATATCTTGAATCAAGCGAGCTGAGCAAGTGTACGATGATCCATCTTTCATCAAAGCCTTCCTACTCTTTTCACTTATTTCCTTCAGCTTCTCCCTGTCAATCTCCATTAAACCCCGTATTCCTTTCTCTATTTCCTCGGCCCTAACAATTTCACAGCCATCCATGTTATATGCTTTTCTATAGTTCATTTTAATTTCTATCGCTAAACGGAACTCAACTACCATTAGAAAAGCATTAAATTGTTGCTCAGCAAACATTGGCCACGTAGCCATCGGAACATCAAACCATATGCTCTCCAGCGTGGAATTCCATCCACAATGCGATACAAATCCTCCGATGGATGGATGATCCAGGATATCCACCTGTGAGGCCCATCCGATTATCTTTCCGATCTCCGATGTTCGATCTAAGAACCCTTCCGGTAGGACTTCTGCAGGATTCACGTAATCACTCGGAGCTTCCATCTTGCCATCTGGTGGGGGTTGACGTAGAGACCACAAGAATCGATGTCCACTTTGCTCCAATCCACATGCGATCTCTTTCACTTGCTCCACACTGAAACTTCCCATGCTCCCAAAACACAGGTAGACTACCGAAGATGAAGGCTGATGATCAAGCCATTGCATGATATCCTTGTGATGAGTATGATTTTCATGACTGTTGAGGTTCAAAATGGGACCAACTGGATAAACAGGCGGAAAATTACCATCAGAGAAGGAGTTCAGAGCATGGGATTCCAACTCGTAAAATGTATTCACCATAATTCCCTTAGCTTCTCTGAGCCTCCTAATCATGCGGAAAAAAGAGGGGAGCCATTCTTTGCTAAACAGGGAAGAAGGTGAAAACTTCACTGGAAAGGGGCTCGCCAAACAAGGCATAACCAATTCGACATCCGAGTTCCTGAACTCAGTAGGGTCAACTTTCTGCTCATCATGGAGAGCCTGAATATGAAACGTAAGACCAAGAAAAGATGCTGCAGATGTAAAGAAGATATAAGAGGGAACACCAAATTCATTGACCGCATCTATGATCGATGCAAAAAACATATCAAGAACAAACCCAGCAAGTCGAGGCGAGTCAGAGCCTGACTCGGACTCAAGCACAAGCTTAGAGACTTCTTCTTTGACATGGGATTTTTGGGCTTCAATCAAAGAAATGAAAAAACTGCCGGGTAGGCTTGGATCGAGCTCAACATCAGGCATGTGAACGAACCGGATACGACTCCAGGCAGAAATCACAGAATCGTTGTAGCTACGAGCAATATCGGGGCTTAAACTTGATTCCATGACGAGGACGGTGATTGAAAGCCTCTCATCACGGTCTACAAGGAGCTTGGCTAGCTCTACTGCGGATACAAAGTGACCTATAATTGGTGCGGGAATGAAGACTAGCTGAGCTTTCTTCATTTTGCAGGAGGTTTCAATGAGTTTGCAAACAGGACTACTTTTTGTTGCTGTGAGAGAGAGCCTGGATCTGATCTTTGCATTTTATTAATTAGAGCTAGTCATGATAAGGTTCGATCCCGCCGTCAACATAGTGCCTGTTTGGACTGTTTTCGTTGTTTTTAAAAGTTTCTTTTTAAAAAAAATATATCACGATAAATTTTTTTATTTTTTTTTAAATATTTTTAACATTAACTGATAATCTAAAATTATAAAAAATAATTAACTTAAAATAAAATAAAACAAAATTTATTTTTTTCAAAATATTTTTGAAAAGCATTTTCAAAACTAATTAAGTGCGAGGTCATGGCTTTGCTGTCATGCACAAATAGGATAAATGATTTTATAATATATTTTAAATTTTTTTATCATGTCACACTAATTAAGTTTTTGCTTATATCTCTCTTCATAAAGTTTAACTTTGATTCATGCACCTCTTTTGCCCCGTTTTTTCTTCAAGAAGGCTGAAAAAGTATAAGATATAGACGAGAACGAGTGCATTAGCCCACGCGATGGGCTAGATTTTTTTATTTTTTAAGAAATTTAATTGATTTTATATATATATTGTATTTTATTAATTTAATATTTAATGAGTAAAATTATAGTTGATAAAATCTATTAGAAATATTTTTTTTCACTACAAAGCAATTGATTGTTGTTGTTGCTAAAATTCTTTTAATAAAAACTGTTAGAATTGATTTTTTTATATGTCGGAAACTGATTGTAAAATTTATTGGTCATATTCTTATATTAAAAATATTTTAGAATAATAAGAAATAGGTTATATATATATATATATATATATATATACATATTATATAAAAATTATTGTATTTTTTAAGAAATAAATTGAAATTTTTTGCGTGCTATAATTAGTTATTTTAATATTTAATTAACAAAATTGTATCAGATAAAATATGTTAGAAAATAATTGTTTCCCCTAACAGGAACAGTATTATTGAAACGGGAAGTGGTTTATATAGTTTTTTAATTGCAAATAACCTAGGTAAATTAGTCTACTTGTTTATTTTTTAGTTTTTTTTTCCAGTAACATTAGATCTAAAATATTATCATAAAAATATTTTTTATTTTATCAGATTTATTTATCATATTATTATATTAAATGTATTTTAGAATATTGATATGAATATGTTTATCTAAAAAAATCCTAGGCCATTTTGTTTCTTGTTATATATATTTTTAAGCAATAATTTTAGATAAATATTAAAATATTTAATCAATCTCACATATGTATAAGGAAAAAATATAAAAATAATTATTATCATTATTTTGAATACTTTATGTAGGCTTTCCTCTATGTAGGAAATGAAATGAATTTATACATGTTGTAACTGGTTAATTTACTATTTAAGTAGTAAAATTATAATTATTGGAATATGTTAGAAATGTTGTTTTTCTACCTAAAAGTAATTGAATGTTGTTGCCGTTAAAACTATTTTGATAATTATTGTATTGGTAGATTATACAGTTGAAATTAAAAAAATTCTTTTTAGATGAGTTATGGGTTCCGTGTAACATACTGATTGATTGTTATATATGTTTTATTTGTTTTATGAATTTTTTCGTTAGCAAATAGTTAAATTACAGTTATTGAATTTTAGCGCAGATGAGTGATTTATTTTATGCATCAAACAATTTGATTGGTGTTTGTTTTAACTAATTTAACAATAATTTAATTGGTAGATAGCAAAACCGCAATCGATGATATGAATTAAAGATATTTTGTTTTTCAAAAAAATCCAGGTCAAAAACACATACACACACACATATATATAGGCTCAAAACAATTTGATTGGTGTTTTTTTCACTAATTAGACAATTTTGTTTTTCAAAAAAATTAAGGTCAAACACTCATACACACATATATATACATGCTTCAAACAATTTGATTGATGTTTTTTTAAACTAATTTGACAATAATTTAATTGGTAGATAACAAAATTATAATCGATGATATGGACTAAAGATATATTTTTTTTTTTAAATCAAGGTCAAACACCCACCCACACACTATATATATATATATATATACATTAAAATGTTTATATTACATAAATATATAGAAATAAAAATAATTTGACATACCTAAAAGAAAAAAAAAGAAATGATCAGTATAAATAAAAAAATTTCAAAACAACATAAAAAAATTAAAATAAATATTATTTGATGTTAAGAAATTATTTGAATATGTCATCATAAATATTATATACATAATTAATATTTTAATCATTATTGGTTATAATATCGATAACACCATGACTATTGCTAAAAAGATTTATTTTTTTCATTTATAAGATTTATTTGTCATATTATTATATTAGAAGTATTTGAAAAAAAATTGTCATCAACTACGATTTTATTTGCAAATAATATATATAAGGATGTTAATATTAAACAAATATAAAAATATATACCTAGCCTATAGTGAACAAACAGTAAATGTGAAAATTTATATATATATATATATATAAGGACATTAATATTAAACAAATATAAAAATATATACCTAGTCTATAGTGAACAAACAGTAAATGTGAAAATTTAGAAATTAAATAGAAAAATTTAATGATATTGGAAATAAAGTAAAATTGGAAAGAAAAATGAAAAGCATATATATATAAATATGAACAGAAATAGGAACTATGCAAGAAATATGTATAAGAAATAAATGAACCAAAATAAAATACCACATTAAAAGTATAAGGGGTAAAAAAAAATATATGTAATAAATTTAATTTAAAGGACAAAATTGAAATAAATCCTTATATTGAAATTCCATAATCCGAACTAAAACCAGAAATTAAAAGAATTGGGAGCGAAATGGAACTCAAATACGTAATTTATTTGCATGGAAGGATAAAATTGAAAGAAATCAAACTTTAACACCGAAATTATTAAGGATTTATGATAAATTTTCCTGGAAGGATAAAATTGACTTAAATCAAAACTTTGATATAAAAAATATTAAGGATTTCAGGCCAAAACGCAAAATTAAAAGCACAGGGACCGAACTGAATTTATATTATCTAATTACTTTGAATTAAAGGATGAAATTGAAACATATCAAAACTTATATAATTGTAATAAATAACAAATAAATATATATAAGTCGGAAAAAAAATAACAAGAAAAAAAATATTTCATGGGAAAATATGAAAAAAAAATAGAAAAAAATAATAACAAAAAAAATGCAAGAAAGAAAAAAAATTAGAAAAAAAGTAATAAGAAAAAAAAAGAGAGCAAGAAACGAATAAAATGAAAAAAGAAGAAGAAAAATGTAACCCAGTAAAAAAAAGAAAGCAAGAAACGAATAAAATGAAAAAAAGAAAAATGTAACACGGAAGTATAAAACAAAAAGCAAAAAAAAAAAAAACACATGCACACGCGAAGCAGGGAGACAAATGTCCAGTGAATAGTAATTTCAGTCAAAAAAGTGAACAGTAAATGCTCGACTCTGAATTTACATTATCTAATTACTTTGAATTAAAGGATGAAATTGAAACATATCAAAACTTATATAATTGTAATAAATAACAAATAAATATATATAAGTCGAAAAATAAAAAAATTATAACAAAAAAAAATATTTCATGGGAAAATATGAAAAAAAAATTAGAAAAAAACATAATAACAAAAAAAATAGAAGAAAGAAAAAAAATTAGAAAAAAAGTAATAAGAAAAACAAAAAAAAAGACAAGAAATGAATAAAATGAAAAAAAGAAAAGAAAAATGTAACTCGGAAGTAAAAAAAAAAAAAAGAAGAAATAGAAATGAAAAATGTAACACGGAAGTAAAAAAAAAAAGCAAAAAAGCAAAAAAAAAAAAAACATATGCAAGCAGGGAGACAAATGTCCAGTGAATAGTAATTTCAGTGTTGGTGAACAATAAATACCTGACTTTTTTTAGCTATAAGGTAATGATACTAGTCAAACAAAATAGATTGTGAAAGAAGAGTATGCTTAAGTAGGCATTTTCATTATACGGTTTGCCTCCTTCAAACATGATGGGGATTTTTTTTTTACAAAGGAAAGATTTATTGGCCATGACTAGACATTCTTGACACACAATGTCTTACATAAATCTTAAATTAAGGATAAGGGTCTTGTACTGAAAAATGGCAAATCCTTCCACCTTGTAAGAAATTCTTGCTTAGAGGATAGTTTGGATCAATTGATTCATGAAAGGTTTTCTATTATATCATCAATTAAATGACCCAAAGAAGAATGTGAAGATCCACCAGGCACCAAGGTTTTTTCACTTATTCTGCTCATCTCCTTTACCTTCTTCCTTATTTCTCTATCTTCCTCCATAAGTTGTTTTATTGCTCTCACTACATCATCAGCACTCACAATTATTTCATCATCTCCTTGAAAATCCATCGTATAATCCATCTTAATTTCCACCCCTAATCCCAACTCGATCACCATATAAAAGGCATTAAACTGTTGCTCAGCATACAATGGCCAGGTGGCAATTGGAACACCAAACCATATGCTCTCTAGTATAGAATTCCACCCGCAATGCGATACAAATCCTCCCACGGCTTGATGAGCCAATATATCCACTTGTGGAGCCCATCCAATCACCTTTCCGATCTTAGCTGTTCGATCTAAAAACCCTTCTGGTAAAACTTCTTGAAAATTTTCATAATCACTCGGAGATTTCAATTTACCACTCGGTGAAGGTTTACGAAGGGACCATAAGAATCGATGTCCACTACGTTCCAGTGCACAAGCGATCTCTTTCACCTGTTCTGGCCTAAAACTTCCTCGACTCCCAAAGCACAAAAACAGAACCGATGACGGAGCCTGATCATCAAGCCATTCCATGATGTCCCTAGAATTCTTGCTCCCATCTGACCCCACGTCACGACCATCTCCTTCATGTTTAACAATTGGTCCCACTGGATACACTCGTGGGGTCTTACCATTGGAAAGACTGTTAACAGCATACAATTCAAGCTCTAGAAATGTATTTACCAAAATACCTTTGGCTTCCTTCAATCCTCCTGCCATCTCGAGAACAATAGGGAGCGTCTCTTTCACGAGTGACGATAGAGGCAAGCATTTAACAGGAATTGGGCTCGCCAAGCTCGGAATCTCCAACTCAGCATCCGAGTTTCCGAGCTCAGTGAGGTCCACTCCCTGCTCATCTTGAAGAGTCGTAAGATGCATCACGCAACCAAGATAAGCTGCATCTGAAGCACAGAAAGCGTACCATGGAACATCAAATTCATTCGCCAGATCTTTCAGTCCCGTAGCAAACGCATCAAAAATAAAGCCTGCAAATTGAGGAGAGCCAGGGCTTAACTCTGACTGAGTTTTGATCTTGGAAACATACTCTCTGACAAGGGGTTTTTGGCCTTCAAACAAGGAATTTAGAAACTGGTTTTGGGGTTTAGCATCTGATATTTTGGACTCAACACTGGGCAAGTTAATGACTCGCAGACGATCAGGGAGAGTTGACGCAGCAAGTGACTCGCCGTATGTGGTAGTGATGGGGTTACGAGTTGGATATATGAAGATGGTTGTGGAAAGGCGATCATCACGTTGAACAAGAAGCTTAGCTATCTCTACTGCTGAAACAATATGGCCCATAGCTGGTATCGGGATCAACACCAACTCTGCTTTCTTCATTTCTTTGCCAGATGTTTTTGCTATAAAAATTTATTGCAGTGAACAAGCGTGTGGTAAACTGATCAGTATATATGTGAAGAACTGCTCCTCATCTTTTTCGAGAATATAAATATCGATGGCCTAGAATTAGAGTGATGTCATGGCTTTGCTGGCCGTGAACTATATTCATTGTTGATGGAGATGGGCTCCTGTTTCTTTGCCAGATGTTTCTTACTCTTATTTTTCTAGTTTCACTAAAGGTCACAATTATAGCTTTACACCTTTCAATATATTATCAGCGCTCACAATTATTTCAATATAAAAATCCACCAAGTGATTAAAAATTAATTATTTTTATTAAAATCATTGCTTTACTTCTTTCTGTAATATTCACCTTGGAATATCTAGTCAGGTTAACCAGATGAATTATATTTTAGAAAGTTCGTATTTTATTAGTTTTGATCAAAAAGAGTTAGAGATAAAAATGAACTAAGGATACAAATCCTTACAATAACAACAATCCATTTTAATTTCCACAATTAACTCTAATTCCATCCCCATTTGAAAAGCATCAAATTGTTGCCCACTCCCTTTTTTTATTACTATATATATTATTTACATCTCGTCTTTTTGAGTGTTAAATCACCTCTTCTTCTTTCCGACTCCCTTTTGAATTAATTACACCCATCACCACCCACCTCTCCCTCCTCCCGTAGTCTCCAAAGATTGTTTGTGCCTTCCAGTGGTGATTACTAGGAAGAGCACGATAAGGTAACCAGCAGTCAAAAAAAACAAAACAGATAATCAAACCATGAGGGACGGTCGCCCGCAAACACAACCACCACAAATCACCCCAAACCTAATCCCTCCAGCAGC
Organism: Salix arbutifolia; assembly: GCA_025169955.1. NCBI lineage: Eukaryota > Viridiplantae > Streptophyta > Magnoliopsida > Malpighiales > Salicaceae > Salix > Salix arbutifolia. The sequence continues at coordinate 477,719 of CM045907.1, forward strand.
CACCATCAGATCCACCCCCCATGGTCACATCCACCACCATAACCTCCACCACCGCCGTAACCTTGGTAGGCTAAGATGGTTGATACATATATAATATTCTCTTTTATAAATGTGAGGAATCATATATGATTAAGTAAATATATTTGTAAATAGAGAAAATATAACAACATTTTTAAAAAATAAAATTCGAAGATATGTATGTTAAAAAAGATGAGAATCAATAGAATGCAAACCTTGGACTTGAATGATTTATAAGATATTTATAACTTATGAGTCATATTTTTTTTGCAAAAGAAAGAAAAATAAAATTAATTTCCTTATAATAATATCAACGATATATATATATATATATGAAGGTTAAATATCTCTTATTTATTATTAATATTGATATTGATTTTGATGAAAAGTAGGTCTTTAAAAGACTTTTATACATTTACACGTCTTTATTTTATGTAAAGACATACAAGAATAAATAAATGAAGTGGGGATTAGAAAGATCATTGGTTTTATATTTATTTCGGCTTTAAATGGTACCAAGTCTAGAAACATATGGTTTGACAATAGATAATACTCATGTTCTCAAGCGTAACACTAACTGAGTAACTCAGTAGGATATTGGCACAAGCAAGTCACCACACTCGCATGTAATTGGACTAACAGTACGTGTAACAGAGTTGAAGGATGTTGACATTGTAGATTTCGTAAAGCTCTTAATTGCACTAAATGTTAAAAGCCAAGAAAAACTCATATTATTTCAATTGACGAACTCAGGCTTTATAGCAGCCTTTACATAACAGAAATGCAAGAAAATAGCAATGCCACTGAAGACGTGGTCAATTTGTTAAAACAGAATCAAATCTTAACTGGAGTCCTAGACAATAGGACATTATTAACTAAAAACAATAATAGCTAAAAGGACTAAATCAAACTAGACTTAGTCAATGTAAAATCCCAACAAACTCCCCCTTAAACTGACTTGTAATTTTCCAGTCAGTTTATATTTTGTGCCATGCAAACTTCAAGTCGTTCTCTCAGTCTTGTGAAAGCCTCCAGTGTTAAAGGCTTAGTCATAATATCTGTTAGCTGATCTTTTGAACCACAGTACTCTAACTTCACAATTCCATCCATTGTTAGATTACGAAGAAAATGAAATCTAACATCAATGTGCTTGCTTCTTCCGTGCATAACAGGATTTTTGGACAGCTTAATAGTAGAGCTATTATCACATAATATATCGGTGCATTTACTCTGTTCAAGGCCAAGCTTTTCAAGAATCCTACGCATCCATATACTTTGACATGCGCAAGCGGCAGCAGCTATGAATTCAACTTTAGTAGTAGAAAGAGTGACTACTGGTTGTTTCTTTGAAGACCATGCCACAACATCTGAACTAAGCAAAAAAGCATAACCTGATGTGCTTTTTCTATCTTTAGTATCTCCTGCATAGTCGCTGTCCGAATAGGCTGCCAATTTCTCTTCTACACCTCTTTTGTAAAAGATTCCTAACTCAGTTGTCCCTTTTATGTAACAGAGAACTCTCTTTATAGCTTGTTGATGTAACTCAGTTGGCCTTTCCATGAATCTGTTGATCAAGCTTACCAAAAAAACTAAGTCTGGTCTGGTGGCAGTCAAGTACATGAGGCTCCCCACCATTTGTATGTATGATGTTGCATCCACACTTACCCCGCCTTCATCTTTTACCAGTTTGACACCTGGTATAACTGGATTTTTGACAGGATTGCAGTTGCTCATGCCAAATCTTTCAAGCACATCATTAGCATATTTCCTTTGATTAATGAAGATTCCTTCACTAAGTTGCATAACTTCTACTCCAAGGAAATACTTCACTCTTCCAAGATCTAACAATCAAACTTTTGTTTCATAGAGCTCTTGAACTTTTCAAGCATTGCACCATTATTTCCTGTAAAAATAAGATCATCAACATATACACTTACAAAAAGACATTTCCCTTCCACTGTTTTTGTAAACAATGTATGTTCACTCGGACATCTTTCAAAACCTTCTTGAATGAAATATGACTCAAGTTTGTTGTACCATGCTCGTGGAGCTTGCTTAAGGCCGTTTAGAGCTTTCTTCAGTCTATACACCTTGTCTTCTGCTCCTTTTATTTCATAGCCTCGTGGTTGCTCAATAAACACTACCTCATTCAGCTCCCCATACAAGAAAGTGCTTTTCACATCAAGTTGATGCACATCCCAACCTCTGCAAGCAGCAAGAGCTAGAATCATCTGAATGGTATCCCATCGAGCTACCGGTGCAAAGACTTTAGTATAATCAATTCCAAATTTCTGTGCGAAACCTTTCATGACAAGCCTTGCTTTGAGTTTGTCCACTTTTCCATTCTCATTTAGCTTAGTCTTAAAAATCCATCTTACTCCAATTGGTTTGACTCCACTTGACAGCGTTGTCAACTCCCACGTCCTATTCTTCTCAATGGATTGAATTTCTAAATCCATTGCTGCTCTCCACTTTTGACTCTGGGCAACTTCTTCCCAAGATATTGGGTCATTGGAGACTGTAAAAAACATCAGATTAGCATCTTCATTTACATCATATAGATCTTTACAACTTTCATAATCATGCAAGTAAGCATAGAACTGGAGACTGCAACTGGATTTGAAGTGATTTTGCTTGATGATGGAATAGAACCAGGAGTACTGCTGTCACCCTGTTGCGTTGATGAACTTGAGCTAGTAGTACTGTCATCATGTGGCTGTGTTGCTTCCGAGATGTTGTTTGATGATGAGTCTGCATTTGAAGCTCTGTGTTCAACCTGTTGTGCTTCTTCTGGATCACTATCCTCATCCTGCTACTGTTCTTCTTCCTCTGTAAATTCTGGGTGTAAATTATCGCCATCTCCCCAATCAAGATTTTGACTTCTAATTTCTTCTGCACCCCAATCCCACCTTTTGTCTTCTTCAAACACAACATCGCGGCTCATAATGATTTTGCTGGATACTGGATCATACATGCGGTATGCTTTTGATTCTTGACTTAGACCCAATAAAACACATTTGACACTTTTATCATCAAGATTCTATCTATTTTTTGTCAGGAATGTGAACATGCCCAATGCAACCAAATACTTTGAAATGCTCTACTGAAGGCTTAAGCCCAGACCATGCTTCCTCTGGTGTCTTGTCTTGCACAGCAAAAGTTGGACATCGATTGAGCAAATGAACAACCCAATTGACAGCTTCTAGCCAAAATTCTTTTGGTACAAGCTTTTTGGTTAACATACACCTTACCATGTTCATAATTGTTCGATTCTTTCGCTCAGCAACCCTGTTTTGTTGTGGGGTATAAGCTGCTGTGAGTTGTCTAACAATACCATTAGAACCGCAATACTCATTAAAATCAAATGAAGTAAACTCCCCACCTCGATCAGATCGAAGACAACATATAACACTGCCAGATTCTTTTTCTACGAGACACTTGAATTTTTTGAACACCGCAAGTGTTTCTGATTTAAGATTCAATGAATAGGTCTATAACTTTCTGCTGTAATCATCTGTAAATGTAAGTATGTACCTCTTATGGTTGTGTGATTCAGGTGTAATGGGACCACAAATATCGGCATGGATGAGTTGCAGCTGCTGTGTAGCCCTCCATACATTTTTTCTAGGAAAGCTCTCTCGATGTTGCTTTCCCGTCATACATATTTCACAAACAGCAGAAGACTCACTGAGCTGAGGCATACCCTTCACCATCTTCCTCCGAGACAAGGTACTCAATCCCTTGAAATGTAAGTGCCCATATCTACGGTGCCACAAGTCAATTGTGTCTGCAGATGTGATCTTGAAGCATGTAGGGATAGAGGCTTGAGCTTGCATCTGTGTTTCTTTTTCAGCTAGAAGGATAAACATTCGATTAGCAAACATCTGAGTGCACATAATCAACCCTTGTTCGTGATGATAAATTTTGCATTCTCCATGTTGTATGAGAATTGCTAGGTTGCGTTCTTGTAACTGGCCAATACTGAGGAGATTACTTTTGAGCTCTGGTAAGTAAAATACATCAGTGATCATCTGACTTGTACCATTAATTCAAAGTTTGATGTTTCCTTTCCCAAATACAACCATTTTGGTGTCATTGCCGAGTTTTACAACCTGCCGAAATGATTCATCTAGATGATAGAACCATTGCTTATCACTAGTCATGTGATTGCTGCAGCCGAAGTCAAGGAACCACATCCTTTCTTTCGAACTGTGAAATTTTGTGTGCGCCATTAATAGAAACTTGTCATCTGCATACATTTCAGTGTTGAATTCTGTTTGAACCATTAGCAATAACTCTTTATCTTCATGGATTTCAGCATAATGATCTCCATCTGCATACATTTCAGTGTTGAATTATGTTTGAACCATTAGCAATAACTCTTTGTCTTCATGAATTTCAACATAATGAGCTCTTTTTTCCCAGCTAGGACACTCATATTGAAAATGTCCTAACTTGTGGCATTTGTAGCACTCCACCAGTGCTTTATTAAATTCATGTCTGTCTCTGCCATTTCCACGACCACGAAAGATACCACGACCACCTTTACTTCGTCCTCCTCCATAGGAAACATTCAAAAATTGTTCATCATGTTGATGATGATGGTGCATCCTTTGTTCGTGAACGAGTAGGCTGCTTTGAAGTTCATCGATGGTCAGTTGGCTCAAATCATTAGACTCCTCTACTGAACAAACCACATAGTCAAATCTGGAAGTCAGTGATCTTAAAATTTTCTCTATGACCACGACCTGCTTCATTGTCTCACCATGAACTGTCATTTTATTTACAATGGTCAATGTGCGACCAAAGTATTCATCCACTTTCTCCCCTTCCTTCATCTGCAATACTTCAAATTCTCTTCGTAAGGCTTGTAGTTGAGCCCTTTTAACTCTTGTTGAACCTTGATGTTTCTTTCGCATAGAATCCCATATGCTTTTAGAACTCCTTTTATCAAGGATTGTCTTCATGATAGAGCGATCAATGGCCTGGAAGAGATAGTTTTTCACCTTTAAATCTTTGAGTTTGAGTTGTTTGTGTGCCTCGGTAAGCACAACACCATCCTCTGCATCTGAGGGAACTCCTGTTTCGATCAAATCCTAGTACTCCTTGGAACGAAGGAGATTCTCCATGCACATAGCCCAGTGATCATAATGACCATCAAACTGGGGAATGGCTGCTTGAACATATTTCTCAGTGGCCATCTCAAATTTGTTTCTATCTGTCTGGTGTAAGTCTCACCAAGTGTTTCACTCCTGCTCTTTTGTTATACACACTCTGTGTTTTCACTCTGATCTCACTAAGTGTTTCACTCTTGCACTCCTTTTATACACTCTGAGTTTCACTCTGCTCTCGTGTTAGGAATTGCAATTCCAAACTATAAAGAACACTTTCAATCAAACCTCTAGATGTTTAGGCTCTGATACCAAATGTAGATTTCGTAAAGCTCTTAACTGCACTAAATGTTAAAAGCCAAGAAAAACTCATATTATTTCAATTGATGAACTCAGGCTTTATAGCAGCCTTTACATAACAGAAAAGACGTGGTCAATTTGTTAAAACAGAATCAAATCTTAACTGGAGTCCTAGACAGTAGGACATTATTAACTGAAAACAATAATAGCCAAAAAGACTAAATCAAACTAGACGTGGTCAATGTAAAATCCCAACAGATATATATATTCAAGATATGTTGTGTATCATATCATCAATTAGACGACCCAGCGAAGAGAATGAAGATCCACCATTCTTCAAGCTTTTCTCACTTATCCTACTCATCTCTTTCACCTTCTTTCTCACTTCACTATCCTCCTCCATGACATGTTTTATTGCTTTCTCTATATCATCACTGCTCACAATTATCTCATTATCACCCAGAAAATCCCTCCAATAATCTATTTTAATTTCCACCGCTAATCCCAAGTCAATCACCATTCGAAAAGCATTGAATTGTTGCTCTGAATATAATGGCCATGTAGCCACTGGAACACCAAATCTTACACTCTCTAGGATAGAATTCCATCCACAATGTGATGCAAATCCTCCCACAGCTGGATGAGCTAAAATTTCCAACTGGGGAGCCCATCCAATCACCTTTCCGATCTCAAGTGTACGATCTAAAAATCCTTCAGGTAAAATTTCTTGAAAATTCAGATAATCACTTGGTGGTTCTATTTTACCTTTCTGTGATGAAGGTTTACGTAAGGACCACAGAAACCGGTGTCCACAGTGCTCTAGTGCACGAGCAATCTCTTTCACCTGTGCTCCACTAAAACTTCCCCAGCTGCCGAAGCATAAGAACATAACTGATAATGGAGGCTGATCATCAAGCCATTCCATAATGTCCCTATTGTTGTCGCTCTCATCCGACCTCAAATCACGACCATCTCCTCCGTGTTTCACCATGGGTCCGACGGCATACACAGGAGGGTTTTTACCATTGGAAAGAGAGTGGAGCGCATAAGATTCGAACTCTAAGTATGTATTTACCAAGATGCCCCTACTTTCCCTCAATACTCTTGCACGTTCAAGAAAAAGAGTGAGCATGTCTTCCGTGAACACCAACGGCGCAAGTTTCGCAGGAAGTGGGTTCGCCAGACCCGGAATTTCTAACAGAGCATCCGAGTTCTTGAACTCAGTGAGGTTCACTCCCTGATCATCATGAAGAGCCTGAAGATAAAACATGGAGCAAAGAAAAGCTGCACCTGAAGCAGAGAAAACATACCAGGGAACTCCAAATCCATCAGCCACATCTTTCATCCCAGTAGCAAACGTATCAAAAATAAACCCAGCAAGTTGAGGAGAGTCGGGACTCAACAGCGACCGAGTTCTCATCTTGGAAACATATTCTTTGAAATGGGGTTTATGGCCTTCAACCATAGAAGTGAGCCAGTTACGGCCTTCAGCATCTTCTGTTTTGGACTCCAGAGACGGCAAGTTAACGACTCGCATACGATCAGGCAGAGTTGATGCAGTGAGTGACTCGGTGTATTTGGTGGTGATGGCATCAACAGCTGGATGCATTATGATGACAGTGGTGGAAAGCCTGCCGTCACGGTGAACAAGAAGCTTAGCTACCTCTACCAGAGCTACAATATGACCCATGGCAGGTATGGGGATTAGCACCACCTCTGCTTTCTTCATTTTTTTCTTCAGAAATAAAATTCTCAGGCAGGGAGGGTGTGGTTAATTGGTTGGTCACCTGAGTATCTATATATGTCTTTGGATGTCTTGCGTGTGGTCTGGTTACCTTTCTTTCTATCATGTCTGAATCTTTTCACGTGAGTTTTTTGGTTGATACTTAAAACATAGAAGGGTGTTTTGGACTTTTTACTATTAATAACTGAGTTTTTAATCACAAAGCTGCCCGGATCTGCACCACACATGTTCACCCACGTTTTGGCATGTGCTGCCTCCGATGACCAAATCTATCGTTATATATGTCATCTCATTAGAAACTCCGCCTCTCCTTTTTCCTCGGAGTGCGATTTTATCATACCGCCTTATTTAAAAAAAAAATTAAGCGATGTAATTGTTTTAAAAAATAAAACAATAAAAAAAATAAAACTCTAAATTCAGCTCATTTACCTAAATTGAATTCATAAACTTATTAATCAAATAATATTAATAAAAAATATAATGACATTAAATAAACCAATATAACAATTTGATGATTAAAAAAGGTAAAAGAAAAAACCTCAACCGAGCTCTTTCAGGTTAGCATGATTAAAGCAATGAAATTTAATTATCAAACAACTTAATAACAACCTAATATTAAAAAATCCAATGATAAAGGACAAAGTTATAAAAATTAAATGGAAAGAAAAAAGTAAAAAGTAAAATCATGTTAATATGATAACCCTGTGACTATAGATATAAGATTAAAATAATCTCATAAAAAATAAACTAAAATGAGTACAAAGATCAATTTACAATCAATCCAATTCTAAAAAATAAAATAAAAAAAATATTTACTCAAAAAAATAAATGTGAATGATGAAAAAAAAATGGTAAGAAAAATTTGACCTTGGCCCATCCAGTTTAACATAACAAATTTATTACTTGGTTATTATAATGAGGAAACCAAGTCAAAAGCAAGTAGAATAAAATTATATAACTATATCAATAAACAACTCAATGTTAAAGGGTGAAACTTCAAAAAAATAATTAAAAAATTACAATAAAAAAGATCCAAGTCAATTCAAGTTAACCATATAATCCCGCAACCATAGGCATAGGATTTTGGATAACCCATAAAAAATAGTTTAGAAAAATACTTGGAGACCAATTCCAAATATATTGAATGATAAAATTGAGAAAATATAAATCTTTAAAAAAGGAAGAAAAAATTTAAAATCATTTCATGTTAACCTTCAAAACATGTAACTTTAGTCATTAACTTTGGAATAACTTCATAGATGATGAACCTTAAAAATAATGAAGCAAAGTTCTCAATCAACAAAACGTGAAGAGATGAAATTGAAAAAATAACTACAATAAATAAGGATTTAAAACAAAACAAATAGTAAAAAAAACAATAGGGACCAAATTTTATATAAAAATAAATTAAAATCAAATGTTAAATGATGAAATTGAAAATAAAATTCTATTAGAAAAAAAGAGGTAAAAAATAAAAAAAATAATCAAATTTGATATAAAAATTAAATGAGATCAAATGACAAGGATAAAGTTAACAAAAAAAAAGTAATAATCAAAATAATAAAGATGAATTTGTATAAAAAAGATAAGTGATAAGACACTTTTATATTTTATCAAGAAAATAAAAGGAAAAAAGTAGGAGAAAAATCAATTTGCTTGTTGATAGTTTCTAAAAATTATATGGTGTTGTGTCTCACGAACACACAACTTATGATGAGCCACGCTATCATGCTCTATTAATATGAGACAGTTTTTGTTAAAAAAAATGATCATTCTTGATTTGTTAAGAAAATTATAATAAATTGGGAAATTAGCATATAAAATCAAAATAAATGGTGAAATAACATTACATACTTTTAGAATATCATATATTATATTGATATTACGATTTAAAAACACAAGAATTAATTAAATATCACGATTAAACTATTTGATAAAAATATTCTCAGCAGCAACGATCATCATATCGTTAATCAAATGAGTCAATGAGGAAGATGAAGATCCTTCATCCATCACAGCTTCTCTACTCTTTTCACTCAGCCTTCCCAATTTATGGCTATCATGCTCCATACCACTTTTTATTGCTCTCCATATCTTGTCAGGTTAACCAGATGAATTATATTTTAGAAATTTAGTATTTTATTAGTTTTGATCAAAAAGAGTTAGAGATAAAAATGAACTCATTGAAATAAACTAAGGATACAAATCCTTATAATAACAATCCATTTTAATTTCCACAATTAACTCTAATTCCATCCCCATTTGAAAAGCATCAAATTGTTGCTCACTCATACAAATACCAAGCGGCCACCGAAATTTTACTCAAAGTGATGCCAACCCTTCCATTAAAGTTGTCAATTCTGTTCCGTTCTGTTAAAAAAATCAAGACAAAACAGCGTCGTTTTTGTCTCGGTTTTAATTCTGGTCCATTCTGGAAATTCTGGCCAAATTCCGGCCGGAACGTCTCGGTACCGTTCCGGGTGTGCCGTTCCGGCCTTAAAATTCTCTTTATTTTGATTAACTTGTGATTTTTTTTCTAATTTTGAAATTATGTTTGTTTGACTTTGTGTTTATATTGTATAATTTAAAGTTAATTTATCTTGAATTTTAATTATGCTTGTTAAATTAATATTTTAATTTTATATATATATATATATAATTAATTATATATGAACAGTATAATCCCGAAACAGCACGCCGAAACACTCTAAAACCGGAATATTCTGTTCCAATAAAAAAACCGGAATAACGACCGAAACGGTATTGACAACTTGACTTCCACAGCTGGATCGCTGTGTCTACTTGTGGAGCCATACAATTTCCTCATGCCCTCTAAATTTTCATAATCACGTTTGATTAAATGTTGGAAGGAAAAGACAGGCTTACTGTGGTGCAGTAACAACACTATTATCAGTCACTTACTATCATTAGTAATATTGATACTGTAGTTGGGATTAATTTTAAAAATAATTTTTATATAAAAATATATTTTTTTAAAAAATTATTGTGAATATAGTATATGAAAATGATTTAAAATTATTATTATTATTATTCAAAAACATATTTTAACCTCAAATTTGATAACAGTACACTATCTTTAAATTTCCTGGAGAAAGTCTTAAGGCTGCTCTTCTTTTTCATCCTGCTCCATCAACCACGGCATTAGCTTTATGTTTATTTATACTGACTAGTCAAATCTATATGGCATTCAATTTATGTTGACCCAGTGACCATGAAAGCGAAGCCCTCGTTGTTTTATCTGCCTTTTACACGAACCAACAGAAACCAATAAATGTCTCATGTCCAAAATAATCACTTGGTTTTTGCTTAGAAAAACAAATACCACCTTGTTAAATAAATATTTACTATATATGAATGTTTGTTTTTGTCTTACAACTTGTTTTTTTAATTATTTTTTTACCATAAAACAATTAATTTAATATACTTTTTTAAATAATTTTGATATATTAATATAAAAAATAATTAGTTCACAATAATTTAATATACTTTTATCAGAAAACAACTATATTAATATTTTTTAATTAAAAAATATATTTTTAAAATAAATACATCACAATAGAAAATACACATGTCTGTGCTCCAACTCTATAAAGTAATTTTCATCACAACAAAACTCCATACTTTAACATAGTTCTATTTGAGAGTATCGTAAAAATATTTTAAAGTATTTTTTATTTAGAAATGGATCAAAATAATATTTTTTTATATTTTAAAATTTATTTTTAATATCAGCACATCAAAATAGTTTAAAAACATCAAAAAAAATTAATTTCAAGTAAAAAAAATATTTTTTAAATTTTATCAAAAATGTTTTTGAAATACATTTTCAAAAAGACACTTAATTATACACACTAATTCAATTCATAAATAAAATAGCAATCAGTGTCACATGAATGATAATGATTGAAGCCAAAAAAAAATAAAATAGGAAGGAAACAATGAGTTGAAATTAAGGTAATCTATACAACTAGCAAATTTGTCATTGATGTAAGAACTAAGGGCAATGTCTTAATCGTTTGTATAGAAAGAGGGGGGAATGATAATTCAAGCAAATAAAAAAAATATTATTACATCAAACATAAACAAATCATCTTATTGGACCGTAAATATCTAATTTATTGAATAATTTTAAACAATGAAAGATCTCATTTCTCTATAATTCCTAGATCGAGTACTGATTTATTTTAAAAAATAATTAAATGGAATTATCAAACCTTTATATAAAATAGATGAAAACCCATCAAATTGGAAGATAAAAGCAAAGCACGGGTAAATTGTTTTTGATGATTTCCCAAACAATCCATGTATTTTAGGAATTGTGAGTTGGGTAGCTTGTTAATCTTTAATTGGTTATACCTTGTACCAAATAATTATTTTTTATAGTTAAGATGACTAAGTTGCTTATACCTAGTGCCTCGCACTACTAAAAATTAGGCTATTAATAATGGAGTTTTCATTGTTAATTAAAACATATTGAAATGAATTATCCGTTGTTATTTAAAAAAATATTTCAATATATTACATAAATTATCCAAAATCCGAAGACCAAACTCCCTTTTTTCTTTATCACTATATATATTATTTACATCTCGTCTTTTTGAGTGTTAAATCACCTCTTCTTCTTTCCGACCCCCTTTTGAATTAATTACACCCATTACCACCCACCTCTCCCTCCTCCCGTAGTCTCCAAAGATTGTTTGTGCCTTCCAGTGGTGATTACTAGGAAAAGCACGATAAGGTAATCAACGGTCAGAAAAAAAAAAAAACCAGATAATCAAACCATGAGGGACGGTCGCCCGCAAACACAACCACCACAAATCACCCCAAACCTAATCCCTCCAGCTGCCACCATCAGATCCACCCCCCACGGTCACATCCACCACCATAACCACCACTACCACCACCGCCGTAACAATGAAGGTAAAATATCTCTTATTTATTATTAATATTGATTTTGATTTTGATTTTGATGAAAAGTAGGTTTTTAAAAGACTTTTATACGTTTACACGTCTTTATTTTATGTAAAGACATACAAGAATAAATAAATGAAGTGGGGATTAGAAAGATCATTGGTTTTATATTTATTTCGGCTTTAAATGGTACCAAGTCACAATAGATAATACTCGTGTTCTCAAGCGTAACACTAACTGAGTAACTCAGTAGGATATTGGCACAAGCAAGTCGCCACACCCGCATGTAATTGGACTAACCGTACGTGTAACAGAGTTTAAGGATGTTGAGTTACTACCGTACCTACCTTTGGCCCTTTTAAACAAGGTTCACAGACATATATATATTCAAGATATGTTGTGTATCATATCTTCAATTAGACGACCCAGCGAAGAGAATGAAGATCCACCATTCTTCAAGCTTTTCTCACTTATCCTACTCATCTCTTTCACCTTCTTTCTCACTTCACTATCCTCCTCCATGACATGTTTTATTGCTTTCTCTATATCATCACTGCTCACAATTATTTCATTATCACCCAGAAAATCCCTCCAATAATCTATTTTAATTTCCACCGCTAATCCCAAGTCAATCACCATTTGGAAAGCATTCAATTGTTGCTCTGCATATAATGGCCATGTAGCCACTGGAACACCAAATCTTACACTCTCTAGTATAGAATTCCATCCACAATGCGATGCAAATCCTCCCACAGCTGGATGAGCTAAAATTTCCACCTGGGGAGCCCATCCAATCACCTTTCCGATCTCAAGTGTACGATCTAAAAATCCTTCAGGTAAAATTTCTTGAAAATTTAGGTAATCACTTGGCGATTCTATTTTACCTAACTGTGATGAAGGTTTACGTAAGGACCACAGAAACCGGTGTCCACAATGCTCTAGTGCACGAGCAATCTCTTTCACCTGTGCTCCACTAAAACTTCCCCAGCTGCCGAAGCATAAGAACATAACTGATAATGGAGGCTGATCATCAAGCCATTCCATAATGTCCCTATTGTTGTTGCTCTCATCCGACCTCAAATCACGACCATCTCCTCCATGTTTCACCATGGGTCCAACGGGATACACAGGAGGGTTTCTACCATTGGAAAGAGAGTGAAGCGCATTAGATTCGAACTCTAAATATGTATTTACCAAGATACCCCTAGTTTCCTTCAATACTCTTGCATGTTCAAGAAAAATAGTGAGCATGTCTTCCTTGAACACCATCGAAGGCGCAAGTTTAGCAGGAAGTGGGTTCGCCAGACCCGGAATTTCTAACAGAGCATCCGAGTTCTTGAACTCAGTGAGGTTCACTCCCTGATCATCATGAAGACCCTGAAGATAAAACATGGAGCAAAGAAAAGCTGCACCTGATGCAGAGAAAACATACCAGGGAACTCCATATCCATGAGCCACCTCTTTCATCCCAGTAACAAACGTATCAAAAATAAACCCAGCAAGTTGAGGAGAGTCTGGACTCAACTCCGACCGAGTTCTCATTTTGGAAACATATTCTTTGACATGGGGTTTATGGCCTTCAATCATAGAAGTGAGCCAGTTACGGCCTTTAACATCTTCTGTTTTGGACTCAAGAGACGGCAAGTTAACGACTCGCATACGATCAGGCAGAGTTGATGCAGTGAGTGACTCGGTGTATTTGGTGGTGCTGGGATCAAGAGCTGGATGCATTATGATGACAGTGGTGGTAAGCCTGCCATCACGTTGAACAAGAAGCTTAGCTACCTCTACCAGAGCTACAATATGACCCATAGCAGGTATGGGGATTAGCACCACCTCTGCTTTCTTCATTTTTTTCTTCAGAAATAAAATTCTCAGGCAGGGAGGGTGTGTTTAATTGGTTGGTCACCTGAGGATCTATATATCTCTGGATGTCTTGCGTGTGGTCTGGTTACCTTTCTTTCTATCTTGTCTGAATCTTTTCACAGGAGTTTTTTGGTTGATACTTAAAACACAGAAGGGTGTTTTGGACTTTTCACTTCTAATAGCTGATTTTTCAATAAAAAAGTTACACGGATCTGCACCGCACACGTTGACACAGCTGCCTCCGATGACCAAATCTGTCGTTATATATGCCATCTCATTAGAATAGAAACTCCGCCTCTCCTTTTTCCTCGTAGTGTGATTTTATCTTACCGCTTTATTTAAAAATATATATATATTATTTCTGTGGTTATCTCAATCTGGCCTCTCCTTTTCTGAATTTATTTGTTTTAAGAAAAATGTTTTGATTTGTATTTAATCTTTTATTTTGTTTTATTAAAATAAGCTTTGTTTTATATAAAGCAATTATTTTGAAGTAATATTTATGATATACCCGGCATTGCATAATTTTTTTCATTTGATGTAATTCATTGAGTTTCATATTTTTTTTATTTCTATTATCTTCTATTGATTTTAATAAACAAATTCAGCAGACACCTATGTATAAATATTTTATTTTGCAAGATTTAATATTTTGATCTACATCTATCTCTCAATGTTTTTTTATTTCTTTTTTAGCTATTGTTAATGAATTGTTTTTGTTTATTTACATTAATGATTATTAAAAAAATTTATTACATGTGTATATAAATTTTTCTATTTAAATTTTGAATTTTTGTGTGTAAAAAAGCATATTGAAATAGCCTATCTACCATATTTCTTAAGAAACAAAAATCACAGCCCGTCACAGAGCACAAGTATGTGTGTGTGTGTGTGTGTTGGAGACCTATACTTAGAGTGATGTCATTTCTTGTTGTGAAATTAATTTCTAGAAAATGGATAGACATTGTTCAATTAATATTACAAAAACATAGGTGTCCTTGCTATTATATCATGGGTTTGCTTAACTTGTTTTCAACATAAAAAAATATTTAAGCGATCGATGTAAGTGTTTTAAAAAAGAAAACAATAAAAAAATAAAACTCTAAATTCAGCTCATTTACTTAAATTGAATCAATAAAATTATTAATTACATAATATTAATAAAAAATATAATGACATTAAATAAACCAATATAACAATTTGATGATTAAAAAAGGTAAAAGAAAAAAACCTCAATCGAGCTCTTTCAGGTTAGCATGATTAAAGCAATGAAGTTTAATTATCAAACAACCTAATGTTAAAAAATCCAATGATAAAGGACAAAGTTATAAAAATTAAATGGAAAGAAAAAAAATAAAAAGTAAAATCATGTTAATATAATAACCCTATGACTATAGATATAAGATTAAAATAATCTCATAAAAAATAAAATAAAAGGAGTACAAAGATCAATTTACAATAAATCAAATTCTAAAAAATGAATAAAAAAAATATTTTCTTAAAAAAATAAATATGAATGATGAAATAAAAAAATGGTAAGAAAAATTTGACCTCAGCCCGTCCAGTTTAACATAACAAATTTATTTCTTGGTTATTATAATGAGGAAACCAAGTCAAAAGCAAGTAGAATAAAATTATATTACTATATCATTAAACAATTCAATGTTAAACGGTGAAACTTCAAAAAAAAAATTAAAAAATACAATAAAAAAGATCCAAGTTAATTCAAGTTAACCCTATAATCCCGCAACCATAGACATAGGATTTTGGATAACCCATAAAAAATAGTTTAGAAAAATACTTGGAGACCAATTCCAAGTATGTTGATTGATAAAATTGAGAAAATATAAATCTTTAAAAAAGGAAGAAAAAAATCAAAATCAATCTATGTTAACCTTCAAAACATGTAACTCTAGTCATTAACTTTGGAATAACTTCATAGACGATGAACCTTAAAAATAATGAAGCAAAGTTGTCAATCAACAAAATGCCAAGTGATGAAATTGAAAAAATAACTACAAAAATAAGGATTTAAAACAAAACAAATAGCAAAAAAACAACAAGGACCAAATTTTATATAAAAATAAATTAAAATCAAATGTTAAAGGATGAAATTGAAAATAAAATTCTATTAGAAAAAAAGAGGTAAAAAATAAAAAAATAATCAAATTTGATATAAAAATTAAATGAGATCAAATGACAAGGATAAAGTTAACAAAAAAAAAAGTAATAATCAAAATAATAAAGATGAATTTGTATAAAAAAGATAAGTGATAGGACACTTTTATATTTTATCAAGAAAATAAAAGAAAAAAAGTAGGAGAAAAATCAATTTGCTTGTTGATAGTTTCTACACACAACTTATGATGAGCCACACTATCATGCTATATTAATAAGAGACAGTTTTTCGTTAAAAAAAATGATCATTCTTGATTTGTTAAGAAAATTATAATAAATTGGGAAATTAGCATATAAAATCAAAATAAATGGTGAAATAACATTACATACTTTTAGAATATCATATATTATATTGATATTACGATTTAAAAACACAAGAATTAATTAAATATCACGATTAAACTATTTGATAAAAATATTCTCAGCAGCAACGATCATCATATCGTTAATCAAATGAGTCAATGAGGAAGATGAAGATCCTCCATCCATCACAGCTTCTCTACTCTTTTCACTCAGCCTTCCCAATTTATGGCCATCATGCTCCATACCACTTTTTATTGCTCTCCCAATTTCCTTAGCATCCAAAACTATTTCATTGCCAATCAAAAACTCTCTTCGATAATCCATTTTGATTTCCACTGCCAGCCCCAACTCAATCACCACTTCAAAAGCATTGAATTGCTGTTCTGCATACATCGGCCATGTAGCAAGTGGAACTCCAAACCATACACTCTCCAGTATAGAATTCCATCCACAATGTGATATAAATTCTCTGATGGAAGGATGAGCCAAGACATCCACTTGCGGTGCCCACCCGATGACCTTTCCGATTTTCTCTGTTCGTTCCAAAAATCCATCTGGAAAGACTTTTTGTAGATATACGTGATCGACCAGGAAATCGATCTTACCCTCTGATGGAGATTTGCGCAAGGACCACAAGAATCGATGTCCACTATGCTCTAGTGCCCGCGCGATCTCTTTCACTTGATCATCGTTGAAACTTCCCAGGCTTCCGAAACAGAGGAACACCACCGAGGACGGAGGCTGATCATCGAGCCATAGCATGATGTCCTTATAGCTGCTGCTTTCATCTGGACCCACATCATGGGCATCACCCTTGAGATTCAAAATGGGTCCTACTGGATAAACGGTAGGGTTTTCACCATTACAAAGACACTTAACAGCATGGGATTCCAACTCTTCAAATGTATTGAGAATAATACCCTTAGCTTCTCTAAACCTTCTTACATGGTGAAGGACAACAGGAAGTGTGTCTTTGCTGAGCATGACAGAAGGGAAAACCTTCACAGGCAGTGGGTTCATCAAAGTCGGTATTTCAAACTCAGCATCCCCGTCCTTCAACTCAGTCAGGTCCACTTTCTGCTTATCATGAAGATCCTGCATGTGAAACTGGAATCCAAGAAAAGCAGCACTTGATGTGAAGTAAATATAAGAGGGGACGCCAAATTCATTGGCCACGTCAATCATTCCTGTACAAAACATGTCAAGAACAAAGCATGCAAGTCGAGGGGGCTTAAGGTTTATCTCTGACTGAGTTATGATCTTGGAAACACATTCTTTGACATGGGGTTTCTGGCTTTCAATCAAAGAAGTGACAAACTTAGAGGGATGATCATTGGAAGTGTTGGTTTTATCACTAGGTAGGTCGATGAACTGGATATGAGTGGATATGGAAGTAGCAGTGAGTGACTCGGTGTACTTGCTGATTTTGGAGTCTAAAGCTAGCCTAATGATGATAACAGTGATGGAAACTCTGTTATCACGATCAACTAGGACTTTTGCTAACTCCACCATTGAAGCAAGGTGGCCAATACCTGGGGAAGGTACAAACACCAGCTCTGCTTTCTCCATTTGCTAAAAAAATGGCTGCAAGAGATTTTTGTGATGCGCGTAGAAGGTAATGGACACGTGGTGTTTATACGCGTGGTGATTTTGCTAACCAAATTTAGAGGGTATGCGGGATGACAATTCAACTCACATCAACTCCTATTTGAGGTGTGGAGAAGGAAATGATTAAGTTTTATAAAGAAGAGGATTTCTCATTTTTCCTTTGTCAATATGTAATTTCAAATCTATAAATTTCTATTAGAAATGTAAATAAAAAAGTATGTGATTATAGCTATAATTAAATATATTTTAGTAATTTTAAAATTAAACTTGGCTCAACAACAGACCGACCTTATCGCCCTCTCCCTTGGCTTCCCTCGCCCAAACCAAAGATAGGACTAGTGGAGGAAGAAGGTATGGTTTAGAATCGAACACGTTGAGATGGTTAGTTAGCTTGGATGGTGACCTGTGCTTTTAATTCTCTAACTACTTTAAACTCTACCCAAACCTTTTGGCAAGATTTTGAGCGTTGAAACTTATGCTTGTTCATTGAAGTGTAAATGGTTGGGAAAAAAAAGAAAAAAAAAGATTTGAAGGAACTGAGTTAATGATGCCTGGCAGCATGAACTCAGCTCTGAGTCCTTAAACTTGGTGGTGTCCGCGCTCTTCTTGTATTAAGAGCATGCATGCAAGGCAATGTTTTGAATTTTATTTTCTTCTAACAATTATTATAATTTTTTTAGATTTTAGGATTGTTTGTATGTGTTAATGTTAGAAATAAATTTAAAAAATAAAAAATATCATTTTGATATATTTTTAAATAAAAAATATTTTGAAAAATAATATCAATACCGATTACAAACATGCTCAAAGCATAAGACTGAAAGCAGGAGCAAGATGCATAGAAAACATATGAAGGAACACCATATTTGTTCGCCATGTCTATCATTGTTGTAAAGAACATGCCAGCAACAAATCCAGCAAGTTGTGGTGACTCGGAGCTCCGAACAAGCTAGGAGACAGCATTTTTAAAATGGGTTTTTGGCTCTCAATGAATGAACTAAGGAAGTTGATGCCAGGACTAGTTTGCTAATCACTATGGAGGTCAACGAATTGGATATGAGCAGAGACTGATTCAATATACTCCTTTATCTTGCTGTCTAATGGTGGGCATTTCATGAAAAGAACAGTCTGTCATCCCGGTCAACCATTCGTTTTGCAACCTCTACTGCGGGTACAAGGAGGCCAGCACCTGGTAAGAGACAAAAACAAGCTTTGAGTTTGTATTATCTGTAAAAAGAGTGTACGGATGATCACAGTGTGAGTTGTAGTATGAAGAAAATGGAGGTAAGACTTGCAGACTATGGCACATCTTAAAAGAGACGAGGAAAAAAGAGGCAAAGCATGGTGTGTGGCATGTGTGAAGGCATAAGAAGAATGGCAAGTACCCATTGGATCATCCGTACACTCTTAAGGGCCTGTTTGGGAGTGTGGTTGCGGTAGCTTTTCAAAGTGCTTATCATACCGAAATACATCAAAATGATGTTTTTTTTATTTTTTTTAAATCATTTTTGAAATCAGCACATCAAAATGATCTAAAAACACCAAAATATATTCATTTAAAATGAAAAAAAATAATTCAAATTTCGGCCAAAAACCGGTGGGATCGCAATGCCAAACAGGCACTTAAGACATCCCGTCATCCTTTTCTGGAAGCTCTCCCCTCTTTTCTTTTCTTTTCATGAAAGACAAAGTGGATGCGTAGTGGGAAAAAATGGGAGTGCATGACACGGTCTTCTCTGTCATTGTATGTCCAAAAAGAAATCCATATATGTGCCCAGAAGTTGATGATGCTTGAGCGAGGTTCCTAGACTGGAAGTGCTAGAGCATGAGCTGTCCACGATTTCTTCATATTCTGCTAATCCAGATGACATTTGCCACAAAGAATATGCATCACAGATTTAAAATATTGATTGCATCGTTTTCTTTTTGGAAATGAAAAGGATAAATAAAAGCTAATCAGCAACCTCGTTCATAAAAAAATTAGAAACAGAGAGAATAATGTATCATTCTCCTTTCTTATACTGCGACAAAAAAATTTCCCATCATCCATATTCATGTGTTCTTCCATTTATATGCCAAACTGATTTAAATATCTGCTCTAATCATGCATGCCAGATTGTTTGGGAGAAAAAAAAACAGGTCTAAATTATCTGCATGTAAAAGGGTTAACAAGGTTTGTTAACAAGTATTCCGGGGAAACATAGAAGGGTTGAACTCTTTATAAACAGAACGATCCAGTATTCAGGAAATTGACACCCATAACTGAAACAAGCTTCCTGAAGTAAGAATCAGAATATGACACCATTGACCATGTGCCCAAGAGACTAACCTGAATTGGTAGGTAAAGAGGGTTTTTTAAGACTGCTTCAGAATTCAGAGAGCTTATCTAACCCCATTTGGCTCATTCCGAGTAGCTGAATATGGCACCAAAGACCATGTAGACATGGGCAGCAGCCAGAAAGAATCTGCCTTTTTCAAACAGATTTGTTTACTGGTTCCAGAAATCTAAGCCTGCAATCCAGCATAGTTTCCAAATTGTTGTACAGGACAAACTTTCCACAAACAAACCGATCATAGTGTTATATCATATACTGAACAGTACAAATGCAGCCACAATTAAAAGCAACAAGCAGCTGCCAGTAGTACTGAGTTCACCAGAACGTAATTTGTTAGAAAATATTCCCCATATAATACCAAAAACGTCTAGAACATATTCCAATTCATTCATGGATTGATATGAGGACTACGATCACTTTTTTTCATCTCCATAGCCAATCCTTCCAACATTTCATATATTTTATCAGAGTGAGGGTGGTCTTGATCTTTCGATGTAAAACGGGCCACAGAACCTCCAATATCAATCCAACTGGAGCCAACCTCCTTTTGCAAACCCTTTTCCCTCATCTCTTTTCTTACTTTATCAGCATTTACCCAGTTTCCTTCCTCAGCATATATATTGGAGAGCAAAACATGATAGCCTGTAACGTTGCCTACTTTCTCCATTTCAAGCAACTTCTTGGCAACAACTTCTCCCAATTCAACGTATTCATGGAGTCTACAAGCCGCGAGAAGTGATCCCCAAATTTCCAACACATTGCCAGCTTCACCCAATTGTTTAACAAACTCGTAAGCTTCAACCACTCTACCAACTCTCCCTAACATGTCTGTAACACAACAATAGTGCGGAGCTGAGGGTTGAATCTTAAAATCCTTCTCCATTGACTCAAATATTTGAAGACCATCATCGACCAAACCTGAGTGACTGCAAGCTGACAAGACAGCAATGAAAGTTATGGCATCGGGTTCAATCCTGGATTTCTTCATTGAGTGAAACAAGGAGAGAGCTCTCTCGCCCATCCCATGTTGACCATAGGCCAATATCATTGTTGTATATGTGACAGAGTTTTTGTCCGGTAATTTGGTAAACACACTCTCGGCATAATTGATTGAGCCTGATTTAGAGTACATGTCGACAAGGGAAGTACTGACAAATATATTTTTGTCCAACAATAGCCGAATGGAGACTCCATGGAGTTGCTTTCCCAAATCTATATTTCCCACAGGATTACAAGCTGGGAGAATGGTTGCTAAAGTTACAGCATTAGGCATTACATTTTTCTCGAGCATTTGTCTAAAGGTAACAAAAGCTGCTTCTACTAGCCCATGCTGTGTGTACCCAGCTATCATAGCATTCCACGTGGCTTGATCTCTATTGTTCACATTGCTTCTCTCAAAAATCCGTTGCGAAAGCCTCATCAGGCCACATTTTGCATACATGTCTATGAGATAACCATCCATTCCTTCAAATTGTATCCCATGCCTAAGAAGATAAGCATAAGTCTGCTTTCCAATTTCCTGGCTTCTAAGGTTAGATGCTGCAGAAAGTAGAGCAGTCACTGTCACAGAATCAATTGCACACCCTTGATTCTGCATCTCATGTACAAGCATCAACCCCTCATCATCCATTCCATTCTGTACAAAAGCAGAAATCATGGTATTCCAAGATACAACATCTCTTTCCACCATCTTCTCGAATACTTCAAAAGAAGTGTGGACAGAATTGCATCTTGAGTACATCACAATGATTGCATTCATTATCATCATGGGAAATATTGCTAGATTCTTAATTACAAAGCCATGCAGTTGTTGAGCCAAGTCCAAACACTGTAGCTGTGAAACAGCCGTTAAAGCCGAGAGAAAGGTTACATCATCAAGAACCGTGTGTTCTGTTTCCACAGCTTTAAGGAAAAGATCAATGCCTTCAACCAGAAAATTATTCTGTACATATCCACCAATCATAGTGTTCCAAATCTCCGTATTCTTCTCCAAACAATGGTCAAAAACCTTCCTGGCAAAATCAATATGTCCAAGCTCTCCAAACATGAATATCACCGAGCTCACAACAAACAAGTCACTCACATATTCACTACCCATTTTAGCAAGCATCCCATAAAGAACATAGGCATTCTTAAGATCTCCAGCACTCGAAAAAGCAGGAAAAACGTTGACAAAACTAACCGGACTCGGTTTGACCCCCATTTTCATCATCACCCTAAATAGCCTAATTGCTTCTACATGTCTTCCTGTCTTCACATACCAAGAAACCATAGTATTCCAAGCAACAACATCTCTCTTTCTCATTGTATCAAAAACTTTATGCACTAAATCATACTTAGAGTAATCAAAATAACTCAAACAACCCACATTACTCAAACAACTAGAGTACATATTCAAAAGGGAGTTATAGACAATTCTACTCGGATTTGATAAACACCGGATAAGATGACAATGGATGGCTTTACCAATCTTCAAACTGCGCGTTTCAGCGCAAGCTTTGAGTGTAGAAGAGTAAGTATAGGAATCAAATTTGGTGCCAAGACTGGAACCTTTTAACTTGGAATAGAACAAAATGGCTTCAAGAGGCAAGCTATTGCAAATGAAGCCAATTATGATGGTGTTACAGATGACAGTGGTTGGGCGGGGGAATGAGTCAAACAGTTGGCGTGCAAGATGGGGCTGGCCCTCTTGGCAAAGTTTGCTTAAGCGAGAGCGAATTGATGGGGTTTTAAGAGATGGGCTTGGTGGTGGTGAGATTGTAAAGAGAGAAACTTTCTGGGTTTTATTAGAAGGGTCATGGGACGGTGTGGAGAGTGGGATTGGAAGTGATGATGAAGAAGTGGAGGCCATGGCCATGGATTGCTTGTGTCTGGTTGTGATGGTGTTAGTTTTCTGGTTGGTTGTTGAAACTCTTTCCGTCCAGGGTAAATTTTAATTTGCCCCTAAGGTTTATGTATTTTCTCAATTTCACTTAAAATATTTGATTTTCTTCAATTAGACTTCATGTCTTTCATTTTTGTTTCATTGTAGGGGGGGCTTGAGACAAAAGTTAAGCAATTGGGGGTTGATTGGATTAAAAATAAAAGATGCGAGGTTTAAGGTGTAATTGAGAAAAATATGGAATCTAATTGAAACAAATAAAGGGTTTCAGGTGTAATTGAGAAAATATATAAACCTTGGAAAAGGAAATTGAAATTTACCCTTCCTTTTGTTCGTTGTTTATGGTTTAACTTCAAAAGTAATTGAAATCCCAAGAGGTCCCTTCACTTGGTCTCTTATTAAGATTTCTTTAAAAAAAAAAATAATAAAAGGGATGAGGGAATTATTGTACGCTCTGACACGTGTTATTGTAAATTAAAATAGTAAAATGATTATTTAAAAAAATGAACAAAAACAAACTTTTTTTTATATTCATTATTATATTGATTAGGGAAAAATTCGTGTTCTAATATTTTTGGCACAATAAAACAATTGAATTACCTCTAAATTTTTTAAATTTTCATTTAAGGATTTTTTTTTAATAATAATCAAAGGTATTATTAAAATTTTCATGCTAGCTATTTTAGAGGATGGTCTGAGAAGAAAAAAAAGGCCTACAATACGATATAAGAACACCATACAAACAATCAGTGTTGTTTTTTGGTCTTTGTCCATCTTCGAAAGCGATGAACACTGATTTGAAGATCATGATCCACATTCTGTAACCATGCAACAATAATTGATGAGGGTTAAAGAAGCAAGATTCCAAATCTAGTTAAATATCCTTAAAAAACAAGTTATTTCTAGTTCACCAAATATATACTCTTAAGTAATGCCTGAATTTGGAAGTGTGTTTCTTAGTATTTAATTCTAATCATATAATTTGAGAGTAATTAAACCCACAAAATAAAAATAAATAAATATCTTCATAGCCACCATAAAGCCACAAGTCATTGCTTCAAGATGAAGAAAGTAATGCACTTGAGGTCGTGATCTAGTGGAGGAAGGGAATTATTATTTTTTTCTACACACGGGTTAGATTCTCTTTGTATATGTCTATTATCCCTGCAGTGCCTTACTTGTTTAATGAGCTTGTAGGATATTCAGTAGATCCAAAGATTAGTTATGGTGCGTGTAAGCTACCTAAACATCTAGTTATAAAAAAAAAAAATGAAGAAAACAAACCATCTTAGCAGGGAAGACAACAACTAACACCCCATCAATCCAAGCATTACATCAACAATTTCCACACTGGTCTACAATGAAGGAGAAGATGATTTAAAGTCTTGATCTCATTTTCATAAAAAAAATACAGACGACTTGAAAGTATGATTCTTGACTTGTTTTTTTTTTTTTTTTTTTATCTTTATTGAACTATTTGCATCAATTAAGTAGCCAGCCACATGATTTTCTTGATTGGAGCATCAAACTTCATAACTAAATCAGGAGTCGTTACTGGAACTTCATGGCTTTGTAGGCCCAGTGGAGACAAGCAGCAGCCCTCTTTCTCTATTTTTATAGTGAACTAACTAGGCTTAACTGCATCAACTAAACCTGATAATCCAAATGCTACAGCACTCGATGATATAAAGAAGGAATATGCAGATATTGGGATCTTGTCGAGTCTATACAGCTTCTTGTTTACGAGAACATGCCATTTTACAGGAAAACACCACCATTCTCAAGTGTGCTTTTGATTTGCCGATGGTGGAATTGGTGATTTCAAAGAGACCTTTTTTATGATGATGATGATGATGAGAGGAGCAGTGGCTATCTCAGTCATGGAGGTTTAACCTCTTTTCATAATTTCTCATCTGAGTGTGAATTGAAAGAATTTCATTTTATCTCAGTCATCAGTTCACTTGGTATATATTGAACAATCAATCATGTATATTATTATTATTATTATGATCATTTTTTTTATTCCCTCCTCCATTAATTTTACAAGCTAAAAAAGCTTGTTCCAAACTAATCCCCTTCATGGTTGTCACAGCTTATTGCTAGTATAAAACCTTATCATTTGCAGATCGTCCCATGGCAGGTACTCTGCGAGTTGATCGATCTTTAATGGCAAAATAGAGCTGCAAAACCATCCGATTTCAGAAACTTATACAAAATGATAGTGAAGAATGAATGAATCCCACGAATTTCAGTTTTTTTCTTCTATTTTCTCTTCCTTGTATTATTTCTTAGGTTAATTTGAAACTATCACCACTAAAAAGTAGGATGACGACTAGCAATTATCAAATCCGTTGCCAATAAAACTAAAATCCATCGCCAATTCGAAAATATATTTGCCCATCTAGTCTTTAAATAAGAGCATTTTCGTCAATTAAATTTGACAAAACAAGGTCCTGTTGGTTCTTTTAATGGCTGGCTTAGTGCTAGTCCTGCTGGTTCTTTTTCCTCAAGCTTGCTTATTTTGAACAATAAACCATAGCATCATGAGATTGAAATGCAGCAGCTTCGAACAAATGTTTCGAGTCTTTTGACACGAAGATTCAATAATCAACACAAGTTTACATGTTTTTGACAAGAGAATCTGCCATTTTTTAGAGCTTTCAAAGAACAAGTGCTACAAATACAATCTAGGTTACGATCCACCATTTCATTATTCTAGTCTAGAACAGTTACGAAGGAATTCAAATCAGTTGAGCAATGAACCAGTTGCTATACATCTCTCAAATAACTAGAAAGCTTCACATGGGCTGTGGGATCTTTCTTCTTCCTTTTCTTGAAATGCTTAGTGGCAGCTTTCAGCACTTTATTCCATCCCTGAATATAATGTAGCAATCATTAATGATGAGTAACATAGTCATTGCAGCACTGAAAAATTAATAATCCAAGGATTAAACTCAATAACAATAAAGAAGAAAAGGATGCACATTAAAGGATCTATAAGGGCATCCATTTTACAAACATTATGAAGGACAAAGAACTCCACATTCTTGCCCTTCTGTGGATCTTGTATAAATATTCTTCACTTTTTTTTCTTTTAATCAAAACATTTTATTCAAATTGTCACTTGCTACGAGGATCCTAACCTAAGGACTTAAAATTTACCTTGGTAGCAAAGGGAACACAAGAAGTCTTGATTGGAGTTGGAGAGAACGTAGAGACCTTAACCTTGTGCGTCCTTATCTTCAAGTCACTAAGACTAACATTAAAGGCAGGAGTGCCGATAGTCATCTTCTTCATCATCATCTTCCTCTTCTTCTTGATGCTGGAGCTCAGTTTCTTGGTACCACTTCTACTGCTGTTCTTGCTGTCCAATTCTGAGCCAAACCCAAAAGCGATTTTTCTTGGAGTAACCAAGTCCAAATCCATGGGGCTGTAATTTCTTGGCACTAAAGGAGACCATATTGAGCTCTGATTGTAGTCGAAATCAAAGGCAGAGTTATCAGGGAACTTGAAGAGAAGCTCTTTCGACATCACCGGCTCTAAATATTCAACCACTTTACAAGAAATAAGCCGTTCTGCCTCCTCCTCCTCCTCCTCTACAAGTTTCCTTTTCATCTTTGGAGTTGGGTCTTTTTCTTTGTTTAGTGACCGTTATTTTTTGCCGAGTTTGAAATAGAGAACAACTGTTTTAGGGACCGAAAGAGGAGACAAATGCCGAACAAGACACAAAAAGTAACCGTTGCAAGAGATAAGGAGTGCATCAATTAAATTTTAGGACCTTTTTGTCCTCTCCTGCCCTTGGATCCACGGTGACCCGTCCATAACACAGCCTGACTCGAGCTGCTTTTCATTTCAAACTAGCATGAAGGGGATAATTTGCACCTTCATGCGAGCCTTAAGGTTCACATTGTGAAAATAAACAAGTATAGGGACCAAATTAAAATATTTTATATCTATATATATTTTGACATTTTTCTCATATCTTCAGCAGTATTGGAGCTAATATTCCATTTGTAAGCGCAAAAGCACACCAGTCAGGCACGCAGGATGCTAAATACCAGTAGCTCTCTTTCCTCGGTTTCTTGTGTTTTTGCGAGTAAATTGTGGTATAAATGCAGAGCAGTGGTTTTTGACGACTCCTTCATCACTAATCAATACATGGTGCCTTTTTGGTTTTTTATTATTATCCCATGATCTGGTCCTAATCAACCTCCAAAACCAGTGGTATTTTTGTTTTTGGGTAAAGCCCATTTGAAGTGGTAAATAGGTGGGCTTTGTAACTGGATCACATCCAGGCTCGCAAGATTACTAGAGGACTTGAATCACAGCGTGGATATTACTTTGAAGTCGGTACATTTTTTTTTTTTTTTGTCTAGCTGGTCTTTAAATTCATGGAGTGTAGGATGGTCAAGAAATTCAACTAAAAATAGGAGTCTCAATATACCGAGTGCCATTGTCAATCCTAGTGTTGGACTTTGCTTGTTACCTTGTTGAAGGGAATACGAACTTGAATAAACGTACCAATTAAGTCCAATTCTATCGCTCTACTTCTCTTTTGGACTCTGTAAACTCTCACATTTGACCGGCCATTTCACCCATAACATTCAAAGATTGCATGGTATTTGGTCTCCATTCTAGCTCGCTCCTTGATCAAGAGAAATTTCCCGTGACCAGGGCACCGGTCTCGTGGAAGGAAAGCATGGAGGAATTATCAGCTTCAACATTCTACCATTCTCATTTTCTATTCCACACCGTCCAATTTGGACTATCAAGCTGATCAAATTATGTATTTAGTTTCTTTGGAGAACTAGAATACAGAACCTCCCTCGTTGCTTCCTAGCTAGCCAGGCACTGATCTCATTCTCTCCCATTCGTCTCACGTTTGTTTGAATGGTTTGCGTGCCCCAATTCCCAGTCAAAGAAGCCTCATCTTTCAAGCCAATCCATACTATAAATACCGCACCGAATCATCCATACTCCATTATCGATCTCACAGACTTACTTGCACCGACAGAGCACAAGTTTGATCTCTTGCTAGACATAAAGTATTTGTTTTTTACATTTATTAGCATGGCAACCATGCTCAAATCTCTCAGCTTCTTTGTCATTCTTTTGACGGTGAACTCCCTTTTCTTCATTGAGACTACTGAGGCCCGTCCCTTCAATATCATGAAGTCAGGAAACTCTGCTGCTAGCAGAGGTATTGAGATTTTCTTCGATGGGTTATCACTCGGAGGAATCAAGGAGGGTCCTAGCCCTGGTGCAGGACATGGGTTCGTCAACGGTGAAACACTCGGAGGAATTAAGGAGGGTCCTAGTCCTGGTGTTGGACATGGGTTCACCAACAATGCAGCACTTGGAGGAATTAAGGAGGGTCCTAGTCCTGGTGTAGGACATGGGTTCACCAACAGTGGGACACTCGGAGGAATTAAGGAGGGTTCTAGCCCTGGTGTAGGACATGGGTTCACCAACAGTGAAACACTCGGAGGAATTAAAGAGGGTCCTAGCCCTGGTGTTGGAAATGGGTTCACCAACAATGCAGCGCTTGGAGGAATCAAGGAAGGTCCTAGCCCTGGTGTAGGACATGGGTTCACCAACAGTGAAACACTCGGAGGAATTAAGGAGGGTTCTAGCCCTGGTGTAGGACATGGGTTTGCCAATAGTGGAACACTTGGAGGAATTAAGGAGGATCCTAGCCCTGGTGTTGGAAATGGGTTCACCAACAATGCAGCGCTTGGAGGAATCAAGGAAGGTCCTAGCCCTGGTGTAGGACATGGGTTCACCAACAGTGAAACACTCGGAGGAATTAAGGAGGGTTCTAGCCCTGGTGTAGGACATGGGTTTGCCAATAGTGGAACACTTGGAGGAATTAAGGAGGGTCCTAGCCCTGGTGTTGGAAATGGATTCACCAACAATGCAGCGCTTGGAGGAATTAAGGAGGGTCCTAGCCCTGGTGTTGGACAAAGATTCACCAATATTGGAACACTTGGAGGAATTAAAGAGGGTTCTAGTCCTGGTGTAGGACATGGGTTCACCAGCAGTGGAATACTTGGAGGAATTAAGGAGGGTCCTAGCCCTTGCTGTGGAAACCAGTTCACTACCGGCACCAAGCCTTGACTCGTGTTTAGCCGCAACAAATATTTGAGTCATTCTTTTGTTATTTAATATTTGATATATCTTCATTTATTATTTATAGATTATTTATTTGCTTTATATTTATATATATTATCATGTAATTGAGGTTTATAAAATTTGAATTGCTAAAATGTAAAATAAAATTCTACATTACTACTTCGAATAATTTCTATTTTGTTTGTTTTTAATTCAATTCATACAATTTATTGTTAGCTTTAATGTCTCCCCTTTTTTCTTTCTTTCTTTTTATTGACCGGGAAATTACATAGAAATTGGAAGTGCTACATGACTAGAAAAAATATTGCTTAATAAATGAGGAAAAAATAGTGCTTAATAAATAATTGAAATGTAAATTTATATTATTAGATGGTGTTGTATTTATCAATCAAATTGGATTGGATTGATTTTCACTTGATTTAATGTAAACTCCAACTCAAGCTAAGTTTGATTTAATGAAAAATAATACCCTACATAATCAATAACAATAAATAAATATCTGCTGCTGTCGGGAGTATTTCTTTTTTAATATATTATATATATATATATATATATATATAAATATTATTGGGAAA
The DNA here is from genome assembly GCA_025169955.1 of Salix arbutifolia. NCBI lineage: Eukaryota > Viridiplantae > Streptophyta > Magnoliopsida > Malpighiales > Salicaceae > Salix > Salix arbutifolia. Next base: position 507,703 of record CM045907.1, read on the forward strand.
GATTAGACCATATCATATAAATCTCTACATATATTTATTATTTTTGGACAGATATACTTCTAGCTAACAAGTTTGCCACAGATATTCCAACCGAGAATTTAGGTCATGAAGTCAAAAGTCCTTTGTGATGTTATCAACGAAAATATGGAGGACTTTCTTAGCTAAGGTTGTTGCTTTAATGCACCCTTCGAGTATATTTATGACAGCCATAATTATATTGGCAACTTGTGTGGAAGACTGACTAGATTGGTGGATGATGTGCAAGTTGAGCCTGTGGAGGAAATTAAGAACATGTTGATTCATTTATAAAAAAGAATTAAAGAAAATTAAGAGTGGTTAATTTTCAGTGCAGATGGTGAGGAGGAGAGGTGTTCTTCATTTTAATAAAATATAATTTCATTGATTTAAAATAATTAGAGCTGTAATAGCCATACTTAAAACTTAAAGAGATATTAAGGTACTGGATTCATGAATATTAGATAGGACGAAAAGCAAGAACACAAACATTTTCTTATGTTTGAGTAGAAAGCAAGCAATATAAAAGTGAGTTAAACTCCATTTCTTTAATTTTTCTCTCTTGCCAAGCAAGCATATATTCCTAGTTAAACAAGCTTCTGATTACTCATCCGACCACATATCTTTGTGTTTTGTGTATTGATCCCAAGATAGCTTCTAGCATAATTATGGGAATAATCTTTAGTTTCTCGATGGAGGCAGGCCCACTTTATGTCCACCTGCTTTTCTCCTCCCCTCCTCGCTTTCCTCCACTTTGTATAAATGGATGAATTATCCCCATGAGATTGCAAGGAGGGTGGCAGAAAATCCTCCATTAGTAGTTTCAGTACTTCTGGAGCTTTGAAGACAGCTACATTTCAAGCCGGGATTGGACCTTATGGAGATCATAGTATTTTACGTTCTCATTACAGCGCCTGTCTTCTTCACCCTTGCTGGTAAAATTACTGTCCATTCTTGTTTTAGAACTTGCTGGTTTCTTCTATGAATATATTTGGGATGTCTAGTTTGGGTCTATGCACCTACATTTTCACATTTTGTTGCAGATGCCAGATTTCCTATGCAATTGTCTGAGAAACCCAGAGTGTCAAATCAGGTGAAGATTGATCAGCTATCAGAGCCGAATGCTGATTTAGAATATGGCGCTAGTTCTCCATTGTCTCTCCCTCCATTAGAATCACTGCCACCACTTTCTTTACCTGGTAGCGCTCCTCCCTTTTGTATAAACCCACCATTCGGCCCTCCGTCACCATCTACAACTCTGCCATCTCCAGTAGGCCACACACCACCAGCCTCTCCACCACCCTTTGCACCTGTTTTACCTATCCAAAACCCGCCTCCAAGCCCACCTCATAACTTCGCTAGCCCGCCCGCCCACACACCGACTCCGAAACCACCTCCTTACGAGCCTAGCCCACCTAAATGCATTCCAAGCCCTTCGGGTTATCAGCCGCCGATGGTTTACCCACCACCCACCGTGCCGCCACCGCCGCATAAAAACCCACAAAATGCAGCTTGGTGCGTGGCAAAACTAACTGTGCCTGATTCAATAATCCAAGAGGCCTTGGACTATGCTTGCGGGTCGGGTGCAGAATGCAAACCAATTCAGCCCAATGGGCATTGCTTTCACCCCAATACTCTGGTTGCTCATGCTTCATATGCTTTCAATAGTTACTGGCAGAAAAAAAAGGCTCATGGTGGCACTTGTGATTTTGGTGGGACTGCCATGCTTGTCACAATTGATCCAAGTAAGTATGAATACAATTTCAAGGAGGAGGAGAAATGTTAATGATTTCCCCCCCTTTTTTCAGCTAACAATGGTGATAATTACTACTTAATCTCTTCATGATTGCTGCAGGTTATGATGACTGCAGCTTCAATAATTGAGCGCCAAAGATACAGACACTTTCAAAGTCCAGCCAGTCCACTGAGCTCAGTGCACTGCGGTATCAGGAATTTATTTGAAGACATTACTTTTTGTTAGAGAATTTAAATACTTGTTGAATTTATAGGGTTTTAGCCAATGAGTTGAAACGTATTGCTGTGATATTTTCTGGTTGTTTCACGTTTTGTATATGAAACTTCTATATCTTTTGCATCTATGTATTCAGATTTACGGACAGCATTTTCATTGGCCGCACGAAAAACAACGTTGGAACTTAATAACTTGGGGATACAGTAAGCTATCCACGATTTTTAAGATTATGCCTAAAATCATCCAAGAATCGTTTGCCTTCTTACATTTATCGACCATGTGGCACATATGAGTAAATATAATTATCACTTCATCAATCTAAATTAACTCTTCAGGTTTGGTTAGGCAGCTGATGAGTTTGCTCCCTCTAATGATCAGATAAAATTCAAAGATTAACATTTTATTTTATTTTATAATGGAGCAGTAATAATTTGAGTATATCAAAATAAAAACAGCTATCTATTTCCTGAACCTAGCACAACCACTGTTGCAGCTCCTTGAGGTAAGCTTTAGTCATCCAAACTGATAGGATTTCAAGTTTGTGGGTGTCGATATGGGGGACTGAGGTTGCTATTGTTGGACTCGCCGGGGCCGGAAAATCTACTCTGCTCAATCTTCATGCAGGTGATTTGGTGCTAACTGAGGTTGAAAGTGCGGCAGAGTCAGAAGTTGAGAATTGGAAGGTGTTAGAGTGAATGAATTTAAATAAAGCTGTGTCATTTTAAAAGGATGTGTTTGTTTCTTTTTTTAAAAAAAAAAATATCAAAATTGTCTTATGTATATAAATAAAGACAGTTCTGACAATGTTTTAAAGATCAAGAACAATTCTCATCTTTTTTTCCTGTCAAGATTTTACTCTCCTTTCCAAGGAGAGTAATGTATAAAACTCGGTTCGCTAATTAATTTCCTTTGTATTACTAACAACTAGAGGGCATACAATGGAAAATTGATAACTTTCATCGGCTGTTCAGGGAAAATTGATTTTCGAGTTTGAATTTGTTGGAGACTGTTTTGAAGTTGTTTGGCGTATCGTTTCACCCGTCGTTCCGTAGCTTTTCATTTATTTTTTTTAAATAAATATGTTTTGGTGTTTTTAGATCATTTTGATGTGCTGATGTCAAAAATAATTTTTAAAAAATAAAAAAATATCATTTGGATATATTTCGGCACGAAAAACACTTTGAAAAGCTACTTCAACCGCCCTCCCAAACAGGCTCTTATGCATGGGCTCATCCTGTTTCTCCTTCCTTTCTTTAGCTCAGATTAGAACCTGTTTACGGACTTGTTTATGATACCTCTGATGTGCTCCTCGCCTGAAATAGTAAGTATGGACCGGAATTCTGAAACTAGTTTAGTCCCGATAAGCTGTTGTTTTCCTTGATTGCTTCAGGTTCAACCAGGATTAGATTGAAACTGTGTTCCCTTCAATTGTGCAATCTTGATCGATTACATTAGTCATCAGTCTGGTTAGCCATGTATATTTTAAGCTACTAACATCTGATCATATGTATCTAGCTTCTCAAGTTCTGTAAACTTAACTGGAATCCTTACATCTATTGTCTTTCCTAGATCAAAACGCATCCAACTCATGTCGTCTAGGCACCGGTGAAAGGATCCTTTCAAGGTATCTCCATGTGACAGACAAATCTAATTTTTAAGAGCCTGAGAATCATTCGTAGAAACTTTCAGTGCTATTGCAGTGTGAATAAGGCTGTTTTCAGATCGCTCGATGGTGATAGCAAGTTAAATGAGTCAAGCAAAAACAAAATCGGAGGCCTGCTATCAGGGGAAGCATTGCCTGTAAGGATGGTTGGAAGGCAAAGACAACATCTGATATTTAACTGAAAGAGTTCTTTTTAGAGAGGGCAGAGCCCTTCAAGAAAACTTTTTGACACTAGGTCCTATAGTATTGCTTTTTGACAGAAACACCCTTATGGTTTCAATTTAGCAATTGGTATTTATTATGGTTTGGGATTATAGTCGACGTTATTTTTTAAAATATTTTTTGTTCGGAAAAATATTATAATGATATTTTTTATTTTTTAAAAATTATTTTTGATATCAACACGTTAAAATAATCTAAAAACACAAAAAAAAATAATTTAAAGTGTGTTTTGGCATTATGATAGCTTTTGTAATTGCAGTTAAAAAAAATATATTATATTTTTTACTTTTCAAATATAGTTTTTTCTTAGCCAAGATTTAAAGGGAGGGTTTTTAGTAGGATATACAAAAATGTGATATTTGTTGATTAACCAAACATTTTCAAAATTGTATATGAAATAAGATATAGTTTATACTCCACTGAATGACACCCCATAAAGATTGTCGAGAAATTAAGATGGAAAAACCAGAATTCTCGCAAGAGACAGCACAACCTTGGTGCATGAATTGTCGAGATATTGTGATGACTGTCGGCAGTAGGATAGCTAAATCCCGCGGTTAACAGCATCCACATCACAATTTTGGCAACAAAAAATAGTCCACGATTGTTTACTTTAAGATTCAAACCAACAATCTCGTCCACCACATGGGAATGCAAAATTATAAAGAACTGGGTTACATGGTTTCTTCCAACAAGACAAAACCCTGCCTTAATTATTGATAATCTCCAAATTCACGTAGCTGTGTTTTAGCTAACGTCCATAAATCCTGCTCGCTAGTTGTTGCATGGAGTCTAGCTTGAATTCTATGCACAAATCATGGTGGGGGCATTCCATTTTTGTTAGGTTCCGGTCTTCTGGAGCCTCTGGGGGCCATAACACATTGATAAATGAACGACGACAAGAAATATCTTACTGTTCGAGTACAGAAGGATATCGTAAAACTTGAAATGTGACATTAATTTGAATTGGGATCTAGTGGGGGGAAATGAAAATGAAAGTAACATACGGGTTAAATACAAAAAGCTCTCATGGATCTTGACGTCCTGATTAGATTGAATTCAGAGAGCAATTACTGTACCATCACTCGTCGGTGACACTTGTGATCATAGAGAGTTTATTTAGATGAAAGACTGATTGAATATATAAATATATATTAGTTAAACTTACGTGGCGCAGACAGAATCATTTTATTTATTTTTATAATATAAAAATGCGTATTAAGAGTATAGAGATTTTGTTGTAATGTTATAAAACTGGATAAATCGATAGATCTTTACATTTTTTATCTTAAATTTTTATCTAGTGCGAGTTTTCAATGTAAATTGATTTGTTTGATAGATTTAAACAAAATATGAATGATATTTTTACTCAAAAAAATAATGATGAATGATAAAATTTAAAAATAATAATTAAAAAAACATGTTAAATTTAGAGGATAATTCAACATTATTGTCATTGAAAAGCACCGTAACTTGGTGAAGAACATGCACATCTTTCATTTAGATCCGATCTTCCTCAATTTGGATGTTTCTAATTCTATATCTATGCCTTTGAAGTTAACAATTCAATCAGCTAAAACTATCAAAATATTCCACCCCTTATGGTGATTGCTCTTTCATTGTTGTCTTTAGTTCTGAATTTATGCAATTTGCCTTTCAATTGAACAACAAACTTTCAATTTCTTCAATTTGACTTATTTTCAGTCAATTTCAGCTCTTATATTCACGTACCATTTTTAGTTTGGTCCTTATTTTTTTATTTCTTTAATCAATCCTCTAATTGTTTATCAAACTTCAAAGTTTATGGAATCAAACCGCTATTTGACCAATTCAACTCTTAAAAAAATACAAATTAAACCCTATAATTTAGTTTCTTTCAACTAGAGCCTAAATTGGCTTCAAAAATCAATTTTCCTTGTAACTAAACTCTCAATAAATTAAAAAAAACTTAAAAAAACGTAATTGAGTCCTCATATATCCAATTTTAAAACCTCCTCCATAAATTGTTTTTTTCTTGCAAATAAGGGCTTCAACAATTGAAAATGTATTTTGATCTTTCCCTACCTGTATTCTAGAATTTTCTGGTATATTCTTTTCCTTGATATGTGTTTTAAATATTTGTTTTCAATATTTATTTCTTTTGTAATTTATATATTTATATATAAGGTTTCAAAAGGGAGTAACAACAAAATATAAGAATAAAACGCCAATACAGATCATAATGGGTTATACGTACCCTAATCTTTCGAGCAATGACGCCATATTTGGTGTTTGGAAATTCTAATGCAAGGAAAGCATATGCCAAACCGACGACGTTCACTGTTTTTATTATTTGTAAGCATGTGGCCGACATCATTGGATTTATTAGACTGATAGACCTACAACTCTATCATAGACTTCCATAAAATCCGAGTGTGGCTTGTCCAGCAGCCTCTTATGTAGTCCTTCATATAACTATTTTTTCGTTGCATGTTTCATTTTATAAGCGTCTACAATTATGATTTAAGTTTCTAAGGAGATCATTAGTAAATTGTTCCTTCTTGTGTAGTTCGGTGGTTTAATCTAGTGACTTGTTGAGTCAAGACTTGACATGTAGATGATATGTAGAGGGTGTTTGATACTGTATTTTAAAAAAAAAATTTAAAAAAATTTAAAAAATTTTATTTTTATTTTTTTATTTTAAATAAAAATATTTTAGTGTTTTTAGATCATTTTCATGTGCTGATGTCAAAAATAATTTTTAAAAAAATATATTATTATGATACAATTATAAACGAAAAATACTTTAAAAAACAATCTCAACTACACTACTAAACAGACAGGTATTATGTTTCAAATTGAGTTGAATGAAAGTTTATTCTTTCAACTCCCGACTTAATTAGACCAATTAAAACTCAAATTATTTATAAAAAATCAAAATGATGTTATTTTTTTAAAAAAAAAATATCATTTTAAGTTGATATATGCTAATTTGCATAACTCGGGACTCGAGTCTTGGCCAAATCATGACAGGAATGATTTTAATAATTTTACTTAAAACCGAACAAGAACATATTTAATCTCACACAATTAAAAATTGAAAATTAATAGTTGGATATTTCTAACCATCATTTTTTTTCTTTTTTTAAAACGGTTTCTAGCAGCCTTCACCAATAACGAGCACAACAAGTAAGTGACTATATAGAAGTTTAGTTGAAGTTGATTTTAAAAGTGATTTTTATTTATAAATATATCAAAATAATATATTTTTTTATTTTTAAAAAATTATGACATTAGCAAATTAAAATAATTTTAAAAAACCAATTTTTTAATTTAAAATAAAAAATAAAAATATTTTTTAAAAAACATTTTTAAAATACAATGTAAAACACCGTAAATATTTTATATTTACAAAAACCTTGTCATTTGATTCCCGAGTCCTTATAAGTTGGAATGTACATAACACCAATATAGTTGTCCCAAAATCCAATTTGACATGTCAATAAAAATAATTGAATCAATCAATGATGACAAAAGCTACTGTAAAATATTCGACCGAAAATAATGCGAGAATGGAATTTAGATGTAACACTTGATCGGTGACATCCTTCCACCACAGGCCGGATAAAAAATTCTTTTTACATAAAATGATTATATTTTTTAAAAATTAAGATTAATTCAATATATAAATTAAACTGTGATAAATTTAATAATATAATAAAAAATAAAACACTACAACAACAAATAATTTTTAAAAAATAATATTTTAGACAAAATCGAGTTAACATGTAAAACTCATGACTTGACACATGAGATTAAAATATCACTATAGAAGAACGATGTTATCAAAAATCATTTTTAAACAGTACCTGGAACTCTAAGCTAATTCAGTCAAATCTTTCAAACTTGTGATCCGAAAAATTAACGAAATCTCAATCAATAAAATGTTAAAGGAAAAAATTAAAAAATATTCTAATAAAAAAGATTAAAAATGAAAAATAAATAAAAATAAAGACAAAATCCATAGAATAAAATTAACTAAAATATTGAATGATGTAATTGAAAAAACAATTTAATTATGAGAATGATATAAAATATCGAAGAATGCAATTAAAATGTCCAATCAAGAAAATGATATAAAATATTGAGAGAGTAATTAAAAAAATCAAAATGAAAACCAAATCTGAAAGTAGTAAGAACCAGATAAGGATTAAATTGATAGAAAATTCTAAGAATAAATATCCAATCTAAAAGCTAAATAAATAAATAGGCGCATTTGAAAACCCGCTTTTTCATGCTAAATAATATTTGTATGGTAAAATACTAAAATGCCCATGACTAAATCCTATAATAACAAAAATAAGGTAAGAAAAACGACTTGACCGTGTGTACATTTCTTGCCCGCCAGTGCTTGTTTTTTCCTCCTCTGAGGGCACAGTAATCATTATACTGATTGATAACTAACAAAAATACTATTATACCCCCGCAGCAAAGAATATTTGTGCATGAATTGAGCACTACGTCTTTTAGTTTCTTTTGATTAAAGATGTCTATAAGAAGGCCAGCATGCATGGCTTGAGTTTCATATTCACTTGAGAACTAACTCAGTAAAGTAAGTAGACGCCATGGCTAGGTTTGCTCTGGTCAATCTGTTGATCCTCCTTGTGAGCTTGGGCTCTTTGCTTACTTCACTTGCTTGTCCCTCTTGCACTTACCCACCTCACCCTAAACCACCAAAGCCACACCCTAAACCACCGAAGCCTCCTGTGACTCCTCCAATAAAACCACCAAAGCCACACCCTAAACCACCGAAGCCTCCTGTGACTCCTCCAATAAAACCACCGAAACCTCCACCAAAACCACCAAAGCCACCAGTGACTCCGCCAATTCTTCCTCCACCAAAGCCTCCAGTGACTCCACCAATTATACCAATACCACCAATGCCTCCAGTGACTCCACCAATTATACCAATACCACCAATCGAGCCACCACCAATCGAGCCGCCACCAATTAAGCCTCCAGTGACTCCTCCAGTTGAACCAACGCCACCAATCGAGCCGCCACCAAAGCAAGAGACTTGCCCCATTGACGCTCTCAAGTTAGGCGCATGTGTGGATGTGCTAGGCGGACTAATCCACATTGGTATTGGCAGTAGTGCCAAGGATAAGTGCTGCCCAGTTCTAGAAGGTCTAGTAGACTTGGATGCTGCTATATGCCTCTGCACCGCTATCAAGGCTAAGCTTCTCAACATCAATCTTCTTATTCCCATTGCTCTTGAGGTCCTCGTTGACTGTGGCAAGAACCCACCTAAAGGGTTCAAGTGTCCTACCTAAATAAGGAGGTACTCTTCTGAATTTTGCTATATATAAATACATTTTTCTTTTATTTTGACGAGATATTCAATAATTAAAAAATATTAATTATATGTTTGATGATTGCAGGTTGTGAGCAACTTACAGAGTAGCATACATATACATGTATGGGGCTTGAAAGCTTAAAGAATAACTGCGCACTGTGGGTCTGTCTAACTGCACGAGAGACCTTCAAGTGGCTAGAACGAAGCATCTTCCAAAAGGACATAATGTGTTTTGTTTTCCTAGTATAGAATTTTCTTATGTTCCTTTTTTCCCTTCATGAGATAATATATATATTGTCTTAATTTGCTTTGTTTAATTTTTTTTTATTAACATATATAGTCAGTTTGCGTGTATATCCATCCAGAGTTTGTGCTTTCTATAGCTTAAGCAAGCTGGGCTTCAATTGTCCGTAAAACCTAACAAGACCATTAATATGTGAATGCCTAGCTATTTCATTAATTAATAAATCAACCCATCTTTAAAAATTAATTATGACATTTTAAAAATGTTTTTGAAACCAATGACAAATAAGATCTAAGAAATAAAATATTATGATGTGATCTAAAGTTAATAATATATATATGGGTAGTGCTTGGTTCAAGGGAAAAGGCTAGAAAAGAGGTGGAAGAAGGAAATTTATACTTGCATGGAATGTGCTCTTTTGCATGTATTTTTTATATGACATGGTAAATGCCCGTTAAAATGATGCGGCAAACTGTGAGATTAGCACGTTACTAAACCGACACTAAATCATCCATAAAATTATTATTTTTGTTTAAAATTATTTTTTTATATTTTTTGATGTCTTAATATAAAAAAATAAATTTAAATAAAAATATTATTTTGTTGTATTAAAAAATGAAAAAAAAAACATTTTTAAATACAACGACTATCAATACAAAATAGCTTTTAATCAATTGTGAAATAGAAAAGGTGAAAATAAAAATAGAAACGAAACCTTACCACTGGCAGTCATCGGTCTTCCCTGTCAACAACCACTCTCACAACCAGCTCTCCCCGTTCCCCAAAAACCTTAACACTCCGAGCCCTTCTCTTCCTCTCCTTCACAATAGCTCCTCATCCTCTCCACCAACAGCCTCCTCTTTCGATTTCCCTCCTCCTCCACACAAACCCCAACCTCACAGTCTTGACCACCCACTTCCCTTCATCCTCCGCCGATCAGACGATATATAATACTTATTTATCTTCCAGGATAGGTGAGCCATGTTAGGATATCTATATAGAATTTTCCCCATGTTAGGATATCTATATAGAATTTTCCCTCAAATTTTATTCTGATATTAATAACTTTTTCAGCCACAACTAGTCTCTTATCCTAAAATCTCCAATAAAATTAGACATTTAAGTTTTCCAGCTACCATGAATCAACACAACCAGGTTGACTACTCCAATGACCCCCTAACGTCGTGTAGAGACCAAGGTTGTCAAAATCAAGATTTTGACACGAATCGGAAGAGACTTCGAAAAATCGGATCGTAAAATCATAAAATCGTACCCGAATTTGTCCGTACAAAAATCGTAAAATCACAGCTAAAATCGTATGAGAAGAAAAATCGTAAAATCGTATGTAAAATATTTCTGAATACAAAATAGCATAATTATGGACATTTTTTTATGATTGTTGTAATTTGAACTACTTATTTTATGTTTTTCAAGTAATTGTATATTTTTTTATGATTGTTATATTTGAAATTAATTAATGTTATTTATTATCTTAAATTAATAGGTTTTTTTTATTATTATTATTATCAATTTATCATAACCCCTCCCCCGTATATATTATTAACCCCTCCCCCGTATATATTATTATTATTATTATTTATAACCCCCCCCCCCCGCTTATATATTATTATTAACCCCTCCCCCGTATATATTATTATTATTAACCCCCCATTATTATTAACCCCTCCCCCGTATATATTATTTTATTATTATTAATAATAATAATTTATAACCCCCCGTGAAAGTTGAACTTCATTTTTATATTATTATTATTATTATTATTATAATTTATAACTACTAGTATAAAAGGGCCCCCATTAACTAACCCTAAATCCTTCTCTTCTCTCACGCCGCCGCCCCCTCATCTCCCTCATCCTCTTAATGTGCTGCAAAATATTAATTTTAGTGCTTCTTGATGAACTCTACTATCCCTTCCAAAAGGCTAGTAGTTTGAGCTGACGATATTGGGGGTTTTGAGCTGAGAAGAGAAGAGAAGGGAAGATTTTGGGGTTTATGGCTGATAATTTGGGGTTTTGTGTTGACTGCTGAGAAGAGAAGAGAATTTCGAGCTGAAAATGTGCAGTATTAAAAGCATGAAAAGTTCAACAGAGAAATGAAGAAATAAAAAGGGACTCCCAAAGGACGAACATTCAAAACTCGTAAAATCGGACCGATCCGGTCCGATTTTACGAGTCAACCCGATTTTGACCGAGTTTGACCGATTTTGATTTTTCTTTCCGGTTCAACCAGGTTTGCTGAGTCAACTCGCAAACTCGTACGAGTTTGCGAGTTGACTCGCGAGTTTGACAACATTGGTAGAGACGAGTGACTTTTAATCAAAAATATGATATCACGCTTTCATCACATTCACGTTTTCATCACATATTCTTTTGTGGAAAGCATCCAAGTTTTTAGGTGGTGTATACGGTGCCTCCTGGCAGTTTAATATGTTTTTATGCCATGTCAGTCAAAGCATTGTCTTGCCTTCTTTCTCCTTGTGTGACGAGCGATGGTAGTTGATGGGTGGTTTGTGGCTAATGATTTTTTTTCTCTTCCTTCTAATCTCTCTTATAGAGAAAGTGTATGTTTATTATCTTTTTTTTTTTAATTTATTTTGAGCCGAAGTAATTAGTGGGAATTATATAGTTAGCGTGGTTAGAAATTATAACTGGTGGTTAGCAAGAGAAGAAAATTAAAAGCCATATTTTGTTTTTCCTTCTTCTGGGAAAGGCCACTTCAATTGGTATTTCGAATCTAGCTTACTGATTTACAGACATTTTATTACTTATATGTTCGTCTTTTCCATTGCCATGGCCAAGAATGGCCTCACACAAATCTATCACATTTGGGGCCCTGACTTTTCTTTTTTGAACAAGGCTTTCACACTCCTATGGAGTGATTTATTCAGATTTTTAAACAAATATACCTTTTAAGTTCAAGATCTTTGGTACCAGGCTAACCTCTTGATATTGACATGAAATATCTGTTCGATAACACTAGTGGTGATAGAGAGCTGATGTTTTTGGATGATTAAATAAGAAGAATGGTGCCCAAAAAGACGAACAACAATTTGATCAAAGAATTAATAATCCACAAGGACGTGGTGATAAGAGCTGGCCTTGCAAGTTGCCTTTTTTTGACATATACCCAATCTAGCTAGCGACGGTGTGAAGGAAGACACCTCGCAATCTCCTATCCTAGCGAGCCATTAGCCTTGTCTTCGGCTCAATTGGTAGCCGTCCCATGTTTGCTTTATAGCTATTATGAGTTTAACCTCCTTAATTAATGGCAATAAACCTAAATTATAGCGGGATCAAAAATCCATTAATGAGTTAGTGATCCATCTGCTCTAATTTGATGCAATATACTATTGAAATTAAAATTAAAATCAGGGTATCTTTTTAGATTTCCTAGATGTGTTATAATTATAACTAGATGCGTTTATATTTTCAAGTCTCTTAATTAATAGTCTAGATATATTGATTTTAATATTGCAGAGATAGAGTTTTTCCAAACACTAGGATATAAATCCTATGAACCACAGACTCCAGCAATACATATCCTAATCTTTCGAGCAAGTGTGAAAATCAAACCACGTTTGTTGTTTGAGATTCTAAACAAGTGGTTTTCTCAATTTAATTTTTTTGTAAGCATGTGGCCGACATGATTGAATTCATTAGACAGATAGATTGTACAAGTCTATGATAGAGTGCTGAAAATCCGAGTGAGGCTTGTCCTTTTATGTTGTTCTTCATATAAAGATTTATTCTCTCTACATAAATTCCATATCTCATTTGACAGGTTTCTACAATTATGATTTAAGTTTTGAAAAAGATTGTTCCTGTAATACAACATTTCTAATGTGAATGCACTTTTTATTATAAAGTATATTATTATTAAAATATATCAACTTGATCTCATCAAATACATGTAAATCCGATCGACTTGCTATCTATCTAATCAAAATCTAATCTAAGTTATTAAAAATTTCAAAATAGCATTAACTTGATTTTTATAAGATCTAAATATTATGTAATTTTAAATTAATTTGAGTTAACCCGTATAGCTCATAAAACTTTGATTAAAAATATAAAAAAATAATTTAATCTCAATATATATTTGAAAATTGATATAAGGATATTTATTACAACCAATTATTTTCTTCTCCACATGTTGTGGTCTCTAGCAGCCTTGGCCAAAAAGGAGCACAACAAGTTAAAATGCCATCTATCCAAAACCGTGTTTTTTGATTCCCGTGTCTCAAAATCCAATTTGGGATTTGACAACGAAACTGGTTGAAATGTTCGCAGCACCAATGCCATTTTAGTTGCCCCCAAACCCAATTTGACGTTGATAGTGAAAATGATTGACCAACGAGTCACGATTACTGGTGCAAAGCAGTGGAGCGACAAAAGCTACAATAAAATATTGGACTGGAAATAATATGGGCATGAATTTCAGATCTACCATGTCTATAAGAAGGCTAGCATGCATGGCTTCAGCTTCATATTCACTTGAGAACTCAGAAAGGAAAGTAGAGACACGATGGCTAAGTTTGGTCTGGCTAATCTCTTGATTCTTCTTCTGAACCTGGGCTCTTTGTTTACTTCACTTGCTTGTCCCTCTTGCCCTTCCCCTCCAAAGCCACCAAAGTATCCTCCAAAGATTCCACCAGTACACCCTCCCAAAGTGAAGCCACCAGTACACCCTAAACCTCCGAAACCTCCTGTAACTCCTCCAATAAAACCACCAAAGCCTCCAGTAACACCAAAACCACCAACCGTGAAGCCACCTGAAACACCATGCCCTCCTCCTCCAGCACCACCAACTCTTCCTCCACCAAAGCCTCCAGTGACTCCTCCAGTTGTACCAACGCCACCAATCGAGCCGCCACCAAAGCAAGAGACTTGCCCCATTGACACTCTCAAGTTAGGCGCGTGTGTGGATGTGTTAGGCGGACTAATCCACATTGGTATTGGCAGTAGTGCCAAGGATGAGTGCTGCCCAGTGCTAGAAGGTCTTGTAGACTTGGATGCTGCTATATGCCTCTGCACCGCTATCAAGGCTAAACTTCTCAACATCAATCTTATTATTCCCATCGCTCTTGAGGTCCTTGTCGACTGTGGCAAGACCCCACCAAAAGGGTTCAAGTGTCCTACCTAATTAAGAAGGTACTCTTCTCATGAATTTTGCTATATATAAATACATTTATGCTGATTTTTACAATAATTAAAAAAATATTAATCATATGTTTGATGGTTGCAGTTGTGTTGTAACTTACAGAGTAGTATACATACATGCATGGGGCTTGAAAGCACTAAGAATAAGCACTACACTAGGGATCGTCAAGTGGCGAACTGCACGAGGGATCTTCAAGTTGCTAGAATGAAGAATTTTTCTATAGGATATCTTGTGTTTTGTTCTCCTGGAGAATTTTCTCACGTTCCTTCTTTCCCTTTTCGCGAATATATTGTGTTAATTAATTTGTTTTTACGTACTTTATGTGTATCCATTATGGTTCTATATACTTTGTCATGGGGCTCGGTTTTATGTTCTTTATGCATGACTCGATCGTGTACCCGCTACTTGTTATTAGTCTTATAAAAAAATTTGAGATACAGATGAAGTTTAAAATGAAGATCATGGTTTTGTGCCCTAGAAGTTTTGTTGGTCTAACAAATATGAAGCACCTGCTTTCAAATTTGACTCTCGAGTTGTCATGGAGCCTAAAAAGATGATCAATACTCACCGATAGGGTTACTTGAGATTTTATAAAAAAACCGATCGAACCCTTAATAGAGTTCATACACCCAAGCAGATTACCACGTCATGCATTACCTCCCCGTCAATCCTGGATGGAGACAAAAAGAGTATATACGGTCACATATCTAGAACTCCTAATTATTATTATTTTTATATTTATATTAGTTAACAGCCTGTAAAATCAAGAAGCGGGACAACTGAACCATGCAGGTGGTGTTCCAATTATACAAAGCTTGTAATTAAGAGATTTTTTTTATAATATTATAAATTTTTATAATTTCAGATTTGAGTTATTTGATTAATAATATAATAATTATTAAAAATTCATATAATCATTAATTTTAAAATTTATAATATTAATTGAAATACGTGCAAACTCATCCAAACATCTACATTAATATAAAAAAAACAATTGCAGCTTTTGCCATGTTCAGTTGTCACTTCGTAATTTAAAAACTATGGATTGCGATTGCATTAGTTATTCCATTCATGTATGGACATATTCATGTGGACTAAAGGCATTTATTATCTTATTCTTATATATATAAACATTTATTATGGTTAGCCCTAGATTTATAATTAGGATTGATGGTTTCAAAAGTTAATGCAAGTTCAGTTTTTTTTTAAAAAAAAAACAATGATTTAATTTAATTGATTTTTCAAATTATTTTTCTGTAATATTATATCCTTGTTCATTTGGGTTTTTGATTTCACCCGATTTAATAAGATTTTCTTATTTGTTTTTTTACAGTTTCACTTTTTAATGTTGAATTATTTGATAATTTGGATGAGTTAAAGTTTGATTATTATTATTTTTTTACTTTTGTTTCTTCGTTAGTTTTTTTTATTGTGATTGTATTTTTTATTAATAACTAATTGAACCACTTATTTAGATCGTGATTTTTTTTACCCTAATATTTTTTAACAAAAAAAAAATCCAGCTCTCGCCAGAACACGAGCAACACATCTAGTAAAAACGAAAATGGAACATGAATTCTCTTAGGAGACAAGAATGGTGGATGAAAGTTATGATTTGAAATAATCACTCGACCTTCTCTCTCTGGAAAAGTTCTTGTGATGTGACCTAAAGTACTATAAATGGGGGCAGTGCTTGGTTCACCTGAAAAGCTAGAAATAGAAAGAGGAAAGGAAATTATAATAGCATGGAATGGGTTCTTGCATGTATGCGCTCAAAATATTGTAGACACGACAAGATCACTGCCACAACAAAGGGACTGTTTATTTTTTAGGTTTCTCGAACAGCACAACCTCGGATTTAGGAGTGAAAAGCATCAAAATTCTCTCAAAAACCTGCGAGGCGACTTTTAAAATCTTAAATAGATCAATTAAAGAAGAAGAATGCTGCCCAAAAAGACGAACACCAATTTGAAATAGCTGGCCTTGCAAGCTGTGAAGTTAAGAAAGAATCTCCCCCCACTCCTATCCGCGTGGGCCACTGGCTATGTCTTCGGGTCAAGTCGTAGCTGTGCCTAGGTTTTTTTGTTTTATAAAAACTCTTCTTTTTTAGATATTTTTTATGGTCAAAGTTAACAGAGTAAAATTCTTTTGTCTCATATTTTTATAAAATAAATATATTTTGATTTGAACTTCACAGATCTTCCCTATTAGAGACTAACCGTGTCAAGTTTACTATACAACTGCTACGAGTTTACCTTGCTTAAACCTAGGTTGTATAACTATTTTCTTGATTTTTTTTTCTTCTTATTGTTATATATTTTATTTTTATTTTTTTAATTTCATTTTTTATAATTTGATTTTTATATCAACTTTGGTCTATATTCTTATGATTGTTATTTTTTTCTCCTATCCTTTTCTTAATTAATTTTTTTTATCTGTGAGATTTAATCCTCATTCTTTTAATTATTATTTACTCACTTTAAATAATTCATGAAACTGGATTTTTTTTTAATTTTATCATCTTTCAAAAAATTTATATGCTAGATTTGGTCTCTATTGTTTAATTGCTATTTATTTTATTTGAAATGATTTAAGAAATTATATTTTTTTCAATTTTATCATCCTTAAACTTTTTATATGTTAGATTTGGTCTTTATTCTTTTAATAAATTCCTAAAAAATATAAAATATTAATAAGTTATTTTTCATGACACTACCATGCATTAGAATATAAGTTTGGCATGAAAATCACTTTTTTTTTATAAAAAAAAAACTTTACAATAAACAAACAGAGTTTTAGTCTATAATTGTCACGTGATGAGGATATTTTAGCAAATTCATGAATTCTTAAACGAAAAAAATAAAAAAAAGATATTAGAAATGAAATCAAGATAAAATAAATAAAGAAATTATGAACGAGATGATCCCTCTAAGCAAGGGACCTTTGTGAGGTTTGCCCTAGAAAAAAAACTCGAAGGTTAACTCCATTCCAAGAGGCAAATGCTTTTTTTGTAAGCCCAAGAACTAAAATAAATGAAAATAGTTTTAAGTAGGCTTAAAATCATACTAGGCCTACAAATTAAGGCTAAGCCCGATATTTACAGTATTGCCAACCCAGACCACTGAGTCATTTCCACTCTTCTTGAGCAATAAGTTAAAGCAGAGCTAGAAAGAATCCCGTATAAAATCAGCAAAAAAACCGAAGCTTTCTTCAGTTCTTCTAAATCACTCGCGTTATAAGACACAGCAAATTCCTCTAAATCACTCGCAGTTTACAGGTAATTAGCTCTCTCTTTCGATTCTTAATGCTATTCATATCTTCTTCTTTTGATTCCATGAACCGGGTCTTCAAGATTCAGACTTCTTATAATCGCTTTTTTGCTGTGGTGTATTATTGTGTTTTCTATTGAAAATTAATCATGGGTTTAACTGTTAATAAGTTATTTTTGTAGTTGCTTACATAGATCTGTTTGTGTTTATGGGTTATTGTTATAGTGGTAAAGCAGTAAAGGTGTTTGCTTCTTTGTTTTTCTGATTTTGTTTCTTGGTTGAGGGGTTTTAGTTGGTAATACTAGTTTTTTTAGGTGGTTTTTTATGGGTGTAATGTGATTTTTAGGTGTATTTCTGAATTGGAGCCTGGGTTAGTGTCTTTTTTTGTCTGTTCATTCTAGTTTGTAGAGTTTTTTGAGATTGAATGTTATTTGTTGAAAGTGGAAGTTCGAAAGAGAAAATACATTGTTGATTGTGTAATACAGAGACATAGATTAATGGGTTATGTTTGAGAAAACAGATTTTGAATTTTGTTCGGCAACTTTACTAGGAATCGTTGATTGAATATCGGAGATGAAATAGAGCATTTATGGAACTATGGTTTTATGTTTTCTGGAGATGAATGATGTTTGGATTGCTATTGTTATATGGTGTTATATTTCCTTTATAATATTTTTGACAATTATAATGGATTTGAACAGTGGTATGAAAACATAGTTTGGAATATGGGATTTTGTTACAGTATTGTTCTTATCTATTTAATTCAGAATAGTGATTTTTTTAGTTAGAGTTTTTAATATAATGTCTTTTTTATGCTGTTTTGAATGGTCAAGGTTAGACTTAAATGAAGGATTAACGTTGCCTTCAATTACAGTTGAAGGTTTTATTTTCGTAAATTCATTCCTCTATGTATTTGTGACTTCTTGGGTTACTATAATTCTTAGTTGTTGGATTTTAAGCTTCTTTAGGGAACTTTAGGATGCACATGTAGTTTCCTAATGGCCCCTTCTCCATTAAGTAACTTGAGTTTATGCACCTCCTTTAAAATTTCATGCATATGTATGTGATACACGCTCTTCGATGGTTGCGATTGGCTCTCTGTAACTAATAGGTATGTGGTTTCCTTCAGACATGCTTTATCAGTGAAAATGCTGCTCAGTTCCTTCAAATATTTTCCTTTAAAATGAATGAGCAAGAAAAGGAGATGTAAAGGGGCTGAATTCGGTTAATAGCACATTGCTTGCATCTCTTAGCTTTTCTGGTTAAATAATTTTTTCTAAAGATGAAGAATTTACTGTATGATCAGTTTGCAAAAATGCATCTACTACATTTTACCATTTCAATTTATGGAAATTTCAACAACTGTTTGACTTATTCTTGGTTCTAGAAGTTCTAGTTATTTCTGAAATGTCTCTCTAATTGCATTAAGTTTTCACTCCTGATCTGATCATACATTTTGCATAACTAGATATGATGTTCTCTAATATTGCTCAAATTTCTGGTCTCTCTAATGTGTTGTGTGCTTTCATTTTTATGCATTTAATTGATCTTCTGCCTGAGTGTCCGACTCTTTTACTGTGGAATCCCAACCCTGCTTTCTGGCCTTCCCTATTTATTTGATTGCAAGGTTTAACATTACTTTTGTTCTGTTTGTCTCCTGTTCTTATTAAGTTCTCTTCTTTCAGTGTAACTAAAAATGTCTAGGAGATATGATAGCCGCACAACAATCTTCTCCCCTGAAGGACGCCTGTATCAAGTCGAGTATGCTATGGAGGCCATTGGAAATGCTGGTTCTGCAATAGGAATATTGTCCAAAGATGGGGTTGTCTTGGTTGGTGAAAAGAAGGTCACATCCAAGCTATTGCAAACCTCAACTTCGACCGAGAAGATGTACAAGATTGATGATCATGTTGCTTGTGCTGTGGCTGGAATCATGTCTGATGCCAACATCCTCATCAACACTGCTAGGATCCAAGCACAGCGCTACACCTTTTCATACCAAGAGCCTATGCCTGTAGAGCAACTAGTTCAATCCCTTTGTGATACCAAGCAAGGGTACACACAGTTTGGAGGTCTTCGGCCCTTTGGCGTGTCGTTTCTGTTTGCAGGGTGGGACAAAAATTACGGTTTCCAACTTTACATGAGCGATCCTAGTGGAAATTACGCTGGTTGGAAAGCTGGGGCAGTTGGTGCAAACAACCAGGCTGCACAATCCATGCTAAAGCAGGATTACAAGGATGAAATCACAAGGGAAGAAGCTGTCCAGCTTGCTCTGAAGGTGCTAAGCAAAACCATGGATAGTACAAGCCTTACTTCAGAAAAGCTCGAGCTGGCCGAGGTCTTCCTTTCTCCTTCCGGGAATGTGAAATACCAAGTCTGCTCGCCCGATGCTCTAAGCAAGCTGTTGGTGAAGTTTGGACTTACCCAACCTGCCGCCGAGACTTCCTGATTCAAGCTCCTTTGTATCTCGTTTCAGTGAACGACTGCTTCAAAGCAATTCATGCTCGTATTATCTTTCTGTTCCCAGAATGCTACATGCAAATGAGACTTCCAAAACCATGTGCTTGATTAGAGTTACAGTACTTATGAGATACTTTTGTTGGTTAACCAGGTTTACCTTTGAACTTTATCATGTTTTGTGTTGAAATGATTACATTTTCACTGCTGGTTTCTTGTGATTTTAGCACTTCTAAGGGAATTTTAGACTCATGAATTCTATTGATCTGGTTGACCCCTGTAACCCATGAGCAGATCCGATAATTTAATAACTTGACTTCGGTTCTAAAGGCCTGTTTTTTGTCTCTGAGATTGAACTGCAGCCTACAAACGGCCCCTAAATCTATCACCCAGTTCATGGCCGAAAGAAGCCGAGCCGAGCCGCAAGCCTAAGGCTCAGGCACTCAAGAAAATATCTCAATATCTGAATTTGTACCGTGCAATAGAATGGGACCAAATAAATGACTGCCATATTTCCCACTTATTACAGGAGACAAAGCTGACCTTAGTTTCCTTCACAGCACCGCTTTAAAGTACTGCCTCATAAACATTCAAAAATATATGTCTCGGAGAATTCTTTCAATATCATTAAAAATCGGATAATACAGTCATTTTGAATTACTTTTCAATATATATAATAAAAAATAACATCAAAATTGAATAGCAAGTGAATCTAATAAATCTTTTCGGAGTATCCAAGCTACCGAGCTGTACTCAGAATCTAGCTCCTGCCACATACAGATGTTTGTGTAGAAATAATATGTTTTAGTCGAACAGATTTTTGTCAGGCACAAGACAACTGGCTTTTCTCCTAAATGACAAAAAGATTCTTAATCTTCCTCTGCCATCAAGCAAGAACTGAAATGCCATTTCCCTCATGCAAAGACAGAGCCAACTTCCTTGATTCCACAAGAAAATCAACCTTGATTTCATTAAAATATTTACCGTAAGAAATTGTCCGTCAAATTTATCGATATGATGATGAAAGCCAAGAAAAAACTCACATGGGCACTGAAATAATGGTAATTAGTAGAAGACAGCATAATGGGGGTGACTGACAAGATAATCCTGAAACATTGGTGATTACAAAGGTTACTTGGTTCTTACAAACATCTCTCTTGGCTTCTCCGTCATGGTTTCCCCCTATATATTGCTCACCAAAACAATGATTCAAGTCCTTCCCCATCCTACCAAATCCATTTTTATGAATCGCATTGCTGCAGAATCCAATGGGATATAAACTCAGCAAGTCCTCAAACTCTGAGCAAAACCCAGGAGCAGGCCATTCCCCTGGCTGTGGATCATCCATTGTTGAGTTATTAAAGCCGGAATGCTCGACAGTAAAGGAGATGGGGTTGGTTTCATGTTTTCAAGTGTATCAATGGGGCTGGTTTGCAGCTTCTTGTTCTTGATTTTCTTCATAGCCATGTTATATCCATGTCCTTTAACTACTATAATTGTGACACTTTATCTCCCCTTTTAACAGTTTTACTTGACGAAACTAGCTAGCTCCAAGCAACGAATAATCTGTTGCCCTAGTGAAGGGATTCCCATTGCTTCAAAAAAAGTTTTGATCGGGCCTGTCTAAGATCCTGGGGAGTCGGGATTTGAGTTTGATAGATTTAAGATTCTTTGTTGGCAACGAAGCAAGAACAAATGCACCTCTTACTACATAAAAGCCACCTCTATCTAATCTATGTATGTATCTCCATCTCTAGTTTTCATCAAGAAGCCAACCACAACTAAGCTTCTTAGTAATTGCCACACCCATGCAAAGACAGCCAACTTCCTTGATTCCACAAGAAAATCAACCTTGATTTCATTAATATTTATTGTAAGAAATTGTCCGTCAAATTGATCGATATGATGATAAAAGCCAAGAAAAAACTCACATGGGCACTGAAATAATGGTAATTAGTACAAGATAACATAATGGGGGTGATTGACAAGATAATCCTGATACACTGGTGATTACAAAGGTTACTTGGTTCTTACAAACATCTCTCTTGGCTTCTCCGTCATGGTTTCCCCCTATATATTGCTCACCAAAACAATGATTCAAGTCCTTCCCCATCCTACCAAATCCATTTTTATGAATCGCATTGCTGCAGAATCCAATGGGATATAAACTCAGCAAGTCCTCAAACTCTGAGCAAAACCCAGGAGCAGGCCATTCCCCTGGCTGTGGATCATCCATTGTTGAGTTATTAAAGCCGGAATGCTCGACAGTAAAGGAGATGGGGTTGGTTTCATGTTTTCAAGTGTATCAATGGGGCTGGTTTGCAGCTTCTTGTTCTTGATTTTCTTCATAGCCATGTTATATCCATGTCCTTTAACTACTATAAATTGTGACACTTTATCTCCCCTTTTAACAGTTTTACTTGACGCAACTAGCTAGCTCCAAGCAACGAATAATCTGTTGCCCTAGCTCGAAGGGATGCCCATTGCTTGCAAAAAAAAGTTTTGATCGGGCCTCGTCTAAGATCTGGGAGTCGGGATTTGAGTTGTGATAGATTTAAGATTCTTCCTGTTGGCAACGAAGCAAGAAACAAATGCATCCATCTTACTCCATAAAAGACCACCTCTATCTTATCTTGTATGAATCTCCATCTCTGTTTTCATCAAAGAAAGCCAACCACAACAAGCTTCTTAGAAAATTGCACTGGAAACTTCCTCACGTTGAAACAAGACTGAGAGTTTGGACGAGCATCTAGGAGCGATTCACAAAGAATTGGCACCATCTATAGAATGATCACAGTTTATTCTCATACTTGCATCGCAAATTACAAGCAAGTATCTTGCCATAGTATTGGCTTGCCCGCCAGTCATGCTTAAGCTTAATTCTGAAGTTAATGTTTTCCTGAAAGTGGTATTTATTGATCCCGTTTGTTAAGACTTCCATAACTAGTTCTATAATTATTAACCCTAGCCCGCCTTGAAGGGTTACTTCGATTTGACTTGAACTGATTTTCTTTTAAATTATTTTGAATATTGATGGCCGGTCATCGGAATTTTTAAAATATAATTTTGATTTTATTATTACAAATAAAATAATTTTGTAGCATGATTATGAAAACATGGTTAAACCCAAGAGAAGTTTTGTTTAATCTTCCTACAAGATACCAAAATAAATAAATAAATGACATGGGGATTTTAATAAAAAAAATTAAAGAAACAAAAATTTAAAAAATAAAAATGATAAACCATATGTCGTTAACTCAGTTCAATAAATTTATTGATCATTGAAGTAAATTAAATATTTTTTTTAATTCAAGAAAATAAATTTGTTATCCTTTAAAGTTAAAGGAAATGGAGAAAATTACGAGTAAATTAGTCAGACAAAACTTTGTAAACAATTTCTTACAATCAATCAAATTTAATATTGAAAAGAAATTTGCTTGAATTTCTAGTGACTTGAAACTAGGCTAGCAAGTCCCATGCCTGCTGATTTGTTTTCTTGTCAAAAACAATAGAAGGGATGATAGGTTGTTTGTCCTTTATAAAATAATAAAAAAGAATTAACTTAGCCCGCGTGTGTGGGCCTGAGCTCAAAGACCCATGTGTTTGGGCTTTTTTAGACAAAGGGAGTTGAGCAACCGAGGCCTAGCGCGTGATCTTGGGCCTCGTTTTTTAGGTTTATTTTCCCCCCTTTCAATTTCTTCCCTGGAGTTTAAGTTTTTATTGATTTTTTTAATTATTTTTACAGTTTTTTGTTTTAAATATTTGTTGTATTCAATCAAATAGTAGCGGTGTGTACTTATGATACTAGACAAGGGCCCGTGTGATTATCTACTCCATACAAGGAAGGTACGGATGCTGAGAAATTGAAAGGGCAGCCGCTGAGTCTGATGTTATATTCTGGACCACCCGGACCCGGTGCATTAAATTACATTTATTTATTAAATGACAGATGGATTTCGAGTTTACATTTTACTTGGTCCATAGCCAAGGCCCGAAAGGTGCATTTATTGTACCTACCCTTACCTATCCACTGAAAACTTTAGCTTTCACATTTTTGGTTATTTTAAATTAATGAAATACATTGACATTTTTACATTTTTGGTCACTTGGTCCATTGAAATTACTATTTTAACTTACTTTCAAATAGGAACACTATTTTATCTAATTTCAAAGCCCCAATTACTACTTAGTTACTGCTTAGAGTTTGTTTCCATTTGTCGCTTCAACTGGTTTTTAAAATATCTTTTATTTAGAATGGTGTTGAAATAGTATTTTTTTATTTTTAGAAAATCACTTTTAATATTAGTAAATAAAATGATATTAAACATTTATTTTTAAAAATGTTTTTGAGAAATAGTAACAAACAGTCACCTAGTCGACAAAACAGGAAGCAGATGTGCACAGCCAAAAGAGTACCTACCACGTATCAGGGGCCAGCACACCAGAGGCAAGCCACCTACGATTCTTTGCTTTTATATGCGCTTCTGAAAGGAGTTTGCTAGGCAAGAAAGGAAAATGGCAGTGGTCATGAAGATATTGATGGTTCTGGCTCTGCTTTCAGTGAGCCTTGGTGTTGGAGCCCAGGTGCACCATGTAGTTGGGGGGGATCGTGGTTGGGACCCTTATGCTGATCTTGGTTCGTGGTCCTCTGCTAGAACTTTCAGAGTTGGAGACAAAATTTGTAAGCCAGCTCTCTCTCTCTCTCGCTCTCTCTCTTTCTGTATTTCTTTTTCAGATTTCTTTTCTGATGATACCATCTGTTTGGTTGCTGAGAAATGTAAGGAATATCAAATCCACGTGCTATAAAATATACTAATTTTATACTGTATATATAGTTTGTAGTTAGGTTTCAGTGAAATCGTATCATTTTTCCAGGAAAACTCCTGTATTTTCAAGAATTCTATAGAAAATTATCAACTTTTGAATTATAAATTGTCAAAGCGAAAAAGAGAGAGGGGTGCTTGGGAGTATCAGATTCAGCTTGATTAAAATGATGGCAGATCTGGTAGCATAAACTAGTTTACAGTTGCTAATTACTTATTTTATTATGCAAAGGACTAAAATTTCTTTCTTTCTTTATCAAGATTTGAACTAATTCCCAAACATCTTGATATAATAAAGTGCTGTAAATCCAAGTTTTAGAATATACTGATTTTTTTATTTGTTTTATCAATGTGAGTTTTATTTTTAAGAGTGATTTTGAGAATGAATTAGCATAGTAAGGACAAATTGTTTATTTATTTTTTTTATTTTTTTTGAGAAAGAGAAAACAATAAACTAGATTGTGGGATGATCTGTCCCAAGTCAAGTTCAAATTAAATGTTTTTTTTTTACATCGGTTAGAAGGAGTGTCGGCCTGCTAAACCAGAATAGCTTTAATAATTGTCTGTGGATTAGTACATTTTGATACTTGAGATTTGCTAGTAATAACATTTTCGAGTCATGGGGGGTGTGACCTATGGCGAGTGCAGGGTTCACCCACTCAGCAGCACAGGGCAAGATAGCTGAGGTGGAGACCAAAGAAGAATACTTAACGTGTGATGTGAGCAATCCAATCAAAATGTTCACAGATGACATTGATAGCATCTCTCTTGACGGAGAAGGGATTCGTTACTTCACAAGCAGCAATTCTAATAAGTGCAAGAATGGCCTGAAATTACACGTGGAGGTGGTTCCGGAAGGGAAAGTTGACACCACCACCGCCCCACATGTTATCACTTCCGAAAGCTCTGATAAGGCTGTTGCTGCTTCACCAGAAAGTTCAGGTTCTGCCCATTTTGGAGCAAGTTTTGCTTTGTTAGTGGCTGGATCTTGGTTATGCTATATGGGTGTTTAGATTGGATTTTGAATGGGTGATATCGAGGTTGCTTTTGCTTGCTTCGTGTGTTGGATTCTATAATAGTTGACTTTTTATGGCTTGGAAAACTTGAAACTTTATGTTAACCTGGACATGTTTTGTTTCGTTTGATTGTTGAATGGATTATGTGTTTTAAATTTTTCTTATGGTTGTCAAAGAACCTAGAAAGGAGCTTGGATAATTGAATAACCAGATTAAAACCGGAGGCATTGTTCCTGAGCTCATCCCTGTCTACCTGTATCTGCTAGATTTCCATCCATCCAGACAATGTCTTTTCAGTTCAACTTGAATCGGATTAATCCCCGGTGCCAGCCGTGGTTAGCAACAAATTGGGTGGTGATTATTTAGATCAATGCCAACGGAGTTAATAGTATCGGTTTTGATGCCTCCCGGCATCACATATGAACAAGCAGAACACAATATTCCAAGCTCCTGGCTACCATCCAACTAGTATCAACTCGGAAAAAACACCGCTTTGTTCTGTCGGAAACAAGCCATAGCCGACAAAGGGTTTTGCAGATTCCCAGCATCCAAAATCATCATAAGTATGTAACAGTCATCATACAGAAAATTTTAAAAATATATTCTGCTACAGAGGAAATTTTACAAGTATATTTTTTCATTTTTGAATTGCTTTAACAAAATTATACGGATAATGGTCCGAACACAAGTTACAAGAATGAGTTCGCACAAGCACAAACGTTATAGAACACTGTGATGTGACTTTTCTTTTTTTCTCTGTTTTTTTTTAACATACAAGAGTGTTATAGGATAAATAAGCGGCGTCGAGGACTATTCTGAGAGAATATCAAAACACCGAAAAAATTATCACTTGTCCCTCAACACGACAAAGTTTGATCCACTGGTCTTCTGAATCTTAGAAATTCTCCTTAGAATATCTGCAAAAGCCTTCTTGTCCTGCACCAATGAGCTTCCACCAGTTAGAGAACACAGAGAGGAGAGGGAACTTCAGTCTCTCTTATCTATATTAATCTCCTGTGTCGCTAATCCAACCTTGGTTGGACTGGTAGAGGCCCCACACTTTAAACATGAGGTCTCAAGTTCATTTGACTCCTATGGTGGCGGAACTTCCCCACCCCTTATGACCTAAAAAAATCGTTGGCATGGCATTCAAACATCCTATTACAGTTCTAGACATGACATGCTCATCCCAACATGCACAACATAGAGCTTCTAATGACCTATTTGGGAGTGCGATTGCGGTAGCTTTTCTAAGAGCATGAATAAGAGTACAACAGCTAAACCAACAAGTAATCAAGTGACAGCAAGGTAAAGTGAAGCAGGCTTGCACAATGCCAAAGCAGAGCATACCTCCGGAGTCCTGAGTCGTGATTTAAACCTAGCCACCAAATCCTGTGTAGTTACGGGCCCATTTTGCAACAAAACAGCCCTAATCTCTTCCTCAGTGACAGGGCCAGTTGACCCTGTTTTTGACGATGATGGTAGTACTTTAGGTGTTGCAGTGCCTTTAGTAGCAGGAGAGCTTTCTTCTTTCACGGTAGGTTTTACTTCCTGCTTCCAAAGAAGGAAGTTATTAGGAAAATTGATTATTATACACATTCAACAGCATAGCACGCTGTTTTAGATATATATTTAAAGAAACACCATACATTTTCTGTCTTCACCTTCTTCACAGGTGTACCATTAGAAGTTTTTGCATCATCAGCATTCAGTTTTCTTTTCCCCTTTGCTGCTGACTTTGAGGTAGAAGGGGTTCCCTTAGCAGAACCAGGAGGCATTGGTTTTGCAGGACTATTGTCAGCAGGTTCCTCTTTCGGCACGGCATCCTTCTGCTTTGGAGCCAATACAGGAGAAATATCATCATCCATCTGATAAGACCAAAAAAGAGCACTGTGAACAAAAAAGATAAAGACATAAACCACAGTGCCAAAGCAAGCTTCGCAAACAAACATGTCAATTCAGACATCATATAAATTGATTCCCATTATCTGAGGGGAAAAAAAAAATTCTACACCTCCTGATAGCATAAGGCACTTTCATATTGCACCAGAAAAACAGAAGAAAAAAATTTAGCAAATAGAAAACAAGTACAGCAATGCAATTTTAAAAACACTCTTAGGTTGCAAATTAAACGTGCACACAATCAACCATCATAGAAACTCACATCATCATTGTCATCATCATCTTCTGCATCCGACTCATTTAGACCATTTGCTTTCCCAAGAAGCTTCTTCAACTCTTTCCCAGATTTGCTCAGCCCCCCCTCCTCATTCTCCTCATCCTCATCCTCTTCATCCTGCAAGAACATGCGAAAACCTTACTTTTACAATCAGCCCTACAATTAAGAAATATCCCGGGTACTTCTCAATAATAATGTCCTCCTTATCATTTTTTTTTTTTTTAAAAAAACCTATGTAACTAAAAGTTCCCACATTTTGAAATTACTCCCCAAAAAAACAAACTAGTGTGGATAGAAAATAACACATATAACATATCAAGCAAATAGCAATAAGTCGTTCAAAAAGAACATATATAAGTTGAGGCACCAAAAGAAGTAGTTAAGATTAGCACGAATAATGTTAGCTAATACATACCTGTTTGATTTCAGGAGGAGCAGGAACTTCAGGGGCCAAATCTTCCCGTTCCTCAGGATCAATGGCAACAGCTTCATCATCATCAGTGAAAATTTCTTCATGCTCCCAATCATCGCCTAAAACCATAAAAACACATGCCTGAGGTAGGAATCACTAGAAAACTAAATTCCCTAGTGCAGTTAACCAAAAAAAAAAAACAACGTAAAATTCAGCACACATGAAGTTCATTGCAAGCCAGGAAAAAAAAACAAAGCAATGCACCACATCTTGCGTGCATCACAACGAAGAAAATATTGATCCCAATAAGGCAGAAAAGGGACTACCAGAGAGAAGAAAGAGCCAGCAATTAAAAAAACAGAGACAGTGCATTTAAACAATGATGCAAGAGATTGGCACCCACAACATGGCATTTGGGAGAAACACTCACCCTTCTCAATATCGTCATCATCCATATCAAGATCACCTCCTCTTGTACCTTCTTCATCATCGTCACCGCCCCCTTTATTGAGTCCAAGCCTACTCTTCCTACCCGCCTCTTCCTCCTCATCTTCCTCACCCTTCTCAGACACATTGCCCTCATCATCATCATCACCGCCTGCTTTTTTCCGACCTCCCCTTCCACCAGCTGAAACACCATCCTTATCATCTGGCTTCTCCACCTCGCCAAATGCAGCAGCTCCATTATGTGCAGCTTTCATCATCCACCTTTCATATCCATCTGCAGTCTTCCTCCTATTCTTCATCTTCTCTTCAGCTTCCTCCAAGGTAAGTTGCTTATAGTGCGCTACCTTGTTAAAGTTGTACCTATATAGAACACATCAAGCAACCCATATGATTAAAAAGCCATCATCCCTCAAAACACATTGCATAAACCCATACATTTACATTCACGAAACCAACAAATCAAACATTTTACAACTACCCCAAATCACTAAACACGAGATTCGTAAAAGACTTATCACCCATACCAAGAACCAGCAGGAATAGCAACAAACTCTTTCCCAGACATCATCAACAGATAATAAGTCGCCGATTGCGACCCTTCAAGATGACCCTGATACTGAAACTGCCCAGTTTCATCCTCCAAAAGCCACGGCTTATTCTTAAACTTCTCCTATACAATGCAAATCACTTAATTAGAGTTTCCAAAAACAGCTGAAACTAAGCCGAAACTAAAAAGAAAGAACTATGATTACCCGCAAGGTATCAGTAATTTGGCGACCATGGATTCCTTCTTTCAGCAAAGACCATTTATTCTCCGCATTTTTTTTCTTCGAAAAACTTGGCAATCCAGTTACAAATCTTCCAATGAAATAATTCTTTTCGCTGATCGTACTCGCCCTCACATTATACTCCTAAGAATCCACCCAAAAATGTCACAACAAAATTAAAAAAAAATCAACAAAACCAAATAGAGAGAGAAACTGAACTCGAATCAGGCGAGTAACGATAGCGCCACAATCAAAGCATTTGCCGCGATTCTCCGCCATTGTTTTGCCACAAGTCAAGCACAACGTCATATGCTTGCAATTGCTTCCGTACAAATCTGTGGTGCTGCCACAGCCACTACACGACGGCTGTAGCTGAAGATCGATCGACATTTCTCTTACTAGTCCTTAAAAAAGAAATTAGGTTTTTCAATTTCCTTTCTCGAGAAACAAACGAAAAATTGAAAATTGAAAGAAGCTTAATATTGTTTTTGAAATTATTTAATTATAAAACTAAAAAATCTTTAATTCTTTAGAGATCGATTGAATTTTTTTGTGTTCGTTTTTTCTTTCTCAGGCTTTGACCACACTGAGAAACAAGAGGTGACAGGAAGAGGTTATTTATAGAGAAGTGAGAGAGAAACGGCGTCGCTATGCTTCCTTATTTATGCTCCGAAACAATTGGCGTACGAGTGGCTAATTTACAGTGCAGTAGGGGCCATCTACTCCTATGGGCTTTAAACTCATGTGGGCTAACCCCTGCAAGAAACACATGAAACGTAGGACAAAACAAATGTCTACTTCATTCTAAGCATAGTTTTGAGACCCAAAACCTGTCCACAACTAATTGGACCGTGTAATTAAAGAGATTTTTTAATAGCAATATTGCTTTTTATAAAATATATATTTTAAAATTTAATTTTAACATTATCACATCAAAACAATTTAAATACATAAGACAATTAATTATAAAAAATATTTTTTTTTGAATTTTGATCAGCCAAAATCCCAAACAAAAGCTAAATCATGGAGTTAATGGTTTAATCCACATCTTAATTTTATTATGTTTGATTAAATTGATTTATAAATTAAATATTTTATTTTGATTGTCTAGATTTATGATCGGGTTGATATTATATTAACAAGATTAATTGGATTTTTTTTCAATAATATACAATAAATAAGGAAAAGTATTTAATTGAATAAAAACACTTTAATTTTTTTAATTATAACTTAAGTATTTAAAAAATCTTGAATTCAAAATATTCTCTTATAATAAAATAAATTATATGTTGGATTTGACAAGAGGATATTTAATAAACTTAATGCATGTTTGAGAGTATGGTTGAAGTTAGTTTTGAAAGTGTTTTTCATTCAAAAATACATCAAAATAATATTTTTATACTTTTTTAAAATTATTTTAACATCAATATATGAAAATGATATAAAAACATAAAAAAATTAAAATTAAAATAAAATAATTTTAAAATACAGTGAAAAACAAGTATTAAATATAGACACGTTTTAAGATATAGGTACGGAAATTGGTATGTTGCGTTCCAATTTATAATTCAAATAAAAAATAGTCAAAATAGTGTTTTTAATTTTAAACAGCAATTTGAAACGCCACATTTATTGGGTAGACAAACGGTTTCCATATTGGAAATTTTGCAAGCTAAAATTTTGGCGTTGGAAAAAGATGGTGGGAGAGCATTACTCCTCCAGCTAAGAATTTGGTAGCCATCAACCCTCGTGACTTGCAGCTACCTCTAGGCCGACCAAACAAAATAAAATTCATATCAGCCCCCACTCTAAACTATTATATCAAATAGGTCTAAATCTATATTTGTAACTTATTAAGTCTCTAGTTTATCCAGTAATTTTAAGATTTATCCTTCTATAAAAAAATATCCCTAGAATTCTACATGTTTTGGGGACCCAATTTGACTGAAAGATATTGTCTTGTATCCACTTAGTTAATAATACAAGTAAGGTATCTATTGATAAACTCTATATAAATTGGGGACTAGTTAATAAATTAGGGAAAGTGAGTCCATACAGAATTATAAATAAATCCTCGACTTCACCCTCTCTTCTCCACTCTGCAACTCTCGCTATTTCACTGCTAATCATCACTATCAAGCTCAATACGCCACCGTTAAGGAATCGTGATGGCTTTGAAATCCTTCATCGAAGTCAGTCCTGATTCTCACTTCCCTATACAGAACCTTCCGTTCGGTATCTTCAAGCCTGAACCCGCTTCGCCTCCTAGACCCGGCGTAGCGATCGGCGATTACGTGCTGGACTTGTCCACTATCTCTGTTTCTGGCCTCTTTGAAGGTCCGTTTCTTTCCGGCTCCGATTGCTTCCTCCAGGTCCGTATCTTTTGCTTCCTTTAATTAACGACATCGTTTTTAGCTATGTTTTTTTATTAATCATACAGTTTTTAGTCTTTTCGAGCAATTGAAGAAATCAATGTGTTAATTACGATCGTATCATCATTATTATTATTGGATAATTATGATTGAAATACCTTTGGTGATTTATTGATAGCCAAATTTGAACAAGTTCTTAGCGTTGGGAAGGCCAGCGTGGAAGGAAGCACGCGCGACGCTTCAAAATTTATTATCAGGCATGATTATTATTTGTAAATGTTTAATTATGTTTTATTTGGTTTTTTTGTATAATTATGGAGTTGTTTTGTGATGCAGCTGACGAGGCTAAGTTGCGTGATAATCCGAGTCTGAGGGAGAAATCGCTTGTTCCGATGGTAAGATGAGTAAAGAGTTATGAATGTGTGATTAGTTGTGCGGAGATTGTTGTTTTTGTAATGTTGGTTTTGTTTGTCAATTTACAGAGCAAAGTGGAAATGTTACTTCCAATTGCGATAGGGGATTATACGGATTTCTTTTCATCAATGTATCATGCGAGGAATTGCGGAATGATGTTTCGAGGGCCGGAGAATGCAATTAATCCAAACTGGTGTGCTGGTTTTTGGAGAGATGGGAAATAACTTTTTGGTTATGATTTATTAGTATGTTCATTCTGCCTAGACATTCAAGTTTATGGAATCATGAATGATTTTCAGGTTCCAGCTTCCCATTGCATATCATGGACGATCTTCGTCTATCGTTGTATCTGGGACGGAAATTATTCGACCAAGGTAAGAGAATTTATTTATTTATTCTACTTTATTTACTGTTTAAGCATCTGTATCACTGTGCTTGATAGAGGTTTTTTTTTTTTTCATAATTGTGTTTGTGCATTTTTATGTTTCCAGAGGTCAAGCGCATCCAAGTGGAAACTCCCCACCATATTTTGGACCTTCAAGGAAGCTAGACTTTGAATTAGAAATGGTTAGCCACTTAGCCTTTTATTATATGATGATATGTTTATCATTAATTTTCCCTAAATCATTACCTGCTGTTATGTCTATGCTATTGACCTTGTATGTAGTTCTACAATATGGAACATTTTTCTCTTTCTTTTGTTATTTATACTGGCTGTCCTGTTGCTGGCAGGCTGCGGTAGTTGGTCCTGGAAATGAATTGGGAAAACCTGTGGATGTTAATGAAGCTGGAGATCATATTTTTGGACTTGTATTGATGAATGATTGGAGTGGTATTGATTCTTTACCATTCTCTTCTGTCTGCAATTTTTATTTATTTATTTTTTTGCAATATCACGGTATCATAAGTTGTTGGTTTTGACAGCTAGAGATATTCAAGCATGGGAATACGTGCCTCTTGGGCCATTTCTTGGAAAGAGCTTCGGTAAGGATGGAAACCTTACTTCTCCACCTCTTGAATGCATTTTGGCTGATTTGGGGTTTGGGATATGAAACTTTGACTATTAACCATTCGATGCATGTACAATTTGCTTTTTAGGTGTTGTTTTTAGCCTTATTTTTTCTTACCTGATAAATAGGTACAACAATATCCCCTTGGATTGTGACACTTGATGCTCTAGAGCCATTTGCTTGCAATTCCCCGAAACAGGTAGCTTATTTCAGTTGGTATAGAACATAACACCATTTTAGCTGATAAGTTTGATCTGAATTTTATGCTGCACTTGCATGCTTTATGACATATGCTGTGAATTGCAGGATCCCCAGCCCTTACCATATCTGGCTGAAAAGATATCAAAAAACTATGACATTTCATTAGAGGTAGCATATCGCAGCCTTTGGACATTTTTTTAATGGTATTTCAGCGTTCATGAAAATGTATTCTTTTTTCTCACTAATGACATCTTTCCCCCTGATAAGCATATGCATTAATCTCATTTTAGGCCTTACAAGATTCTAATTCTGTGTTAAACTAGGAACTTCAAAACTTTTTTCCTTCTAAGAGAGTGATTATTATGCCTTCTGTTCTAAGGTTCAAATCAAACCAGCTGGTCAAGAAGATTCATGTGTGGTCACAAGAAGCAACTTCAATCACTTGTAAGGCCTGTTAAATCCTTTTGTATTTGCATCATGATGAAGTGCAGTACCTTCAAATGAGATTTGTTTCTTGGATAAATGGCATTCATATCATCTCCTTTTTGCGTGTCATTACCTGTATAGTGAATAATCGACCAGTTGTCCTATAAGACTGAAAACGTATCACACTTTTGGTTGTGTTTTTTAGGCTGCTGCCCAGCAAGTGCCGAATTATTTTATAGGGTTTTCCATCAAATAAGAAATCATATTATTTAAGCAAAGTCTTGGTCTGTATTCTTATTTATAATAATGTTTTGAGTTTGCTGATATATCACTTTCATTTGCACAACACAGGTATTGGACAGTGACTCAACAGCTTGCACACCATACAATAAATGGTTGCAACTTAAGGCCTGGGGATCTACTTGGAACTGGGACGATCAGTGGACCAGTAGGGCTTCAATCTTGTCAAATTTTGATATAGTAGAGATGCCTGATATTCCAGTTTTCTTGCCTCCTATCATTTTGTAATGAACAGCTGCCCCTTGTATTGCCAAACAGGAGCCGGAATCTTATGGATGCTTGTTAGAGCTGACGTGGAATGGACAAAAGTCACTCTCACTAAAAGGAGCAACGAGGAGATTCCTTGAAGATGGAGATGAAGTCATAATCAGTGGATGCTCCAAGGTTTTTTCCTTGTTCACTTTCCTAAAGCATATTCCGAAACATATATTCACATCCTCACACAAGGAACCTATCCATTTGTGTCGTATAATCTCTTCATCTATTGAACAGTTACAAAACCCTTTCTTGTGAAATGCAAAATTACGTCCTCGGAACTTATCTAGTCAGAGCCTTATTTTAAGCAAGCTGACAGTTTTATGAACTTGGGCACTGTATTTTGTTTACCATCACACTCCTACTGACTGCATTTCATATCTTTGCAGGGAGACGGTTACAATGTGGGGTTTGGCACATGCACTGGAAAAATCCTGCCATCACCCTAAACCTTCGTGGAATGATGATAATTTGTAGTTCGTTGAAGGTTCTTCTGATGACTTAATATTCCTAGCGATGATAAAGGACAATGAAATTCATTCCTGTAATGCTTCTCAGTATGTATTTGAACTTTGAAGTTACTCGGAGAGATGGCATAGCCGCCATCATTGTCATCGTCTTTTTGGATTATTATTTGGTCAAAATATATTATTAAAAAATATATATTATTTTAATATAATAAAAAAATAATTTGAAAAACAGCTTCAAAATCATTTCTCTGAACAGGCCTGACTGACATCTTGTTGGGTGGAGAGATGAGCCAACGACTACTCATAGAGAAACTCCCATCCAGTCCCCTATTACCCAACCAGATGTTGCCACCATCACCTAACTTCTCTCGCGTACCTATATAATTTGTACCCTTCAATATAGGAAAAAGGATCTCAAATTATGGAAAGCAAAAATTCACAAATTAATCATACATTTCTGCTGTGGAATAGTCTAACCAACCAGTAACCTCCTGCTGAATTCATGGGATAAATTATTTTTATCCGCAAATAATATAACACCACTATATAAATAATAAGAGTTATTTGTATGTAAAGACAATAAACATTATTTCTTCTTCACTCACCAGATCTCTCCTTATATATGCAGGGAACTAGAGATCTGTGTAAATTATAATTTAGTTTTTTTTTTACTATATATATATATATGATTCTACTGATTGATTACAAACTAAAGAATTAAATTTAACTATGGTCATTTAAATTCTTATTTATTATAAGAGACTAATTTATTGAATGCTAAATAGGTAACTTAAAAAAAAAAAGACCTAGGTTAAGTTAAAAGTTTTTTTAATTATGTTTCTCTAATTAAGTCGGTGGACAAAGGTTATGCTAATATTCCTAAATAGGAAAGTTAAAAAAAAAAAACTTAGCTTGGAGGTTAACTTCCTTCTTATAAATAAATTTGCCACTCTCTCTGTCTCCATTAAACTTTTCTTCTCAAGAAACCCCAATATTCCTAATCTCTATCCCCTCCCCTGAAACCCTATTATGGGGAGTGCGACTAACATGTTCTCCTGTTTAGAGGGTGATGAGGAGGGTTCAGCAATCATGGAGGAGAGGGAGCAAAAGAAGTTGAAGGAAGAAGAAGAGGAGATGGAGCAAAAGAATGTGATGGAGATGCAAAAGAAGTTGAAGAAACAAGAGGAGAGGGAGAGAAAGCAATCTGAACTGACTCACATGTTCATGGAAGCCTTGCCTTTCAAGTTTCCTCATCATCAGAGTACGAAATTTGTTTACTATTCTTGCATGCTTTTTTTCCCCTTAATTCTTTGAAGTTATAAAAATCTTTATTTCTCTATTTGTTTGTTCTTTGGGTTATGCTTTGTAGATAGTGATCTTGGGCAAGCATAGTATTCAAAAAAAGAAGGAAAGATGGGAAAGTCTTTTCTTAGGATTAATTACCGTATTTAATTTCTATTTTTTCAGAGCGGAGGCTCCCGAATCGCAGACAGCAGAATCAGAATAGCGACGCAAAGAATCATGGTGAAGGGTCTAATGTCTCGGAGAGGGACCAGGGCAGGGATGCGAAGCGACCTAGCAGCAATGATCAGAAAAGTAATGTCTCCGAAAATCACATTGGTGGTGATGAGGAAGCGAAGTTTGATGATGATAACAAGGATAATGGGGCTGAAGGGTATGTTTGATTTTTTAATCTCATCGATTTGTATCATGATTTAGCTGTGTCTTATGATTAGATTCGTTACAGATTTTACTTTCTATAAATTTAATTTGTTTCCACAGGGCTAATGTTGCCGCCGAACAAAAAGATTCCAAGATTTCCAAGAAGTTCAACAAGAAGAAATCTGAAGCTGATGACAAATCTGTAAGCAGTGACAAGAAGGACGAGGATTATTTAACCATGGTGACTCTGGCAGAGTACGAGAAGGAGCTTGAGAAGAGGAAAGCTTTGAAATCTGACGAAAAGACTGATCGAGAGAGCAAAGAAACTCCTGACAACGCTTTGGAATCTGACCCAAAAGAGAGAAAGAAAACCCTGCAGAACGAGGATTTTGATTCGACGCAACTTCTGCAGAACGAGACTTACGAGGATGACGCCTTGTTCATCAAGGTTGCAGGTAAACATGTCAAAAGGGTCCATGGAGCATCAAAACCAGAGGGCCGAAGCTCTAATGGTGTCCAGCAGTCCATTAATGGAGAGAGACCCGTAGGAAGAAAAGGTTTTAATGGAGTTCAAGGCGAAAAACGCTCCGGCAGTGGACGAGTTCATGCTCTAACCCATAAGGATTCAAGGAAATTTCCTGACATTGAAGATACCAAACAATTTCCCGCCCTTGGAGTACCTAGAAAAGCATAAAGCTTGAGGGTGATTGTATCAATAATACATAAATGGATATTGATCATCTTCAAATTTGTTCTAGTTTTTTTGTGTCAAATATAGTAGCTATAATATCAATATCCTGTGAAAATTTTAAAGCCTTTCATCTACTGTTAGTTGTTTAATTAAATTAAATTAAATATTACCCTAATACTAATGCTTATCATAATTAATTAATTTTAGACGACAATGCTTATTTTATCATTTTAGTTTATAATTATGAAAAAATAAAATTATTTTATTTTATCAATTTATCTTGTTAAAAAAAAAACTCTAATAGATTGTTTGTCTGCAGATATGCTGGACGCAGAATCGTGTTTAATAAAATGGCATGCAAGTTAGGACTTAGAATTTAATTATTAAATTACTTTTTTCATTTAACAGTAAAGGTATCTTAAAATAATTTATATGAATTAAAATTAAGTTTTTTTAAACTCAGTTTTTAGGAGTAAAATCCACCTTTAATTAGAGATAGATAATATCTTAGTCCATGTTCTTTTTTTTTTTAAAAAAAAAGAAGACTTCTACCCTAAAATATAAACATAATTCTTGTTATTGAAGCAAATAAAAAATATTGTTATGGTTTGACAGATCAGCCAAATTTTATTTTAAAAACGGGTCAACTAAAGCTTGGAATGCCCCCTCCAACTTAAGAATCAGCCCGCGATTCCTGCCATCGATGAAAGTTCTTGAGATTATATTTAAAAATATGTTTTTATTTAAAATTATATTAAAATATATTTTTTTTTATTTTTTAAAAATTAATTTTGATATTAGAAAATAAAAACAATCATTTTCTTAAAAAAATATGATACTAATTAAGGTATTATAGCGATGGTCAAAAGTCTCGCAACACATGTTTATAGCAACAAATTGACTTTGTTACTAAAAGCCTGAAAGAGCCACCGACAGAAACAGGTGATTTTCGTCGTGAAACCTCTGGCTTTAAAAGCTAGCATGACGAAGATTTTACCTCTGCCAGATAAGATGTTCACCTTTGGCGACGAATATTGGTGGCTTTGTTTGCATCC
Organism: Salix arbutifolia; assembly: GCA_025169955.1. Lineage (NCBI taxonomy): Eukaryota > Viridiplantae > Streptophyta > Magnoliopsida > Malpighiales > Salicaceae > Salix > Salix arbutifolia. The sequence goes on from CM045907.1 coordinate 546,561, forward strand.
TTGATAACAGTGAACAGACAACATATTTCTGTGTTCTGCTCCAGAAACCAAGAAATGGACTCTCAGTGGAGAGCCAAAACACTCTATCCATTCCTAGGAATACTCTTGCTGCTCTCTCTTCTTTACCTTAACTTCAACAACAGTGACGACAACTACTTCAGTTTTCCAATCTTTTTATGGCAACCCAAGATAGGATTTGTCTCAACCAACTCCACACAATTCGTCATCAGCGATGATGGTGCTGGAGGTGGGGAGTCTGCATTTTATGTTAATGGGTGGAATTCATACTGGTTGATGATGGAGAGTGTGTGGAGTCCATCAAGACCAAAGGTTTCTGAGATGCTTAAGAGAGGAGATCAAATGGGCTTGACTGTTTGCCGGACTTGGGCTTTCAGTGATGGTCGCGGTGCTGATGCTTTGCAGGTCTCTCCTGGTCTCTTCAATGAGAGAGTCTTCAGGGTAAGTCCTAAATTTCTTGTTTTTTCCCCCCTGTAAAATCAGAGATTTTTTTTTTTTGCTTTCAATTGGCTGTCAAATCTTCAAGGGGAGATTAAGACTAAAGAAGGGCCTTACAAAAGGCTGTGGGCTTTTCATTGTGGTAAAAAGGAAGAATCTCGAGGCAGTTCTGCGTCCTTTTTGTGTTTAATGAAGGTATTTGTCTGCAGGGCTTAGACTATGTGATAGTTGAAGCAAGGAGGAATCATATAAGGTTAATTCTCAGTCTAGTGAATAATCTGGTTGCATTTGGTGGAAAAAATCAGTATGTAAAGTGGGCAAAAGAGGCTGGAGTTAATGTCTCTTTATCAGATGACTCATTCTTTTCAAACCCAGTTATTAAAGAGTACTACAAGGCTTACATTAAGGTGAGATGCTATGTTACACACCTCTAAGGCTCAATCATTGGATTTCTTTCTATCAACTGCATTGGAAGATTTGACTTAGAAGCATGATATAATTGTAAAATGGGCAATAGCAATGTATATGACTGAATTTTGTGACAATTTTTTATAGGTGAATTACTCATCATGATTTGTAGTGGTATAACTTACCTTCTCAAATTTGGTATCTGCAAGATCATTTTAGCTTGATTATTGCTATTTTAGTGAATAACAGTTACGAAATTTCATAAGGACTAACATTTAAGAGTGGGAGACTTGGCAATCTATGCTTCTCTTTCTGCGTTATGATAATCTCTTGGCTGCAAATTTTTTTATGCATTTTTCAGGCAGTTGTGAAGAGAAAGAATTCATTAAGTGGAGTTATGTACTCGGAGGAACCGGCAATTTTTGCTTGGGAGCTCATGAATGAGCCTAGGTGTGCATCCAGTTCTTCTGCTCCTGTTCTTCAGGTGAATCAGTGAATTTTTGTTCTTATGCATATTTTGGTGTTGAATTTCAAAAATAAACTGAAGTGGGGTGGTTTGTTCATGTCTGTTATTTTATAAAATCAAAAGGATATGTGTTTATTTTGTTATTGGTTAAGAAAACTTTCTGGTTCACTTTTGAATCAGATTTGATGGAATTCATTTTAGAGCTTTTTCTTTGGCTTAAGGCATGGATTGCTGAGATGGCCGCATATATCAAAAGCTTGGACAAAAGACATCTAGTGACTGTCGGACTTGAAGGGTTTTATGGACCGAATACAACTAACAAATCAGAAGTGAATCCTGGGATTTGGGCAGCATCACTTGGAACAGACTTCATACTGAATTCAGCAACAGACAACATCGACTTTGCATCTGTTCATGCATACCCAGATAGCTGGTTAGTAATACATTTTGAGTATACAGATTAATGTCCAGTAATAGTGGTGAGGTACACTCTATTATAATGCAGTGTTAGGACCCAGAACCTAGGCTGATTGGAAGATCAACATAAAGATTGAAATAGCGAATCATTGTCAAACATTTGAGGAATATTATTGGTTTTTTATAGATGCTATAGTCCAGTTCATATGATTTTGGTTCCATGCTGTCTAAAAGTTGCCACCTCTAGCAGCGTGGATGTTAAATTGATTGGTGACACCCAGTTGATTGCAGGCCACAGTAAACAAATCATCTGAGTATTTACTTTTATGTATTCTTGATAGATATATTCTTATTTCTCTTCACACCATGTACAAATTGTAGGATTCCACATGCTGATTTGGAAGCAAAAACTAATTATCTTTCTAATTGGGTGGATTCTCATATAATTGATGGAGACTCTGTGCTGAGGAAACCGGTTCTCTTCACAGAAGTCGGCTCAAGACGGGACGTGGATGAGAAAGGCATACATAAGAGAGATGTTTTGCTGAAAATAGTGTATGATAAAATTTATGAATCCGCAAAGAAGACGCAGGCTGGTGCTGGTGCCTTGATCTGGCAGCTGTTAGTTGAAGATGTGGATAGATACAGTGATCAGTTTTCTTTCATACCACAGGATTCTCCTTCTACCTATAACCTGATAAAAGAACAGTCATGTAGGCTTAAGAGAATTTACAGTTCTTGAAGGCAGTCTTAAGAGTTTATCCAATTCTTGAAATGGAAGAATGAAAAGAAAAGATAAAAGAAGTGTGAAACTTATTCAGGTTTAATCAATTCTACTCAAATTCAAGGCCAGAAGATTTGAACATATCGAATATATATTGCTGGCATGGGCACTTGTGTGATTGACTGAGTTCCCCTGGGAAATGCTCTTTGAATGGTGTAAAGTGCCCTGAAACTGAATGCATTTCGCAGCTGTTGTGTTGTATCAGAACATGTACATTGATTCATTCCAAAAATGTTTACTTCAAATTTTTTCTGCAACTGCTCCCTGATTGAACTATCTCTCCGCTGCCACAATGTATGTTAAGGTTTCATCACTTTCTGTGATGGAAAAATGTCATCTGGTTAAGACCATGGATGACATTCTTGTTCATGGTTTACTTTTATTTTGTTTTCATTCATTGAGAGACTTGTTAGGCTACAAGCTGTAAAATTCATCTCGACAAATTATTAGTGATTCTTCTTTTATGAGCAATACTGATCTGTAATATTACAATCATCAGCTTGAATTCCTGATAGAAATACAGATCATGGCACACCAAAACACTTCTCAGCAAATATATCTGCTAATACATTCAAAATATGCTTTCATTGTAGCAAAATGCTAGCAGCATCCTTGAATAGATGCCTATCTATGCCATTGTCACACAGCTGCATTTGCATCGAGACATGCATTTCTTGCAATCTGAAAGAGTTGGCTTCCCACCATCGCAATCACACCGAGTGATACACTTGGACCTTGCGCCGCCACCCCACAGGCACCGTGCCATGCAGTGCAGAATTGGCACGCAGGTGGGGCAGCCATACTTCATCTGATCAAGAACACAGTCTTTGCATCCACCACCGTCCGATGGAGTGGTTCCTCCTGATCCCTTTGTTCCACTCCCGCCGGAAGAGCAGCTGGCCAGTGCTGGTGAAATCATCGACGAAAACATGAGTAACATCATCAGCACAGCAGGAAATGCAAATCCCTTCTTCTCCTCCATCTCTTCAGACCAGAAAGACCAGTCCTTTTCACTTCTTTTATACACTTTTTGGGTGACTTAACAGCTAAGAGAAATGTTTCCCAATGTTCACACTGTGATTCGTATATATGAAAGAGATTCACTTAAATGGTGCTATCTGTGTTCACATGGGTTTCCAGGTTAGATTCACATAAATGGTGCTATCTGTGTTCACATGGGTTTCCAGGTTAAGTGTTCTCATTAACTATGTCATTGAATGTTTGCCATGTCTTGGTTTGCTCAACGTTTTATCTCGTCGACTGTGTTGCTTTATCGCATCAACAACTGTGTAGAAATTATAAACTCGATTTCATTTATCACATCACTGATATATCAGACTTCAGCTAAAACATAATGATTCTCACTTGATAATATAAGCATTTTATATAATTTTATCTATATATCTATATATCTATATATATATATATATATGAAAAGAAAATCTTTCTATATTCTCCAAAACTGATAGGCAAAGCATCCTAATAGATTTATTGTTGTTATTTCTAGAGCATGTTTGTTTTTGTATTTTAAGAAAATATTAAAGTTTTTTTTTATTTCAAATTAGTTTTTTTATGTTTTTAAATTCTTTTGATAAAATGATATTATATTTTGAAACAGAAAGTGTTAAGTCTGCTATAAAACAATATAATTTATTACAAGGAAATATTGCAATTTGAATACAATCTGAAATGAAATAGCTTAATTAAAAATCGAGGGATAAAATTGATATGAAATGTTGTCTAGGAAGGAACAACCTAATCGGGGACTTGGGATGAGGGGAGTTTCTCACTTGAAATAAATAAATGATATGGCAAACATCCATTCCTCTTACCAGTTTGTCGAAGGAATTGATTGACAATGGGCCCTCCAATTTTCCAGAATTATTGATGTTAAATGGATGGAGAGGATTGCAGGGACTGAAATGATATTTCAACCCTTCCAATACAAAAAATACACACACGCACAGCTATATATATATATCTTCGCTATCTAGAGATAGAGATCAGCTATTTAAAAATGGAGGATGAAACGAAGAACTTGATCAGTCTCATTGCTCTACTCTTGTCTTCCCTTGGCTATTCTTATGTCTCGGCCACATACATGTCGAGAGGCCTAGCAAGGGTCCTATTTCTCCTCCCCACATTTTACCTGCTCGCCATCTTTCCTTGGTTTTTCACATCAAGTCTTGTACGAGGAGTCTTATCTTTCTTCATCACCTGGATCGCTTCTTTTAAGCTTATCCTTTTTTGCTTCTATAAAGGACCTCTTCTTGCTTCCAGAAACTTCTTAGACTTTGTTGCAGTCGCCATTTTCCCTCTCAAGATCCAGGAAAATACTCACCCTTCTTCACCAGTCATGGTGGCAAGGTATGAGCTGGTGACACTCTTCAACAAGCCATATCTAGCCACATCTTTGCAAGATTTTTGGGGTAGAAGGTGGAACCGGTTGTCTTCAAATATTTTGAGGCAAACAATATATGACCCCACCCAAAATGTTTTGGTGAGTTTCGTTGGAGCTCGCAAAGCCAGGGTGCTGGCCATGGTTACTACCCTTGTGATTTCAGGAGTAATGCATGAGCTTATGTTCTACTACATCTCTTGCGGGACGAGACCCACATGGGAGGTCACTTGGTTCTTCGTCTTGCAAGGTATCTCCATGGCTTTCGAGGGTGCATTGAAGTATTTGGCTCTGGTTAAGGGCTGGAAACCGGTTCACCCGACTGTTTCAAATGTTTTGACACTTGCGTTTGTGTCATTCACATTCTCTTGGTTTCTTGTGCTGCCTGTATGGAGGAGTGGACGAAATGAATGCGGCTTCAGGCCAAAGATTTTACCTTTCAGAGAATATATAGATCACTCCAAACCCTTTCAATTGTTGTTAGAGCTACAATATAACCTTTCGTGAAATGTTCAAGCTATGTCAAGGAATGCAGTCCTAAAAGAAGCATTGTGTGGTAAGTATTAAAAAAATAAATTTCTAGTGAGTAATTGCTGATCTTGTTTGACTAATGTTAAGCACGAGAACATTATTCTTATTTTTGAAAATTTATTTGAATCAATGTAATAGGTTTTTAAAATCATTAGAAGAAGAAAAATCCAATCTTGATTGATGTTTATGGTGGTTCCAAGAAAATAATAAATTTGTTGATATAAAAAATTATGTGGAGTTTGAAGATAGCATGCATAAATAAATCCCATGGATCAACGAAGAAGAGAAATATTCTCCAGTAAACAAGGATCAAGTCAGGGGTTTGCATGCAGTTACCAACTAGAGCATGCAATGCATGATTTTAATGCCTTGAAATCTGGAAAGCACTATCTTTGTGATTTGGATGTGAAATCCCCAGCAAGCTTATGACTCCTAAAGAATTAATCATAATCACTTGCGTCGTCGAATTAATTAGCTTCCATTTTTTACTTTTACTTGTTTCCTCCCAGGAAAAATTGTAACTTCACTTTTGTTGACAAACCCTTTTCAGTATTTTTTACTCTACCTGTTGGCAGTGGCAGCTACTCCTCGAAATCAGATATTTATCTTCTTCAATTCCCAATTGCTTGAATGTTGGACTTAAAGCCATGACCACCTCTCGGCTAATAGTGGAGGTGCGTAGAAGAAAGTTAGATAAAATTGGATTCTTTAGTGGTTGGATTTTAAATTGCCTTCTTTCATGGATGGATTTTAGACAAATTGGCCAAACTCGAACCGATGATGCATTCAAGAACTTTTCTTTCTGCATTAATTAAGCTTTGTAAGTATCAAAATTACGGCATAACATTAAAATCTAAGAGGCGGGGAGGAGATCCTTCCTCGTTGCGAGATTCAAACCTGACCAAGTACGAGAAATAACAGCAGTAAAAGAAAAACTTATTGCGACAAAATTACCCACCGGTCAAGAGTTTATGACCGATAAAACCATCTCCTGAGAATATATATATATATATATATATATATATATGCACCTTTCACAAAATTAATGAAAGAAATGATCTCCATACGTGCCTCAACATCAATCTTGCAACGTACCACGGTTGGCATGGACATGCAGCCACATGTGAGAAAATGTTGTATATTGTATTGAAAAACTTGAAATTGATATACACAGACTACATCTTTATACAGAGGAAGATGATCTATACTAGGTAAGGCACTTAATTACATTAATTACAATAGTGCCGTTGCTACAATTTCTGATGAACAAATCACATCTAAATGCAGAATATTTGTTTCCTTTTACACTCCCCCTCAAGTTGGAGCATGGATGTCAATTGTGCCCAACTTGCCGAGATGTGTATGGAAAATGGGTGCTCTTAGAGCTTTGGTGAAGATGTCTGCTATTTGGATTCCTGTCGATGCATAGGCTGTCTTGATCTCTCCCTTTTGAATCTTTTCACGAACTGTGTGGCAATCTAACTCAATGTGCTTGGTTCTTTCGTGATATACCGGATTTGCGGCAATGTGTAAGGCTGCTTGATTGTCGCAAAACAATAGTGCTGGCTCAGATTGTGTCACCTGTAAATCTTTCAACAGATATCTTAACCATGTAAGTTCACAAGTAGCTGCGGCCATTGAACGGTATTCTGCTTCGGCCGACGATCTAGACACCGTGACTTGTTTCTTGCTTTTCCACGATATGAGTGAATTTCCGAGGAAAATGCAATAGCCGGTCACTGATCGTCGTGTGATCGGACACTTGGCCCAATCTGCATCACAATAACTGACTAAATTCAAATGGCCTTTCTGTGGAAATAACAGTCCTTGCCCAGGTGCATTCTTGAGATATTGGAGGATTTGCCGTGAAGCTTTGAGGTGATGTAGCTTGGGTTCATGCATAAATTGACTCAATGTGTTCACTGCATATGTAATCTCCGGTCTGGTGATGGTAAGATAGATTAATTTTCCAATTAATCGTCGATACTGTGTTGGGTCCTTGAGGGCTTCACTTTCGGTTGATGTCAGGACTAGTTCAGGTTCCATGGGGATCTTGGTGGGTTTCACCCCAAGCAAGCCAGCTTCTTCTAATATATCCAGAGTGTATTTTCGTTGACAAATCGAAATCCCTTCCTTGGACCGTGCAACTTCCACACCGAGAAAATATTTCAATAATCCAAGGTCTTTGATCCGAAAACGCCCATTGAGGAATTGCTTGAGATTTTGAATTTCTTGTTCATCATTTCCTGTAATGATCATGTCATCAACATATAATAATATCACAGTAATGAAATTTCCACGTACCAGAGTAAACAATGAGTAATCAGCTTGAGATTGCTGAAAACCAATGTCTTGAATAGAAGATGAAAAACGTCGAAACCAAGTGCGTGATGCCTGTTTAAGGCCATATAATGATTTGTGGAGTCGACAAACTAATTTCTCCCCCTGTCGACGATAGCCTGGTGGGGGACACATGTACACCTCTTCAAGCAATTCGCCATGTAAGAACGCATTTTGAACGTCCATCTGGTATAAGGGCCAGTCCCGAATTGCAGCAATGGATAGAAGGCAACGGACAGTGGTTAATTTTGCCACAGGGGCAAAAGTCTCCTTGTAGTCGATGCCTTCCCTCTGCGTAAAACCCTTAGCGACGAGTCTGGCTTTGTAGCGCTCAACGGTGCCGTCCGAAAGGTATTTTATTTTATAGACCCATTTGCACCCAATTGGATGTTGACCCGGTGGCAAGGGCACCATGGACCAGGTATGGTTGGCTTCAAGAGCTTCTATTTCAGAATTCATGGCAGAAACCCATTTGGGATCCTGGGTAGCCTGCTCATATGTATCTGGTTCAACCAAGTGAGAAATATTGCAGACAAAAGATTGATATTTAGTAGATAAAGGAGTGTAAGAAACGTACCGATGAATGGGATACCGGGTGCTGGACATGGAAGGAGAGTGGAGACCTGGCTTGAGCAGGGCAGCATGATGGGTCTGGTACTGGTGAAGGTGAGGTGGTGGACGGGAGGTTCGGCTGGAACGGCGGAGAGGAATGGTGATTTGCGTGGTGGCTGTGTCGGGTGAGGAAATGAGAGGAGTTGAAACCGGGGCCAAAGTATGTGGGAATGGGTTTTGGGCTGTGAGGTCAGTAGAGTGTGGAGTGGGGTTGGGTTGTGAAATGGGCTGGGGTAGTACGGGTTCATCTTCGGGAATGGGATGGGCTTGGGCTGGAGGGTCTGTAGAGGTGGAAGTGGGGCTGGCGTGTGGGATTGTGGCGGGCTGGGCTGGGGCTGGGTTATAGTCGGTAAGGGGCTGGTCTTGTAATGGGTTGGGTAAAACCGGGATGTTTTGGTGTTCTTCGGGTGGGCTGTTGGCAAAAGGGAAGGTTTGTTCATGGAAGAGAACATCGCGAGATGTGGAAATTTTATGGGTATCAAGATCATAAATAAGGTAACCCTTTTGTCCGAGTGGATATCCCAAAAATAAACATCGACGAGCACGAGCATCAAATTTGTGAGTAGGATTGAGATTGGTAGCATAACATAGGCATCCAAAGACTCGGAGATGGGAATAGTTGGGCTGGACTCCATGTAAAAGTTCATAAGGGGCTTTATGATTAAGTAAGGGTGACGGAAGACGGTTAATGAGATAAGAGGCAGTTTGAAGGCTTTCACCCCAAAATTTTAAAGGAACATTAGCTTGAAAACGTAAAGCTCGACTAACATTTAAAAGGTGGCGGTGTTTGCGTTCTACAACCCCATTTTGTTGGGGTGTATAAGCACAAGAATGATGAAAAATGGTGCCATGGCTATCTAAGAAAGGGCGCATAGAAAGAAATTCACCACCATTGTCGGCGCGAAGTATTTTAATATTACTATGAAATTGTGTTTTGACCCAAGAAAAAAAAGATTGTAATAAAATTTGGGTATCTGATTTAAAACGCATGAGATGAATCCAAGTAAAACGGGTGTAATCATCGACAATGGTTAAAAAATACCGTGCCCCAGAGTGTGTGTGAATTTTGTGTGGTCCCCATATATCGCAATGTATTAAATCAAAAGGTGCGGTAGATTTTATTGAACTTTGAGGAAAAGGCAAGCGTGTTTGCTTTGCAAGATGACATACATCACAAACAGGCGTAGAATCAATTAAAATTTGAGGAATTGTTTTGGATAAAAATTGTAGGGGTGCATGGGAGGGATGGCCAAGACGTTGGTGCCATAAATTCGAGGTACGGTGAATATGACCAGCTAGGTGGGGATTTTGTTGTGGGGTGAGGTAGTATAGCCCATCAAAATGCTTGCCCAGGCCAATCGTCCTCCTCGTTTCCACGTCCTGCACAATGCAAAAATTCGAAAAAAATATTACGATGCAGTTTAATGCTCGAGTTAATTTACTCACAGATAATAAGTTCACACGAAATTGGGGAACATGTAGAACCCCATCAAGAGATAAATCAGATGTCAATCTCACAGAACCAATGCTTTTGATGGCAACTTGCCCACCATTAGGTAGACCCACAAAATCACGTGTGATTTCAGTATCATTATGTGTGGGTGTGCGATGAGATATGTGGTCTGTTGCCCCGCTATCTACAATCCAATATAAGGTGGAATGTGGGTGATTGTGGGCAATATTACAAATAGAAGAAATTATACCTGTCGCATTTATGAATGACTGTGTATTACCATTCTTATTATTAAGTGCCTCCATGAGCTGGTTGTATTGCTCGGTTGTAAAGGTGGGGCTGCCTCCAGTGGTGGATGATAAAATATTCTGAGTAGAGGATGGCGACAGTTCCACATTGTGAGCCGAAAATCTCTTGTTATTGTGAGCTGGTGGCCTTTTATTCCTTGGTTGCATGATCTTCCCATGCCATTTGTGACCCACTGGAAATCCAATTATGTAAAAGCAACGGTCAATTGTATGGCCCTCTTGCTCACAGTGAGAGCACTTCAAGAGCTTGTAGCCACGGGAAAATTCTGGGTTTCGGGAAAATTCTGGGTTTCCTCCTTGGTTTCCTTCTCGGCGTGAAAATCCTGGGTTTCCTTCTCTGCGTGAAATTTGCATCGCGTGTGAATAAGATGGTCGACTGGCCACCTCCATCTGTCTCTCATGTTGAAGAATCAATCCATGGACTCTGCGTGTATCAGGTATGGGATTCATCATCAAAATAGAGCCACGAACAGTTGAGTATGAGTCATTGAGCCCCATCAAAAATTGCATGACCTTCTCCTTCTCCTCGCGATCTGCAAGTGTCTTCATCCCTTCACAATTACAAATAACAGGGTCATGATAAACAGATAATTCATCCCAGAGTGCCTTGAGTTTAGTATAATATATAGAGATGGGTTGTTGTCCCTGTCGACATTCGACAATTTCTTGTCTGAGTTGATAAATTCTGGAGTCATTGTTTTGGGAAAATCTATCTTTGAGGTCACTCCACACGGCGGCTGCCGTATCGGAATAGAGAACACTACTGGCGATGTCAGGGTGGATTGAGTGTAAGATCCACGACAATACCATGTCGTTGCAACGCTGCCATATGGGAAATTTGCTGTCTGTGGGTGTCGGTGCTTTGATGGTTCCGTCGATCAATCCAAGCTTGTTCTTGGCACTGAGGCTGAGGCGCATGGATCGACTCCACTGTCCATAATTGTTTCCTTTAAGGAGTGTATTGACCAGGGTGAGTCCTGGTGTGTCAGAATGATGCAAGGTGAGGGGATCGGACATGATTGGTGTATTGTTGATCATTGTTGGGTCTGTGGATTGTTGGGTAATTGGGTTTGAATCTGCTGATTGTGTTTCAGCCATGGTGATGAGTTTGTTGTTTGTGTAAGAGCTTGTAGCGGAAGGTATGTAATTTTCTCAGATTTCTTGCTCTGATACCATGAGAAAATGTTGTATATTGTATTGAAAAACTTGAAATTGATATACACAGACTACATCTTTATACAGAGGAAGATGATCTATACTAGGTAAGGCACTTAATTACATTAATTACAATAGTGCCGTTGCTACAATTTCTGATGAACAAATCACATCTAAATGCAGAATATTTGTTTCCTTTTACAACATGGATTGTATGCATGCAGTTGGGTACGAGATACTGGTGACCATTAGGTTCCATCTTTTACTCTAAAAGTTTTGCAATGAGCTGGAGAGGTATGGCACATCAAATTGTGGCTCGAGTTCTACACCGAGACAGGCTCGAGCTAGGGCTCCAACCATGGCTAAGATTCCTTTTAGACCTATATAAATGTGGATAACATTGAGGAGCAGTATGATTTTTGGATGGATATATTCGTCTTCGGCTAAATGTAACCAGATATGACAAGAAGTAAGAACTTCAAGGCAAAGTTCAGACGTGATTTAAGGCTTTTTAGTTGGATTTCTCGATATAAACCCAAGTATACACACACACACACACACATAGAGAGAGAGAGATAAGAATACAAAAATTAATATGAAAGCTATCACTTCTAAATATTTTAGGTAAGAACTCATAAAACACCGGTACAATTCAAGAAATTTATTAAATTATGAAGAATTTCAAAAGAACAAATTCAATGCATGAATAAATTAATAGAAGTATGGAAAATGCCCTACAAAATAAAATAAAAAGCTCAAAATGTGAATAAAACGTTAACGAAAGCTAATTGCGAGGAAAGAAAATCATCCGGGTGTAAATTATCAAAATTTCATATTGCCAGTTAAAAATCAATATTAAAAATATATTCGGACAGGGAAAATAATACATGGTAATCATACAAATTATTATTCATGGGACATAAAAGGAATTTTACAACTTGCTGACCATATACGTAGCTTGTCTTGGCCGACCATGAGAGAAGAGAAGCCTCATTTCTTGAAAAGTTTTAAAGAGAAACAAAACAAAAAAAAATAGTGATACCGAAGGATTTAAACAACAAAATCCAGTCAATTTGTTAGCATTTTGAGGGTTAATTTCTCTTGGGTAAGGTATCTAAACACTCAATTTGTACAATTACTTATGATAATTATTAAGTCTTTATTATTTTTTTATTAAATCAGGAATTGGGGTTCATGATAAATTTTGAGAAAATAAAAAATTAAATTATTATCATTTAAGTAAAGGTTAATTGTTAGGCCCCATATTATTGGGTTCAGCAACACATTAAGCCCAATTACATATGAGTTTGACTAATTATCAAATCTTAATGTCCTTGATTTTAGTTGATACTAACCCAAATATATACGAGTCTAACAAGTTATCAAACTCAACATTATTATGTTCAGGTTGAAATTAGATACATATAAATTTAATAAACTATCAAACTCAACACATTTGAGTCCGGTCATGATCTTAGCCCATTCGAATATGGATCTAGTAAACTATTAAACTCAATAAGCTAGGAAACTCTAGAAAGCTATCAAACGCAATACCATTGAGTTTAGTAAGCTAGGAAACTCCATACTTGATGGTTTAGCTGTACAAATTCAATCAACTTTCAAATGTAATTTCAGATATTTTTAAGGTCAAAAAGCATTTTTTTATTAAATATTAAATAAGTTTGAATGGTCCCAAACAAATTTTGTTTAGTATTCTAAAAAGGCCCATGCACATACTCTGCCTCGAAGCAGCATCCAGATGAACATTTCCATCTTTGGCAGGGCAATTCGTTCCCACAAAAGTGGAGTGGTTCTGGGAATAGAATCTCCGTCGATTAAAGTGATGTAAACTTGACAGTATAGATGTCAATTTCCCACATTGTTTCGGATGCCTTGAATGCCAGGGAATTGACAAGGCAATGCCAATACCATTAATTAGGTATGATATATCCTCCATCATACATCCCTTGCATGATAGTGAAAATTAACTTCGGTATACTTCTTTCAAGCATATATATATATTCAAAAAAAAAAATAGTTCAAATCTAAAAATAAAATTAATTAGAATTGTGCAATTTCATCTGGAAAAAAACGCAAAAAAAACACAATAAAATAATTTTTCTGAACAAAATTATGAACATGTATAATATTACGAGAATATTATTATCAATCTCATAAGGTTATTACATTCTCTGATTGCTCTGAAATTTTAATATAATATATATAAATATGTCAAGAGACTCCTCATAAAATTTCATCTCAATCTAATAGCCGAATTAAGAGATATGATTGATATTATAAAATTATTTATTATTTAAAAAAAAATTATTTGACCGAAATGAATGAATGGAAAAAAATCAAAATATTTTGATGTGTTATTTTTTTTTTCTTAACTAGTATAAAATATTTCAACTATTTCAATTGAAATGGAACAAAACTGACAGCCCAATATACACACACCTTTCACAAGATTAATGGAAGCCATGACCTCCATCCGTGTCTCAACGTCAACCTGGCGTCGTGCCACCGCCGGCATTAACAGCCACATGGCAGTAGTTTGAAGGGCTAAAATTAGCTCGAAATTTCTTTAGAGAAGATCTCATATATATATATAAAAAAAAAACTTCAAACAATATTTGGAGTCAAGAATATATACCCCTTGAACAACTTCAAAATTAGACGAAAAATAACTTTAGCTAATATATGAAATATTTATTTGATTTTCACAATACTTTTTTCAAGTAGATATATACACCTTTCACAGAATTAATGAAGGCAATTATCTCCATCCGTGCCTCAACATCAATCTTGCAACGCACCACTGTCGGCATGAACAACCACATGGCAGTAGCCACCACGAACCCCACCACAAGTGGTGCTGCCACCACCCTAGGCAATCCCCATGAGCAGTTTAATTCCCTCTTGATAACAATTTCAATGGTCAAGCAAACACCATGCAAGAGAAAAAAGCCTGTGACCTCCCAAGTTGGCTTTCGGCGTCCAATGTGATAGAAAATCAGCTCGTGCATGATGCCAGACACCAAAAAGGATGCCATCGCAGCTGGTAACGGGGTCCATTTTTTTGTCATAAAACGGCTAAAAATGGACTTGACAGGATTGAATACCGCAGGGCGTAGGACACTAGTCACCATTAGGTTCCATCTCTTACCCCAAAAGTCCTGCAATGAGCTGGCTAGGTATGGCTCATCAAATTGTGGCTCGAGTTCTACGCGAAGGAAGGCTCGAGCCACGGTTCCAACCATGGCCAAGATTAATTCTAGACCGATATAAATGTGAATAACATAGACTAGCAAGATGGTTTTTGAATGGACATATTCCTCTTTGGTGTACAGGTAACCAAACGAGACCAGTAGTAGAAACTTGATGAAATATTTCAGAGGTGTACTGATCAGGCCTTTTTTGGGGAGTTCTTGAGATGGGGTATCTTTGTCTTCACCATTTACAAGCTTCTCAAGATCTTGGTTACCATTAACATTTACAAGCTCTTGAAAATTTGGTGGAGGGTTCTGTCGAATCTTGATGGGAAGGCAAGCCAAGGCAATAAAAAGTGGCAGGGAGAGGGGAGGTCGGGGTGATAAAGGGCCCTGGTCTAGGGCAAAGAGAAGAAGCTTGAAGCTTGCAAGCCAGGAGAGGAAGAAAGAAGAGAGAGCTCTGAGATTGAAGATGGAGATATCGAGAGGAAGGAGAAGAAATATACAGATGACTGGGAGGATAGCGAAGAGCCTCGTCGTCCCTTTGTCGACTAACTTACCTATTTTGTGACAGTAACAAAGCAGTGCCAAGACTAGCATCCATACCAAGAGGAAGTTGAACAAGCCGCCTCCCATTTTCAATCTATTCTCTAGCTAGAACACTTTCAAGTTCCAAGAACTAATCCTCATGTTGTTCTTGACATATTTTATTCCATGTGCCCCATTCATCGTGTGGTTTAGATGACTTGAAATGATACGTGGGCTGGAGATTTTTCTTTACAGCATGACCTGTGTCCATATTACTTGCCAGATGCTGATCTTAATAAAAGCTAGTGTTCCAGATCTTTGATTTGTAATTGATAAAGTTATGATTTTATATATTTAAAATATGTTTTAATAAAAAAAAAAGACAGATTGTTTTCAAAACCTGTCGCGTGCCGAGTAATCTAACTTATAACTTGTCAAAACTAAATATTAAATCACATTTTATCAAGCTAGAATAAGAATCTTTTTTTCTTTCTTTGTATCTTTTAACGAAGGGCACGCGATTTGAACATATAAAATCTGAACTTGATGCATTTGAGTTACTAGCCTAATGGGGAAAGGATTTGTTCTTTTTTTTTTGTGCGGGTTTGATTTTTTATGTGTAATCCTGTTATTTTGTAGTGTTTTATTTATTTATTGGGCTTGTAAGATATTCAATGAATCCTGAAATTAATTATGATGCGTGTAAATTAGTCTGGACATTTCGGTTATAAAAAAAAAATATAAATTTAGATTATGTGTAAATAACACATTAGAATGATAGTTATATTTATCCCTTAATATAAAGCTATTTCTCCATCACATTGAATACCTCTTTCAATTGCTTTATCATTGCGGTGTGTCCCATCATTTTTTGAAAGGAAAAGAAGAAAAGGGACAGGACTTCCTAGTCAAGAGATAAGCACAATTCTATTGGGCTATTCAAATTTACACGCAATAAAATAAAATAAAATAATTTAAAAGTTATAAGATTTTATTAGACACATTTAAAATTGTTTAGAAAGTTATTATTTTAAAATATAATACCCTTAGATTTTAAATAATCATTTCAAGGCTAAGTTGTCCTAGGTATATGGGCATGTGCCTTAAAAATTCTAGATTTGTGGGCCTTCCATCCCCTATGCATGTATAAATCGGTCTTAATCAACTCAAAATCCAAAATCACAATAAACCTAAAAATCTTGTTGTTGGTAGATCTACCTTGAAGGCAAGGAAAAGGACAAATAACTTGTATGTTAAGCTATGAAATGAACCTCTTCCTCACATAAAAAAGAACCAAAAAATAAAGAATAAATTTTGATATCAAGATTTAGTTTCTATCACTAAAAGGATCAATTGCATATTACTAGCAAGTATGGGGATCAAACTTAACTTTTCATACAAACTTAAAAATTGCCATCTATTTTGTCTCTTTCAATTTGGAGGAGATATTTAGCAATCCACGAGATAATAATTATTAACTGTTTATGAGATTATAGCAGTACAATGAAATTTTAATGCAAAGTGCAGGTACAGTGTTGCTCATGCTTCGATATTCACAATCACAAGAAGGAAAGGAACAGGGAAAAGCAAGAGAATCAATCCAGGGTTTACGAAAACCAAGGCCAACAACCAAAATGGTGTCGTTTTGCTGGTTTTTACACAGAAAATGTAAGAAGAAAACGACACTTGGGAGTGGTTGCCTCCCTCCCCACAATCCCAAAACAAATTTTCATAGTCTAACTTGTACGAAAACAACACTTACAAGTGATGATGAGCTGAAGCCAATCGATCGATGATCAAATGGTGGGGGAGGCAAATGTCATAATAGGAAGGGATGATCATTGATGAAAATTAAGCTCTTCAAGGATTGTTTTCTAACCATTGATTGATCAAGTTTCCTAAAGAAACATATGAAGATCCACCCTCTGCCACAGCTTTCTGGGCCATTTCACTGATTGCTCTGGCCTTGTTTCTGAATTCACCACCTTGCTCCATCATGGTTTTCACAGCTTTTGTTATATCCTCTGCCCTGACAAAATCTGTGGCACAATCTCTCCTATAATCCAAAGTCAATTCCTCTGCCAATCCCAGGTCCTTCACCAGCTGAAATGCGTTGATATGCTGCTCAGCATATAATGGCCAAGTTATGATCGGCACACCATGCCATAAGGTCTCCAAAGTTGAGTTCCACCCGCAGTGCGATACAAAGGCACCGACTGCTTTATGCGCCAAGACTTCTACTTGAGGTGCCCATCCACATAGCATCCCGATATTTTTAGTCCTCTCCAAGAATCCCTCCGGCAAGACCTCTCCATAGTTGTCGAGATAACTAGCGTGAAGCTGCCCATCGGAGGGTTTCAACCGAACGGACCATAGGAACCGGTGCCCACTCTTCTCGAGCCCGATTGCAATCTCTTTCAGCTGAGCTTCATCGAAACCTCCCCCGCTTCCAAAGCACAAAAACACCACTGATTTTTCAGGCTGGTCATCAAGCCATTTTGAGATCTCGTCGGGCTTAACAGCATCTGATCCTGCCAAACTACTCTTTCCTTTGTGATCAATCAATGGCCCGACATTGAAAATCGGTGGAATATCATTTCTAGCCAAAAGAGCATGAACTACATGAGACTCAACTTCTGAAAACGTGTTCACGATGATGCCATCGGCATCTTTGAACCTCCTTCCATGGTACGCAAAAGTTTCATATCCCTCATCCTTGTGCATTAACGGCAAAACACGGTAAGGCACAGGATTTGCATAGAAAGGGATGATATAGTCAGGGTCTGTGGGTCTAAACTTAGGCTGGCCATTCTCTTCCCTATCTGAAAGGTAAAGCATCGAGCCAAGAAAGGCAGCACCAGAAGTGAAAAATACATGAGAAGGGACCCCGAGTTCTTTTGCAACATCAATAAAGGCTGTGCAAAACAGATCAAAAACAACGCTAGCAATGGGAGCAGGGTCGTTGGCCATCACTTGGTTAACGATAACATCTTTTACGATGGTTTTGTGATCGTTGATGTAGCGAGTAAAAGCATGTTCAACGCACACAGACAAAGCTTCCGCAGAAGGTGGAGGTATGGTCTCAGGAAGTGAAATGAACTTGATTTGTTTATGAACCGAGGCGAGTGATTCGATGTACTTGCTTATGCTCCCAGCAGATGGATTGCTGAGGACAAGAATGGTTATCAAGAAACTGTCATTTCTATCAAGGACCAGCTTTGCAAACTGAACAGATGACACAAGGTGGCCAACTACAGGTGAAGGGATGAACACTAGCTGTGCTTTCTTCATTTTGGAGGTTTTATGGTGATTTTCTGATGCCGCCAACTTATTTGCTAAAGTGATCCATGCTTGCCTTATAATGGCTCAAGATCAAAGCCACAAACCACCACGCGCCACTAGTAGTGCATAACCACAATATATTTTTTACCTTGGAAAAAAAAAACTCCCAAAAAACTTATCTCGAATTACTGCTTCAAGTTTTTCCCAAATTCGAGGAAGATATCTGTTTTTTTTAGCTTTTTCAACCATGGTTTTTAAAAAAATTGTATTTTTTTTTTCATTTTAAAAACTGACGGTTTATTGTTTTTAGATTATTTTGATGTGCTGATGTCAAAAATGATTTTTAAAAAATAAAAAAAATGTCATTTTGATGTATTTCGGCACGAAACACTTTTTGAAAAGCTATAAAAAACTACAGCAACAGCTTTTCCAAACACCCTCTAAGCTGCTAAATTTATGGAATATATATAGCGTTACTTGTAAATTATTTAAGAAAAACGAATCCAATTTTGAAATGTACAGATGTGTTCAAAATTAGTTGACAGTTACATGTGTGGTATCAATGTCAAAACATCAATGAGACGTGTCATATCTGAATATCTATCGTTACGATGCCAAAAGGGTTTGATTAGTTGATAGATACATGTGTGGTATCAATGTGGTGGTGATAATTTTGGTCCCCCATTATCTTTGGAGAGAGGAATAGTAGAGGGTCAATGATTCAAACAAAAAACGTAGAAGTATGCTAGTGGTTTATTGGTATTTGAAAAATAATTGTTTTTATTACTTCAAATTAAACTTATTTTACTGTAAATATTCAAATTATTTTGATATGTTCATATCAAATTGGTAGTTGGGATGTCATTGTTGCAAAATGATAGTTTTGCCTCTAAACATCCATAGACCTTTTCAAGCACTGCTTGCAACTCGGCTTCAGTCTTGAAGTGGAATATCATGAAGCCTGTTCCTGACATTTTCCAATCCACAATGCTTCCAGACTCTAGAAGCTTTGGTGTTGACTGTGTGATAGGGAAGCTTAAAACCTGGAAAGAAACCAAACACGCACCTGTTCCACTGCTCAATGGTGCCTAGCAACACTTCCTCAACGTCTTGGCATATATCATTGTTGTTAAAATAGCGAGTTAACTTGTAAAATCATATGAATTTACGAGTCAACTCATCAAATCTTGTTAACTCGGATAGAAAAATCAATTTAGATCAAACTCGATCAAATTCATATGGAATCATAAAATCAAACCGGATTAATCTGATTTTACGATACCACAATTTTACACTACCTTGCACAACTGTGACCTGCCCTTGTCGGCTTGTCCCGTCGCTCCCCCCCCCGTTCTCTTCTCCCCAGGCTAGCCCCAGCAAACCTGTGACCTGCCCTTGTCGGCTTGTCCCGTCGCTCCCCCCCCCCCCCGTTCTCTTCTCCCCAGGCTAGCCCCAGGGGCCAGGCTACCCCCCTTCTCTCTTCCCAGGCTAGCCCCCCTCCCCTCCCTTTCTCTCTTCCCAGTCCCCACTCCCCAGGCTACCCACCCCTTTTTAAATAAAAAAAATCAAAAAATCAGTATTTTTTAAATACCAAATAATTGTTATATATTTTTAATTTTTTTTAAATAATGTATAAATCTTAACTAATAAAATTTTATAGCTATAATTATATTATATTATATTTAAAAACATTTTACTTATAATTTTATGATTTTTTTACCTACATGATTTTAGTTGTGATTTAAAATTTTTATATGATAAATTTTAAATACTATTTTAAAATCCAAATTCAGAAAAAACAATTCAGAAACATCTTTCAATTCGTGTCAAAATCATAATTTTGCCAACCATGGCATAGAATCTAGTGATGGGAAAAGCTATCTGGATCTTCCTAGGAACGGTTTGGTCGAAAAAGGAGGGATAATGATGGAAAACAGGGTCCAGGGAGGTAGTGATAGTGGTCGGAAAGGTGGGTTGCTCTGGTTAGACTTCCTCTCTCTAGTCGTGGCTAGCACAACTTCTCTCTCCGTTCTCAGACTTTCATTTTGTTTCATTTCTTTCTAAAATTATGTCATTTTACATGCAAAAACCAACCTTGACCAATTTTAAAGGAGTACACGAATACCAAAGAGGCTATACCACCCCACTAAATTATTGTAAGAAACAAAAGGGCAAAAAAAAAGATGATATCTAGACGATGTAGAGTTAGGCAATCACGAGAAGCCTAAGAATATTTGTTTTTCATGTAGCAAAGATGTTCAAAAAGTTGGACAACCAAACCAAAGCCACTATCTGAGAGAGTGTTTGAGAGAGCTGTTGCTGTAATTTTTCATAGCTTTTCAAAAAATATTTCGTACCGAAATACATCAAAATGACTTTTTTTATTTTTTAAAAATTATTTTTGACATCAGCACATCAAAATGATCTAAAAACACTAAACTACCGGCCTTTAAAATAAAATAAAAAAAAAACAACTTTTTTGGAAATCATGGTTGAAAAAGCTAAAACAAACGGCCCTGAATCACCCAAGTAAATCATAACCGAGTAATTTCCCGCACCAACATGGCAAGGAGAGGTGCTTAAACTGTTTTTATTTCAGTTTTGTAAACAATCTACTCAAGGAAAGCATCGAGTATTTAAGTTTCCGGCTCCAATAGATGGATAGCTTCTAGTACCAAAACTGTTCATTCTTTCAATGATATGAAACAGAAAAACCACATCCTTGTTTTCTGTGAAACCTCCTATTTTGCTACGCTTAGTAAATCAGACAAGTGCCA
The DNA here is from genome assembly GCA_025169955.1 of Salix arbutifolia. NCBI lineage: Eukaryota > Viridiplantae > Streptophyta > Magnoliopsida > Malpighiales > Salicaceae > Salix > Salix arbutifolia. The sequence continues at coordinate 567,688 of CM045907.1, forward strand.
ATCAAGCAACAATGACGTGTCATCTGATCTTTCAACAACCATTTACAGAGGGTAAAACTCTTGTTACTTGTACCTAAAAGAAGTATGACAATAAGTCAATAATAGGACTTCTAACCTCCAATGCTACTGCTGCTGCTCATATATCTGCACATACGCCTCAGAGAGCGCAACCATCTGTGGAAGGGTTTCAGAAACATGCAGATCCTGCATCTCATACCTGCAAAACATCGATGGCCAGATATGTTATGTAATTACTACGTTCATTCACGACCATACAAGTGGATTAGAAATAGAATTACCATAGCTCTTCTGACTTCCGCTGCACAAAAACCCTGTAGAGCCCCTCATTAGGTTTTCCATCATGGACAATGTCCGCAATCAAATCATACTTGGAACGCAATCTCTCATTTTCTTTAGGCATTGGCAAAGGAATAAAATCTTTCAATTCCAAGTTCTTCACAGGAAAGTTGACTGTAACAATAACAACAATTAGCAAAGGATAGTGCAAAACCAAACCAGGTTCTAAGTTAATTCACTCTTGGTATCCAGGATTACCCAAGGTAGGATTCTTCTCGATGAAAAAGTTGTTCTTTTTAAATCGCTGCATATGTAGTATTAAATATCGTGGCAATCTGGTGACACGATATTTCATCCGGGCAACACGAGGACGGACAATTTCAGTCACAGTATCACCATCAAATTTCTTCAGTATATTGAACAGAGGAACCTGAAACAATAGCAGGAGTAAAATATGTATTCACCAAGAAGAGGAAATCACAAGTGGGATTTACACAGAAGGAAAAAAAAAGTCTACATAAATAAGCCCACAGACAGCCTGCATTTCTGGGTCAAATTTGATCATCCCATACACTCAGATATAAACTGAAAATTCAAAACTTGTATACTGCAGTTAATTCAGCTTTCATCTAAAGCCCAATTCATTTAAGGTTTTAATTTAACCATATGAGCAAAATATAGACTTGTATGGCAACCAACAAAAGCACTAAACTAGGAGTTGAAGCAGAAATATAAATTAGCACTAAACTGAAGAATAGAAAACTGAATTATGTTATATTTTCCATAGTCAATAGCAAACCCTTGATTGCCAGCGATAATGGAGGCACAAGCTAGAACTTTCACATTTTCCAGTCAATAGCAAACCCATGATTGCCAGCGATAATGGAGGCACAAGCTAGAACTTTCACTTATTTATAGATCTGGCAAAAAAGAAGCAACCAAATGTTCTCTACCTAAATCAGTAGTGTCAAAATTCACTTCTATGGATCTAACCAAGCATCTGTTTTTTGGATCATTTCATTGGGAATAAGCAATAAACATGATACAGTCCTTGAGGCAGAATCTCAATAACACCAACGATATTGCACGATAATGCCAACTAGCTCAGCTAGAGTGTCTGGGCATCATCACTTTAAAAACATATAGATCAAGTTATTAATATTTTCTGGCTAGCTATCACATAATGCATAATTACCTGAGGTATTATATTCTTCTCCATTACATCTTTAAACAAAGGAGGTGGTGGCAAATCCAGTCCAAGCATTAAGAATTGCATTCTAGAAGTTTCCATGAAAATATCATGTTTAGTTCTACCATCAGTAATTCTTTGATCAGAATTTTGGTCATCGGCATTTTGTTTCTTCTCAGTGATAGCTCTGTTAGGGGTCTCTTTAATAACCTCCAACTCACCCTACCAAGTCAAGTTTAGATAAGCACCAATGAGAAATAATATTAATCAGCAAACTGTATAATAAATTAGAAAGCATTGGAACAGTATCTAGCACCTGAAAGCACTCATAAATGATACTGTTATTTTTCTTTGAAGTTCTAAGATTTGCATGCAGGGTATTAAGAAGCCATGCCATGAACTCCACGGGATCAGACTGCTGTCCTATTCGAAACCGTTTCTTGCTAACTTTCATAACAGCCTGGAGAAATTCATGTGGACTCACCTGAAAATTCCCAGAAAATAGATAAGATAATTAAATGAGGTAACACAGGTTGAACATTGGAAAACCATAACTTCATAGAAATAACCAAAGGATCAAACCTGTCCTTTAAAGTTCCGAGCATGCCATATTTTACGTGTGAGTTCTCCAAAGCGTTGAACAAGAGGAGACTTGCAATGCTGATAGTTTTCAGGGATAAGGAAGAAATTCCTTAAGGGTGTAACTCTCATTAGAGACTGAATTGTTACATTCACAAAATCAGTTTCCTTGATGTTATTCAGACCCACCTGAAGGTTAAAATCAAGCAACATAGTTAACATTGTAAAAGGTCCTAAAATATGCATCTTATTGCATAACTAAGTTGGACAAGTCTGCATCTTATTGCATAACTAAGTTGTATCCTGAGCTGCAATTCAGCAATCAGAATGATGAATTGGCAATCACAGTGGGAGAAAAGATGGTTACCATTCCAGGAAGGTAATCAGACCCATCAAGTGCCCTGGACCATTGCCTGTTTTTGTCAAGCTGTCCAACTTGATCCCTGGTAAACCTGCATAGATGATACAAAGTTCCTGAAAGTTAATAAATTTATCCAAGAGAGTTGAAAGGAAATGAAGCCAATAACACCGGAGACAGACGGCAGTGAAGGATAATGGGGTTTGTGACAAGCCAAAACCCTCAAAGACTAACAACATGATAGTTATGCAGGGACTCAAAATATTCAATCTTTATTCATCCATGTCTACCAAAAGGCTATTCCCTTCAAATATAAACTAGGAAAAAATAAAATTAACTAAGGAAAATATCTATTTTCCCAAAAAAGTTCCTACATCAAATAATAACATAAAATCTGAGGCCACGGAAAAAATATGATGCACCACACGCACAATGAGAGTGTGTGTGAGAGAAAGAGAGAGACCTTGGATAGAGAACATGTCGTATGTCATCAAGTGATGGGTCGATAATCTCATATCCATCAGGAAGACAATAAACCTTCTCTGTCCTAAGATTGATGTACACATGGTGTCCTGCTTCAAGACTATGAGTATAAGCATGGGATTTCTTCCCTCTTCCTTGGTAATACTTCCCACAAACTAAACAAGCATACACATTCAAATTTGAAAGAGAAACGGAGCAAAATTTCTCAAAATCAAAATCCAACACCTGCAAAACCCCAAAAAAAGTCATCAAAACATATTTTAAGCATGCAATCACATAAACATAGATAAACCAAAACCCATACATATCATCCAAATAAATGTCTCCTTCAAATATTTATTTAAACAAACACGAACATGACTACACAAATAAGATGCCATGAATGTTTTATGAAGAAAAAAAAAAGCACCTTTTTAATGCGTTTATCTAGACAATGACACAGAACTACACAAACAAGAACCCAAATACATCAACCCAAAAAAATGCATCCTAAGCACATCTATGTACACACACGGACACACAGTTACACAAGCAAAAACCTACGTATATCATCCAGAAAAATGAATCCGATAACACACGTATGCCTACAAACATACAGATAACTAAACATATCATCCAACAGAATGCATCCTTCCACACGTTTAAATACACAGACACACACATAGACTAACAAAAACACAAAATCACAAAAAAAAAAACATATATTATCCAAGAAGACACATGTTTATGCACCTCATATAAACAAAAATCCATGTTATCTCCAAGACAACACAATTAACTACATTTAAACCCGAGACCCACATAAATTATTCACAAAAGATGCAATCCTTACCTGTCGATTAACAGTGTCTAGATATGGGCAATCTTCACGAGGCTCAAATTGACTCTTCCTACTTTCCAAAATATCTCCTTGTCGATACTCATCCTCTTCCTCCTCCTCCTCCTCCTCCTCATCCTCACCATTCTCCGCCGCAACAACTTGTGTATTACTCCCCCCCACCCCACCACCACCACCATTATTTGTTTTCTCCCTTTCAAAGTCATCCTCTTCATCATCCACATCATTGTAAGGAACAAGTGGGTTTCCAGTACCAGAAGCTGAAGACTGCTCATCCATTCTCTGCCTCTTTAAAACACTACCACTTCCTGCACTCACCATATCATCTTCTTCCCTCTTGTTTTTCATTATCTTTTCTTCCTTCACTGTTATAAGACGTTGAAAACGAAAGACAAGCTCAGTTTATGCAGATATACTCAAATCTCAAGATCTAAAGCATCTAAAAATCTAAACTTTAATCAATAAAAATAACATGTCAAGATACACAGCAAAAGGGTTTTCAGGAAAACAACCAACCTTTGAATCAGTGATCTTGAGAACAGCCCCAAATATTTCCGGTGTCAAGACAACTGCTTGTTGCTGCTTGGAGAGAGCTTTGTTAAGCTGACTTCAGGAAAAACGACTTGTCGTTTCTTACCGTTTGAGCCCCCCTCCTGCCCTTGCCATATATATTTTATATATGATAAATGGTACTTTAAGAAAAGCTTACGAAAATCATAAGAGTTTCATAAACTAACCTTTAAATAGATTATTATAATTGTTTTATTTATGATAAAAAAAATACGCGTCAATTAAAACCATTTTTTTCAAAATATTTTTTAAAAAATATCAATGAACATGTTATTGGCTTTTTCAAAAGCCACTATTAATATTATACTTTTTTAATTTAATGATAAAAAATATACCAGACTAGATTGAGTTTTAACTAAGATTAAATATTAAATAATAATAATAATAACAACCAAATGATACATCAGAACAATGTTTTTCCAAAAGTCATTATTTTGCGTAATCTGGTTGTTTTTTATTCATTATAATTTGTTTTTTCATATATTATTGCAATGTATTATAGTTCTAAAACACTATCTATATCATCACTAACTATTTGAATTGAACTCCGTTTTGTACTAAATTGTTTTTTTACAAAAACAAATATATGTTGACGTTTTTTAATATGTTTTTATACATTAAAAAATATAAATTAAATAGATCACGCATACATGTAATTAAATAAATCAAGAATTATTGTATTAATAAACTAAAAAAAACATTATTATTAATAATAAAATAAAATTGAAATAACAAAAAAAACATCAAGATATTTAATCTTAATATTTACTCGGTTGTACTTACTAAGTTTGTGTAATAAAATTAATATTTTATTTTATCAAATGATAATAAAAATAGAAACACATTAAATTAATTGAATAAAAACTATTATGCAAGGCTATATATTTAAAAATGTTGTTTGAAAATAAGTATTTTTTATTTAAAAATAAAGTTTACCTATATAAAATTTTAAATGAATTAAAATAATATATCCAAAACTAAATACACACAACACCAAAAAAAATCTCTATTAGAAAAAATCTAAATTATAAATGAAAATCATAAAGGAGGGATATTAATTGAACTGTAAGTTTAAAAATTATTTAAGAAAAAATACATTCAAATAAGATATCAATTACAAAAAAATAAAATTAAAAGAAAAAAAATAGTTCGAGTATTATAGTTTAACTCGTCAAATATGTACTCAGTAACATAGACTGAATCGAATTCAATAAATTTTCTTTGTATTTAACTCTTAAGAAAAGCTCAAAAATAAATAAGGTTATCGGGCCTATGGCCCAAAGCACATGAGTCAGTACAAGAAGAAGCTTAAGCGCGTCGGTAGACCTTCAAGTGAGATTTCAAGCCCAAAACGTCCTGGGTAATGAATGTAATCCTGTAATCCAATCAGAATAGAGGAAGTCGTGAGTGTGTGCATAATGCTCCACGGACAACTATATCAAGTCCTTGATTATTTAATGGCATCAAATCACTTGTCATCTAGATGATTGCCAAGATTTTATTTTATTTTATTTGAAGAAACTCCACTTTCTAATAAATATATTTTGAGAGTCTAGATAAATGAGTAAAACTCTGGTTGTTCAAGTTCTTACAAAAGATACACGTCCTAATTCAAACTCAAAACTTGTTGTGCAGATTCAAGTCATTTGTCATTACGTCACACCTCTTGAAAACTAGATGATTGCAAGATGCTCAAGCTTATTCAAAATCAACTCTGAAATTAAGTTTGAGTGTCAAGATAATTATCTTGCAATTATCCCCTTTCAAAATCAAGATTGCAAGACTTGAGTTTTGAGTTCTGATTTGTTGCAATTACCTTACCTTACATTAAGATTATTTTTATTAGTTATTTCAGCAATTAAAACTTCTTGTTAAGCTGTACAGTACTAAAAGGCTTATATATAGTTATAGTTATAGTTATCTTAATCAATGAGAAATAGAGTATTAAACTTGATCTGAAATTTTATCTAAAACTAACCTAACCAAAAAATAAAATAGAGATAGAGAATAATATAAATTATATATTTGCCCTTACCTACCAGTTTAAATTTCTAGGTAATATGGTTTCATGACATGATATTAGAGTCTTGTTGATCTTAATTGTTATGAGTCTGAATCTCACTAACATCATCTTATTTGATATAAATTAAGCACAAGTTAGTATGAGTTTGTGCAAGTTTTAAATCCAAAAATCTTTCACTTAAGGGAGTGTTTTAGAGAATAATATAAATCATATCATTTGGTTTCTTCTAACAGCTTAAACTTTCAAGTGAGACTAATGTCATTAATTAATGCTTCAATGTTTTATTCATTACTTAACTTAAATACAAAGAGACTATATATATATATATATATATATATATATATATATATATATATATATATATGCTAAAACAAATAGAGTATTCTGCTTTTTATAAATAATAAAACAAAATAACTCTATTATCTTAACATTTTCCCTCAGACTTACGATGCGGCAACTACGAGTATCAAGAGTTGTCAAGTAGAAAAAGAAATTGGGAAATAATTCATGAGGATTAATGGTTAAATTCAGATAGTAAATGTCGGACCTACAAGTAGGCGAACATTTAAATATCTAGAAACGATAAAAAAATTCCCAGGATTATTTTGAGCGGTGTCCGATTTTTTGTGAACCGGTCTATATTGAAAAATCGTGAAATTAATTCATGAGAATTAATGGTTATATTCAGATAGTAAATGTCAAACATACAAGTAGGCTAGCATTTAAATATCTAGAAATAACCAAAAAAATTCCCAGGATTATTTTGAGCGGTGTCCGATTTTTTGTGAACCGGTTTATATTAAAAAATCGTGAAATTAATTCATGAGAATTCATGGTTAAATTCAAATAGTAAATGTCGAATCTACAAGTAGGCTAGCATTTAAATATCTAGAAATAACCAAAAAAATTCTCAGGATTATTCTGAGCGGTGAATGATTCTTTTTTTAATCGGAACATTTTTTACGAGGTATAAAATTACGGAAAACTCATCCATGATAGATGATCCTTTTAAAGCATCTACATGGATCTTTTATTTGGGTTCACAAGCTCATAATAAATTTTCAAAAATTATATTTATTCACATGAATAAATACAGCTCATCAAAACATTGAAAATGACATCAAAATGCACAATGCAACTTACCTCGAGTAAGGCGTACTAGGAGTGCTAAAACCTAACTAGTCCTCTACCCTTGAATCTCTGACCAGAACAATGCAACCGGGTTTTCCTAGCGACCCTCAACAGCCAGGTGGTGACTCCTCAATACTCCCTTTACGAGACAAATCCTCCCGTGACGCCACGCGGCAACATGCGACACTACTGGTGGAGCTCCTGGTGTGGAGGAGAGACTGTCAGTGCTAAGGGGGATAACACAAGGTGATCAGTGAGCTTGCTAGAGGAGTGAGAGATGGTTGTCGACGTTGCCAAAAGGAGAGAGAACTAACGCTGCGAAAGAGGGAGAAAGTTGTCGACGGTGATTCTGTTGGAGTCGAGGAAAGGCAAGAGTGGTTGTCACTGGTTTTTATGCTCGTGTGCAAGTTTTGTTTCAGTCATTGCGTCCTCTGCAATTTTTCATTGTGTTATCGTCTTTCTCCCATTGTAATTCTCTCCTTCTATTTTTTCTTCTCCTCGTCACTGTGTATCTTTTTTTCACTGTTTCTGCATGTAGCTTTTGACCCTCCAAAACCAAGATCAGTGCTTGACAAAACCAAAGATAAAAATCAGCGAAAACAAAATGGAAGGATGGCATGATTTTTCGAAACCTTTTCCAGCACCTCCTGATGTTAAAACGAAGTGTTTTGAGCGACCCAAAAGAGTGACATACTGGGCATAGGCCGAGCACAAAGCACGAGATATATTCCAAGCCCAAGATATGATGGGCTGCTAATCCAAACACCCTGGTGTCTCCGGGCCCATAAAGCCACCCATGCCCCCGACCTAGGATGGATTCACTTTCTTCTGTGGTACCTCCTATGTTAATACCTCCGCCTAGAAGATAATGACAGCATTTGTGATGGTGGGACTTGATCAGATTTGAACTGTTATTTTCAATTTAATTTAACATCTCATCGCAATTTTTGGGTAAAATTAAGGTTCATAATATGAATGTGGATTAAAAAAATATAGTCATATCAAACATTTAAAATGTCGTTCACACGAGAACAAAAACCCCACTTTTTAAACAGATGTATAATCTTTTCTACTGTTTCCAATATATTTTTTTAAAAAAGAAAATCTTATGGCCAACCCTTATAATAAAGTAGTCTGAAAAAAATCATCAATGTTAAAATTAGGAGTATTAATATTAGAATAAGAAATTACTGGCACCTCGAATATTCACTTATAATAAAGTCAAGAATGTCATATTTTTTTAATATAATACTTCTTCCCTTTATTTTATTTATTTATTTATTTATTGCCATTACTATTAAAAACAATTCTAATTCTAAACTAGTTTGGCCACTGCTGATCAAAGTCAAACAACTTCAATTAATTCACGCTGGCCAACCCTTCCCAACGTGAATTAATTCACGCTGACTCAATTTAAGCTTGCCTTCCCAGCGTGAATTAATGCATCCATGCTAAGTTTTATTATTATTATTATTATTGCTATTACTACTACGTAAATATTTATTTATTTAATACTCTGTACACAGAAAATATGACAAAAAAAATTAAATGCTATTTTTTATGTGTGATAAAATACTTAAAAAAAACATTGTAATATTATAAAAAAAAATGCTTTTCACAAAAAAATCTAAAACTTTATTTTATTTACTCTATAACAATTTTACAAAACTAATTAGGACTTTGCTAAAATTAAAAGATCATTTGAGCTAATATTTCTCAATTTTCAATCATTTATTTTTTTATAGAGTTAGAGTTGTAAATGTTTTATGTTCATCGATACTAGTATAATGCATATACCTAACACTCATATAATATTTATAAATACTATAGAGCTGACAGTAATTTTGGTTGTATATTTTTTTGCATCAAAGCTAGAGATATCACATATTTTCTTAATGTAATATTTACAAAAATAATATTTGTAATCTAAATATTAGCTAGTTGCTTCAGATTAGAGCTCAGAAGTAAAGTAAGGAAATCATAATTGATCTTGTCAGCTTCTATCTCTAACTTAGCTAAGTTAGACTGCTGTAACTTGAAAAATCCTTGGTTCTCACTATAGATGCAGAACAAAAGCATTATTATAATTAATCTATAAAAAGAGTTTGAAGAACAGAACTGGAAGGTCATCAAAGTTTTTGGTCCCCGAAAACTGCAGAAGATACAATGAATGAAGAGATCAGGAAAGGGAGCGATGCAGTCGAAATTATAAGCATTCTAGAAAGTTTTCATTACTTTCCTGTAAAGTTTGGTGAACGAACAAGTAAAGTGATGGGGCTACTCTTTATTGACTTGAAGATAATTTACGACACCAGTTTTAGGGAACCCTAGGCCTTCCTATTTCGTCATTTGTGAACTACATTTTCCGGTTTCCTCCCACGTGAAATTGTATTTTCATGGCAGGCACAGTTTTAAAGAATGGAAAATTGATCATTTTTGGTAATCACGTTTTAAATCTAAACCCCAAATCACATCTATTGAATCCGTTCTTAACTTGTGGGATTTATATATATATAAAAAATACATGGCTAGTTTAGTTTGACAAGATAGATTCATTGAATTAATCAATGATTTTATTAGATTTTATTTTGATTTATTTTATTTTAAATGACTTTATTTCAGTTTTAATATCAATATTATTATAAATAAAATTATACAAAGCTTGATACATATGTTCAGCTTTGATCATGTGAGGGTGTTGGAATCTTTTAAACGCAGGACCTCATCTATGTGAGCTACTTGGTTTTACCGCTAAGCCATATCTTATTGTTTTTATTCTATCAACTAAGCATCTGGTCTTAATTATCTTACAATAAGTTAATATATTATACTAAATGGAAAAACTCATTTTTAATAATAATAATAATAATAATAATAATAATAATAATAATAATAATAATAATTTGATAGGTGCTCATGGCCCATGAGAACAACTCCAATGCAAAATATTATTTTAGAAAGCTAAATTGATAAAATAGCTTGTGGAATAGTGCAAATATAGTTATTCCTCTTTTGTTCACATTTCATGTTTCCAGGATCTAGTCTGCCAGTCCAAATAGCTGGGGAAAGAGAAATTGTGCCTTGCAAATTACCTGAAAGGGAGGAGGGAAGAAGCCAGCAGCATGCATGTATATATAATCGATTAACCTATCTAATTCCTGAGAGTCGCTAATTTGTCAAGCTCCAAGCTAGCAAGCTAATCAAAATATATAATTATCCGAGCATTTAAACTGATATCAATAATCAATTAATTTAATACAAAAAAAACAAATCTACAACAAAATTTAAAGATTAGAATTTTATATTTACCAACTAAAAAATTGTTTGTAGGTCAAATAATTAATCAATTTACTATATAAAAAAACTCAATGCAACGCATGCGGGCTAGCCAACTCGTTCTAATTCTAAACCAGTTTGGCCACTGCTGATCAAACAACTTCAATTAATTCACGCTGGCCGTAATTAGGTTTGCCTTCCCAGCGTGAATTAATGCATGCAGGCTAAGTGATTTTAAAGAAATAATAATATTATTTTCATATATTTTTAAATAAAAAATATTTTTAAAAATAAACTTAACTACTCTTTCAAACACTATATAAACTACTTGATTTTACCGCTAAAGCATATCTAATTGTTTTTAGGCTATCAACTAAGCATCTGGTCAAAATTATCTTGCAATAAGTTAATATATTATACTAAATGGCAAAACTCATTTATAATAATAATAATATTATTAATATTAATAATTTGTTAGGTACTCATGGGTCCATTCATTAGTTGATGATAATGGATATCTATAGATCAAATGTCATAATATTTATTTATTATTTATTGAATAAAAAAATCTAGATATTTATAACTATCTATGGTTTTTTTTGGTATTTATACAAGTATTAATTATCTATTATTATTTATTATTTAAAAATAAAACAGTGTGAGAGAGAGTATTTAAAGAAGATATATGTATATTAAATGATAAGATTATATAAATATGTTTTTGTGTGTGTTTTATGTTAATATAGGGGTGTGTGTGTGTAATATTGTATTAAAAAAAACCTTATACGAATATATCTATATGATAAGAATATATAAATTAAATCTTCTAATGATATAATCTCTTTATTAAAATTAGTTTTTAATGTTTTAATTTACATATAAACCACTAAATAATAATAAAAAAAAAGTTGAAAACCAGGTTATAACCTCCTATATAAACTCTAGAGGTGGTAGATTCTCTTGTGAATAATCAAACACAAGAGAGTAGAGAATGGAAGTTCAAATCATCTCTAAAGGAATCCTGAAACCTTCCTCTTCCACTCCGCAACATCGAAGAACCTATAAGCTTTCTATCCTTGACCAGTTAGCTCCTCCTCTTTACATCCCCATCATCCTCTTTTACTCACCTCTCAATGAAAATTTCTGCAAAAACTCTGATCATCTGAAAGAGTCTTTCTCACGGACATTAACTCACTTTTACCCTTTTGCTGGACGTGTAAAAGATGATTTTTTAATTGACTGCAATGATGATGGTGCTACATTTATCGAAGCTCAAGTATCTGGTGACATGTCCATGGTAATTGAGCAAGCAGACATAAATCAGCAGCAACAGCTACTACCATGTAACCCATATGCAAAGTTATCCAAGCTAAGCACCGATCAGGTAACACTAGCAGTTCAAGTTAATTACTTCAATTGTGGTGGGATGGCAATTAGTATCTGTATTTGGCATGGTGTAGCTGATGGGTCAGCTCTAGCAACCTTTGTTAAGAGCTGGGCTGCGATTAGTCGTGATCCCAGTAATGTTCTCGACGAGGTGATTTTTGACTCCACGACACTCTTCCCTCCACAAGATTTATCAAGCTTCTCTTTGCACAATTTCATGAAAAAGGACGTGTTAAGTGAAATCATGACGAAAAGGTTCTTGTTTGATGGTTCCAAAGTAGCTGCTCTAAGGGATGAAGTAGGAAATGGACCATCTTTGGATCGCCCGACTCGTTTCATAGCTGTCTCATCTCTTATTTTGGCGGCCATGATTGCCGTAACTAGAGAAAATGAAGCTGATCAGCAGATAAGTGCTGCAACCATTGCCGTTGATCTGCGGGGGAGACTGAAACCACCGGTGCCAAAACAATCTATTGGAAACATTTTCCAGGTGGCCATAGCTAATTGGCAGAGTGAAAGTAATGTTCTGAACTATAATAGTCTAGCAGGAAAACTAGATGAGTCGATAAGGAAGATGAATGATGAATATATTAGGAAGTTTCATGCTGGTGGTGGGTACTTTAATTTCATCAAAAGAGTCGGGGAGGAAGCTATGAAAGGTTCAAATAAGATGGTGTTTAGTTTCAGTAGTTGGTGCAAGTTCCCTTTTTATGAAGCTGATTTTGGGTGGGGAAAGCCTATTCAGTTAAGTCCTGCCTTGCAGCTTAATAGGGTTGCCATTTTTTTAGACACGGCAGATGGTGAGGGAATAGAAGCGTGGATTTCACTGTCCAAGAAAGACATGGTAATGTTTGAGCAACACCCTGGAATCTTAACCTATGCTTCTTTCAATCCAAGCATATAAGCTTCAAGTGTTCCGGTTGAGGTTTTCTATTTTTACTTGTCGAGAGGCTCTTCGGTTCTTGAACTATACAATAAAAGTAACTTGCTTTTGGGACTGGTGGCGTTTGTCACACCAATCCTATAAGATTTATGAGTTACGTTTCAAGAATACAAGACTTGTGTTGAAGATGGAAATCCTACTGTATTAAGATTATTTTGGTGTTTTAATAAACAGAAGTCTCACTTTATACCATTTGATATTGAATTGATTTTAAATTTGTTCTTTTATTATATAATTAAAAAATATAATTGAGCCCATTGAAATTCATAAACCATGTCACAAATTTAGTATGTTTAATCGGGGTTAACCAAAATTGATCAGAAATCTCGTGGTCTCAAAGTTTTTTTTTTAAAAAAAGAAAAAGATGTTAGCTTTAATTCTTTTTAATAGTACTATCTATATGAATATCTGAAATCAAAATAAATATTAATATCTAAATTCCTTGCTCATAGCTAATGAACTAAATATTGATATAGAGAAGCCAAGTGCGGGACTGTAAAGATGGAGAAAAAGGAAGAAAACTTGAGTGCAGGTGGCATTAAGTAAAACCCCGCTTTTAAAACAAATATACAATCTTTTCTACTGTTTCCAATTTTATTTTATTTTTTTTAAAAGAAAATCCTATGGCCAACCCTTGTAATAAAGTAGTCTGTATAAAAAATCATCAATGTTAAAATTAGGAGTATTAATATTAGAATAATAAATTATTGGCACCTCAAATATTATAATAAAGTCAAGCATATCATATTTTTTTCATATAAAACTTCTTATGATTATTACGTTATCATTATTTATTATTACGTATTTATTTATTTATTTAATACTCTATACACAGAACAATTACCCAAAAAAATGTTTATATGTGAATTTTCCCAAAATTAAAAGACTTTTTGTGCAAAAATTTCTGAATTTTCAAAGAAAAAGACATCAGAGTAGTAAGAGTTTATTGATCAATATCAATATTGAATATATATATTTTATATGAAAGGAAATCATTCAAGCACTGCCTAACCGACTAGTTTAAGAAATCTCCCATATTTCAGGTCCTACACTGGAGCCCCAGTTATACGTCTGTTTGTTCAACGAGAAACCAACCTTACAATATTAGAGACAACTGCTTCAAGTTACCAAAGGCACCATCTAGATGAGGAGAACTGGGATGCCTATAAAACAAATTTTCTAAAAAGATTGAGGGTCATTTAAGGTAGAGGTAATATCGTGCTTAGCTATAGATAGTACAAGTAAGAATTCATGATGGCAGATATCAAACAACCAAAAGACAAAATCGTGATTTTCAGACAGGAGCAATGTGGTTCAGTTGAGTTCAGTTTAGGTGGTGTTTTTTTCAGTGGTCCTGTGGTTGCTATGGTGCGCCGGGGAGTGCACAAGGTGAGGTGTAGAAATGAAGAGGGGGTCAGAGGGAGGGACTCCCAAACCTGGAAGCTTAACTTCTTTGACAAGGCCTCCATATCTCTATCTTTGGCTGCTCTCCAAGTTCAGATCAGGGCATGACTTTGATTATAAGGGCGAACGACCTGTCTTCTCCTAAAATCTCGGGGTCCAAAGGCTAACAAGGGAACCAGGATTTTTTTTTAAATCTTAAGTTCTGCATAACATGAATCGATACAAAAGTCTAGCTTGGAGAGCATACCCTTTGACTACTGAAAATGGAGCATCCTACCTTGTTTTTTTTTTTTTTTTGACAGTTTCAACAAAGCTATCTCATTGATTCATGGTGTTTTACAATTTATTTATTTATTTATTTATTTTAAAAATAAGGCACCATGTACATTCAGATCATGCCCTCTTGACCAATTTCCTTTTCTTTTTCTTTTTCCCTGAAGTCTAGTAATGCATCACGAACAAATTTTTTAGCCCCCTTCGTAGACCGAGATATATATATATATATATATATATATATATATATATATATATATAATAGGTTGTGAAGTTGTCGGATTGATCACTTAACAAACGCATGAAAAGGTTTGAAGAATTGGATCATATAAATATGGATAAAAATAGAGACTATTTTAGAAATATAAAAAATAATAAAGGAATTAAATACAAAATTAAAAGTATAAAGACCAAAATGAAAAAAAAAATATCAATAATTTCAATCAAATTACAAAATTGAACAAATGAAAACCTTTGTACCAAAAATATTAAGGGCTTTAAAACCAATCTGGAAATGTTACGTGAGGTAATTAAACCTGTTTCCCCCACATAATTTAGTTTTAAGTTAATAGAGTAGAAAGTGAAACTTCTGTATATGAAAACACCAAAGTAATCTTAATGCAATAGGATTTACATCTTCAACACAATTCTTGTATTCTTAAAACGTAACTCATAAATCTTATAGGATTGGCGTGACATGACGCCACCAGTCCCAAAAGCAAGCTACTTTTATTGTATAGTTTAAAAACTAATGAGTCCTTTGACAAATAAAAATAGAAAACCTCAATCGAAACACTTGAAGCTTATATGCTTGGACTGAAAGAAGCATAGGTTAATATTCCAGGGTGTTGCTCAAACATTACCATGTCTTCCTTGGACAGTGAAATCCACACTTCTATTCCCTCATAATCTGCCGTGTCTAAAAAAATGGCAACCCTGTTAAGCTGCAAGGGAGGACTCAACCGAATAGGCCTTCCCCACCCAAAATCAGCTTCATAAAATGGAAACTTGCACCAACTACTTAAACCAAACACCATCATATTCGAACCTTTCATAGCTTCCTCCCCGGCTCTTTTGATGAAGTTAAAGTAACCACCACCAGCATGAAACTTCCTAATATATTCATCATTCATCTTCCTTATCGACTCCTCTAGTTTTCCTGCTAGACTATTATAGTTCAGTATACTATCACTCTGCCAATTTGCTATGGCCACCTGAAAAATGTTTCCAATAGATTGTTCTGGCACTGGTGGTTTCAATCTCCTCCGCAGATCAACGGCAATGGTTGCAGCACTTATCTGCTGACTAGCTTTATTTTCTCTGGTTACGGTCATCATGGCTGCCAAAATAAGAGCTGAAACAGCTATAAAACGAGTTGGGCGATCCAAAGATGGTCCATTTCCTACTTCATCCCTTAGAGCAGCTACCTTAGAACCATCAAACAAGAACCTTTTTGTCATGATTTCACTTAACATATCCTCCTTTACAAAATTGTGCAAAGAGAAGCTTGATAAATCCTGTGGAGGGAAGAGCGTTGTGCAGTCAAAAATCACCTCGTCGATAACATTATTGGGATCACGAGTAATCGCAGCCCAACTTTTAACAAAGGTTGCTAGAGTTGACCCATCAGCAACAGCATGCCAAATGCAGATGCTAATTGCCATCCCACCACAATTGAAGTAATTGACTTGAACTGCTAGAGTTACTTGATCAGTGCTTAACTTCGATAACTTTGCATATGGGCTACATGGTAGTAGCTGGTTCTGCTGATTTATGTTTGCTTGCTCAATTACCATGGACATGTCACCAGATACTTGAGCTTCAATAAACGCAGCACCGTCATCATTGCAGTCAATTGAAAAATCATCCTTTACACGTCCAGCAAAAGGATAAAAGTGAGTTAATGTTTGTGAGAAAGACTCTTTTAGATGATCAGAGTTTTTGCAGAAATTTTCCCTCGACGGTGAGTAAAAAAGGATGATGGGGATGTAAAGAGGAGGAGCTAACTGGTCAAGGATAGAAAGCTTATATGTTCTTCGATGTTGCGAAGTGGAAGAAGAAGGTTTCAGGATTTCTTTAGAGATGATTTGAACTTCCATTTTCGACTTTCTTATGTTTGATTACTCACAAGAGAAACTACCAACACTAGAGTTTATATAGGAGGCTATAACCTTGTTTTCAACTTTTTTTAAAATATTATTTAGTTGTTTATATATAAATTAAAACATTGAAAACTAATTATAATAAAGAGATTATATTTCCATAAGTAGTGTCGTATTATAGAGATTTTATTGACTAGTTAGGTTACTAGGTAACAAAATATTAGGTTACAATCTATTTAAGATTGTATATAATTAGGCTAGATGCCATGCATCTATTTTATTTTCTTAAGATTTTTGTGATGTATGGTGCGACGTATTGACAGGAGCATGGACCACATGATGATCTGATCCTTAAAGTTACTTAGGTAGATCCATTCAAAAGTTATATGATGGCTTCTCCACTACTCCAAGTCGGAAACGACATACCATGAATCCAGATTCCATCAATAAAATCTCAAACAGTGTCTCCACTTCCGAACCCTTTACGCGGTTTGTTGATTGAGCTTTCATACGTCAATCAATCCTCTCTCTTTTTTTCCGACCACAGCCGCCACCACCGACATCAACTGAGTTTTTCATTTTCAAAGAAATAGGCGCCCACGACATCTGCCGATTTTTTTCTATTACCATAGGAGTTTAGTTCAGGTTTTAGTTTTCTTTATATCTTAATTAATTTTATAAATATTAAGATAACTTAATAATTATATAAAACTCTAGTGATTATCATATTAATAACAATAAAATTAGAATCTGAGATTATATAAGAATAAATTCCTGAAGTATACAGCTAGACCGGTTCCACATCTGGCTATTTTTCACGAGGCATCTTACGGTGTGCCGCTTCGCGGCTCCGATAATGTTCGGTTCCGTGTGCCGAAACAATTGTTTTTGTGGTTATATCCATATGGGTGTAACCAAGCCCGATCACTACTTGGATTTTGAATCAAGCCCAGATACTTGGCCGGAGTTTAATTCTAAACTTTTTAAGTCTAGAACTATACATCCATGAATATTCCAAATTCCACGATAAAATTTAATCAACTCTCTTCTCCTTTTCCCTCTCCTGTTTCTTATAATTCTTGTTTTTGATATCTTCTAATTTTAGTTCTAATAGTCCAGAGCTGAGAATAATGATTGAAATTGTGAAATATTTAAAGGGATATTTGTAGGGAAAAAAACTCAATTTGGTAATTGATAGAGTTGCATTGCTAGGATCTGAATATTCAGATTTTTCTATTGAAAAACGGAGCTGCATGGCTTTGATCACCATGCAACGACGAGTGTCTTGAACCACACCCATCATTCTCTTCTGCCTGTAGTAGTAACTCTTTTTCAATGACAATCCAGACAATTGCTGTCGTGTTCCCTCCCGCCATCATTAAGGCCCCTCGTCCCACCAGACAATGTCTTCGGAAAGTTGAGCCAGTTACCCCCACAAATCATCCATGTAAAGCAATATCGTATTTTAAAACTTAAATGAGAGTCAGCAAGAGATGCAGACCAGAACCGGTGCAAAGAGTGCTGCTACGAGAAAGAACAGGACAGAAACGGGAGTTGAAGTGGAAAGCTTTGGCCAACTTTGAACGCAAAAGCAAAGGGAGAAAAGAATGCTCTGATGGGAGAACGATGATCCAGGAGAAATAAATGAAGTGCTCAATTTAAGCTAATGGTGGATTCATTGACCGGCAATTATGAAAATGAAAATCTAGCTGAAAATTTGTAAATCCTCTCTTCATTGTTCAAATGATCAGTCTCAAATTGGAGTCTTAAATAAGACAATAAAAAGAAGATATGCTAAACATCAAAAGCATATTCCAACTTGTGAAACAATTATACGGAAGCTGCAACTTGAAGGTAAAAGTAGCTCTTAGTTTTGAGTTGGCAGCCAATCCTTACGAATTTCGAAGGTGTAGTTGATCTCCAAGTAGCGCTTGTTATCGTCATCGACGAACTGGAGACAGCGAAAGAAGAATATAAACCAAATCAGTAGCAGCTTGGGCAAACCAGAAATTCTATGGATATAATAATTTATCTGTAAAATTTAATGTCTAAACGCTGGATGACCCACAAATTTAAATTTTCGCTTGTATAATTTATGGCACACATGACTCCAGAACTACTTGATTGGAACATTACTCTGCATGTCAATTCGAAGCAGATTAAGTTAGGCCTTGCTGGATGCTCTGAAACAATAACCAAAGTGTAGGGACTTTAAATGGTAATGGATTTATACATTGTTTTCGGACAATGTTTTTTTAAAATTTTTATTTTTTACTTGAAATTAAATTAATTTTTTATGTTTTTAGATTATTTTGATGTAAAAAAAACAATTTTTAACATGCTTCCAAAAAACCCAAGCATGTTTGAAATTATTTGAATTTTAGCCTTTTTTTCTAAATCATGCTCTTGAATGTAGGTGCCCCATATGTACTGTCACATGAATCAGCATAAAAGATGAAAAAGACTGAACATGATGTGCATATTCATTTGCAAATGCCTTCTAAAACCTTCAAATGAAATCTATGGAGCCCATAACATTTCAAATTCAACAAGTATCATTGAGAAAAGGTGCTAGGGTGAACATATTTTGAGCCCGTCCGCATATCTGTTGCGTGAAAACATAGAATATCGAAGGGCTAAAAAAAAGGAAAACTGGTGGAACTTACTTTCGTTTTAGCAGAATATGATCCCCTAGCAAAAATACCAGATGGAGTGGTTTCTTCGGGCATTTCATGAGTGTTGTAAGGTTCTGCCTGGGGACTAAAGGTTCCGATCATCTCCTTCGAGCTATCAACTGTGATGAAAAATCATCACGAGGGCAACTCATTATTTCAAAGACAATATTTAATGATTAACTTTTGCAAAAAATATCCAATTGCCATAAGATTTTTTTTTTTTTTAAATGTTGGAAACAGTACAAAAAATTGTATAACTGTTTTAAAAAGTGGGGTTTTTTGTTCTCGTGTGAACAACATTGTAAATGTTTGATATGACGATACTTTTTTAATCCAAATTCATCTCATGAACCTTGATTTTACCCAAAAGCTGTGATGAAATGTTAAATTAAATTAAAAATAACAGTTCAAATTTGATTGAGTCCCACCATCACAAATGTTGTCATTAGTTTCTAGGAGGAGGTATTAACGTAGGAGGCATCACAGGAAAGTGAATCCATCTCCGATTAAATCAAAACTATTTTCGTCCATCTATCTCCGAGAGGTGCGAGAACACTGCTTCCATCCATCTATCTCTTCGTTCTTGTAATTTGTTTTCCTCTCAACCAGTATGTAAATATTCCACGGTTGACACAATGGAGCAGGGGTTATACTTGATGCCACCTGCACTCAAGTTTTCTTCCTTTTTTTTTCCACCATTACATTCCCGCACTTGGTTTTTCTATATCAATATTTAATCCATTAACTATGAGTAAGGAATTTAGATATTAATATTTATTTGGATTCCATGTATGCATATAGATAATACTATTAAAAAAGAATTAAAGCTAAGATGAGACCATGGCATTTCTGATCAATTTCGGTTAACCCGGATTAAACATATTAAATGTGTGACATGGTTTATGAATTTCAGTGGATTCAATTAGATTTTTTAATTATATAATAAAAGAACAAATTTAAATTCAATATCAAATGATATAAAGTGAGAGTTCTGTATGAAAACACCAAAACAATCTTAATACAGTAGGATTTCAATCTTTAACACAAGTCTTGTATTCTTGAAACGTAACTCAGATATCTTATAGGATTGGTGTGACAGACGCCACCAGCCCCAAAAGCAAAGCTACTTTTATTGTATAGTTCAAGAACCAAGGAGTCTCTTGAAGCTTATATGCTTGGACTGAAAGAAGCATAGGTACAAATTCCAGGGTTTTGTTCAAACATTACCATGTCTTCCTTGGACAGTGAAATCCATGCTTGTATTCCCTCACCATCTGCCGTGTCTAAAAAAATAGCAACCCTGTTAAGCTTCAAGGCAGGACTCAACCAAATAGGCTTTTCCCACCCAAAATCAGCTTCATAAAATGGGAACTTACACCAGCTACTGAAACCGAACACCACCATATTCGAACCTTTCATAACTTCCTCTCTAGCTCTTTTGATGAAGTTAAAGTACCCACCACCAGCATGAAACTTCCTAATATATTCATCATTCATCTTCCTTATCGACTCATCTAGTTTTCCTGCTAGACTGTTATAGTTCAGCGCATTACTTTCACTCTCTGGCCAATTCGCTATGGCAACCTGGAAAATGTTTCCAATAGATTGTTTTGGCACTGGTGGTTTCAGTCTCCTCCGCAGATCGACGGCAATGGTTGCAGCACTTATCTGTTGACCAGCTTCATTTTCTCTGGTTACGGTCATCATGGCCGCCAAAATAAGAGATGAAACAGCTATGAAACGAGTCGGGCGATCCAAAGATGGTCCATTTCCTACCTCATCCCTTAGAGCAGCTACCTTGGAACCATCAAACAAGAACCGTTTCGTCACAATTTCACTTAACACTTCCTCTTTCATGAAATTGTGCAAAGAGAAGCTTGATAAATCTTGTGGAGGGAAGAGTGTCGTGCAGTCATAAATCACCTCGTCGAGAACATTATTGGGATCACGAGTAATGGCAGCCCAGCTCCTAACAAAGGTTGCTAGAGCTGACCCATCAGCTACAGCATGCCAAATGCAGATACTAATTGCCATCCCACCACAATTGAAGTAATTGACTTGAACTGCTAGGGTTACCTGATCGGTGCTTAGCTTGGATATCTTTGCATATGGGCTACATGGTAGGAGCTGTTGCTGCTGATTTATGTTTGCTTGCTCAATTACCATGGACATGTCACTAGATACTCGAGCTTCAATAAACTCTGCACCGTCATCATTGCACTCAATTGAAAGATCATCCCTTACACGTCCAGCAAAAGGGTAGAAGTGAGTTAATGCTCGTGAGAAAGACTCTTTCAGATGATCAGAGTTTTTGCAGAAATTTTCACAGGGCGGTGAGTAAAAAAGGATGATGGGGATGTAAATAGGAGGAGCTAACTGGTCAAGGACAGAAAGCTTATAGGTTCTTCGATGTTGCGGAGTGGAAGAAGAAGGTTTTAGGATTTCTTTAGAAATGATCTCAACTTCCATTTTCTACTTTCTTGTGTATGATTATTCACAAGAGAATCTACCAACACTAGAGTTTATATAGGAGGCTATAACCTTGTTTTCAACTTTTTTAAAATATTATTTAGTGGTTCACATGCAAATTAAAAACTAATTTTAATAAAGAGATTATTAAAATGAAAGGCATGGTTTTAATATTCTTTGCATCGCATTGACTATAAAAAATCGGGTTTTAGGGTGTGAAGCCTAGACAGTGAGAGATAAAAAGAAACTTTGCAAATTACACGGCTACTTTATTTCCATTAATCGATATTGCATACTGCCAATTATTTAAATTGTTAAAAAGAAAAACAAACGTGGGGCTTTAAGGGAAGGGAAACGTAATGGCCTATAGGATACTAATTTTTACTCCATTGTAATGGTAGATACATTATTTGCTTGATATGGTTGGCTAATTAAATGATAAGAATGCTCAGGGCACTTTACATGCCCGGAGGGTCACATGTCCATAACACTAGAGTTGGAAGTAGTCTTTGGTTGAATATACACCAACACTAAAGTTATAAGTATTTATAGTTAAATATTTATTAATGTCAAATTTAAAAATATTATAATCGAAATATTGATAGCATAAAAACAACAATTATTAATAATTTAAAGCAGTTTATATCATATGCACACTCGTGACTAGTTAGGTTACTAGGTAACAAAATATTAGGTTACATGTCATGCATCCATTTTATTTTTTTTAAGATTTTTGTGATGTATGGGGCGACGTATTAGCAGGAGCATGGACCGCATGATGATCTGATTCTGGAATTACTTACGGATCATAGATAGATAGATCCATTCAAATGTTATATGATGGCGTCTCCACTACTCCAAGTCGGAAACGAAATACCATGAATCCAGATTCCACCCTTAAAATCTCAAGCAGTGTCTCCACTTCCGAACCCTTTACGCGGTTTGTTGATCGAGCTTTCATACGTCAATCAATCGTTATGATTCTTGATATGATTTTTGATATGATTCTTCGTTTTGTTTTCGACCACAACCGCCAGCACCGACTGAGTTTTTCATTTTCAAAGAAATAGGCGCCCACGACATCTGCCGATTTTCAACAAGGGTGCGGATTCGGGGCTCCGTATTCACGCAAAAGAAAAATAAAATAATGTTCGGTTCCGTGTGCTCAAACATTTGTTTTCGCGGTTATGGGTCTGTAACCAAGCCCGATCACCACTTAGATTTTCAATCAAGCCCAGATGCTTGGGCTGTAATTTAATTTTGAACATTCAAGTCAAGTCTAGAACTATAGATCCATGAATATTCCAAAATCGACGATAAAATTTAATCGACTCTCTTCTCCTTTTCCCTCTCCTGTTTCATATAATTCTTGCTTTTGATATCTTCTAGTTTTGGTTCTAATAGTCCAGAGCTGAGAAATATTAAAAGGGATATTTGTAGGGGGGGAAACGGAGCTGCATGGCTTTGATCACAATGCGACGACGAGTGTCTTGAACCACACCCATCAGTCTTTTCTGCCTGTAGTAGTAACTCTTTTTCAATGATAATCCAGACAATTGCTGTCGTGTTCCTCCCGCCAGACAATGTCTTCGGAAAGTTGAACCAGTTACCCCACAAATCATCCATGTAAAGCATATTCCAACTTGTGAAACAATTATACGGAAGCTGCAACTTGAAGGTAAAAGTAGCTCTTAGTTTTGAGTTGGCAGCCAATCCTTACGAATTTCGAACGTGTAGTTGATCTCCAAGTAGCGCTTGTTATCGTCATCGACGAACTGGAGACAGCGAAAGAAGAATATAAACCAAATCAGTAGCAGCTTGGGCAAACCAGAAACTCTATGGATATACTAATTTATCTGTAAAATTTAATGTCTAAACGCTGGATGACCCACAAATTTAAATTTTCGCTTGTATAATTTATGGCACACATGACTCCAGAACTAGTTGATTGGAACATTACTCTACATGTCAATTCGAAGCAGATTAAGTTAGGCCTTGCTGGATGCTCTGAAACAATAACCAAAGTGTTGGGACTTTAAATGGTAATGGATTTATACACTGTTTGGAAAATGCTTATTTTAGCCTTTTTTTCTAAATATTTCATTGTAAATTTGAAAAACAATAACCAAAACAGTTTTTAACATGCTTCCAAAAAACCCCAAGCATGTTTGAAATTATTTGAATTTTAGCCTTTTTTTTAAATCATGCTCTTGAATGTAGGTGCCCCACATGTACCGTCACATGAATCAGCATAAAAGATGAAAAAGACTGAACATGATGTGCATATTCATTTGCAAATGCCTTCTAAAACCTTCAAATGAAATCTATGTTGCATGAAAATATAGAATATCGAAGGGCTAAAAACAGGGAAAACTGGTGGAACTTACTTTCGTTTTAGCAGAATATGATCCCCTAGCAAAAATACCAGATGGAGTAGTTTCTTCGGGCATTTCATGAGTGAAAGGTTCTGCCACGGGGCCCATAAAGCCACGCATGCCCCCGACCTAGGATGGATTCACTTTCTTCTGTGGTACCTCCCATGTTTAGACCTCCTCCTAGAACATAATGACAGCATTTGTGATGGTGGGACTTAATCAAATTTGAACTGTTATTTTCAATTTAATTTAACATTTCATCGCAACTTTTGGGTAAAATTAAGGTTCATGATATGAATTTGGATTAAAAAAGTATGTTCATATCAAACATTTACAATGTTGTTCACACCAGAACGAAAAATCCCGCTTTTTAAACAGTTATACAATCTTTTCTATTGTTTCCAATAGTATTTTAAAAAAAAGGAAAATCTTGTGGCCAACCCATAAATAAATTATCGTCACATCCCTACACCTAACTCATGGTTTTTTGTCTTGTATGGAGGTATATACGTGTTTGGCCATTAAAAAAAAGTGCAATGATCCTACTGGTCCCGGGATTTACTATGCAGTTTGTCTTAAATGGGAGTATTTTTGTATTTAACCATTTAAACAAAAATGTGCAATAACCTTTATGTCCGCGGCAACAACTGTGTATTTTTGTCTTATATATGAGTATTATAATTATTTCACTGTGCATAGAAAAACAAAAAATCAAAAATATGCCCGGATCTAAGTCTAAAAAACACAATAAACGAAAAGGAAAAATAGTAATTTACTACTCCAATACACAATGCTTCTAAATCTAAATGAACAGTAAAAAATATTATTCATTATTGTTAGAACCCGCGATCTCTTTTAGCTTTATAGATAATAACAACATTTGTGATGGTGGGACGTAATCAAATTTGAACTATTATTTCTAATTTAACATTTCATCACAACGTAAGGGCAAAAAAATAAGGTTCATGCTATAAATTTGGATTAAAAAACATTTCCAATGTTGTTCACACGACGACAAAACAACCCACTTTTATACAATCTTTTCTACTGTTTTCAATAGTATTTTAAAAAAAATCTTGTGGTGACTGGATTTTTTTTGGGAAAGTTAATCATCAAATATTGATTTTGTTATACCATGTTTGAGATTCAATTATGGTCCGATATCATATTAAACAATTAAAATAACCTAAAAAAAATAAAAATAAAAAGAGGTGACTAGAGTTTCATTAATTAATATTTTAAAGCTTAATTAATTACTTAACTTAAATACAAAGAGACTATATATATATATACATACTAAAACAAATAGAGTAATTTACTCTTTATAAATAATAAAACAAAATAACACTATTATCTTAACATTTACCGTCAAACATACAATGCGGCAACTACTTGCATCAAGAGTTGCCAAGTAGAAAAAGAAATCGGGAAATAAAATGCGACCTAGTAAAAAAAATTGAAATCTGCAAGGAAGAGAAAATGAAAACCAAAATGATGGTGTCATGTTTGAGATGATGATAAGTAAGATGATATTTAATCTCAATGTGCTTAGTTCGTTCATGAAAAAACGAGTTGTGATTAATCTTAATAGAACTTCAATTGTCACAATATATAAGAGTGTGATAAGAAAGAAAAACTTTCATCTATGCAAGTAACCAATATAACCAAATAATGCTTTTGGTAGTGGATATCATGACGCAATATTATACTTTAGTTGAAGATTGAGAAACAAGAAATTATTTATTGTTTTGTCAAAAAATAAGAGAAATACCCAAAAAAATATAAATTAATAACAAACTTGAAATTTATGAGATCACTACCATAATGAGTATTAGAATATTCACACAACTCTAAGAAAAAATGGATGGAATTAAGAGATTTTAAAAAACTTTACCTCAAGGATATCACATTACCAGGAAAAAAAAACTAAAAAATAATTTAGAGATGCAAAGAAAAAAACATTGTAATATTATAAAAAAGTAAATTTGTATACTTAGGTATATTTTAACAATTTTTTATTTTATAAAAAGTTTATAAATTCCATTAAAACTTTGTCATAATTAAAAGATCATTTGAGTTGATATTTATGATTTTGAAATAATTTATTCTTTTACAATGTCAGTATCATAAATATTTATATTAATTAATACCAGTATTGAACATATATCTAATATTTACTAATATCAAAATTATGAGTATTAATATTAGAATAATAAATTACTGGCACATCAAATATTCACTTATAATAAAGTCAAGAATATCATTATTTTTTTTCATATAATACTTCTTCCCTTTATTGGTTTTATTTATTGTCATTACTATTAAAAACAATTATACATACAGCTAAACCATAACGCGGAAACACTGTGCATTAACACTGTGGATTTCAATAGTGTTTTTTTTTTTTAACAGTACAGATACTATTTATATATTCTTTCACAAAAAAAACAAAGAAAGGCATGTAGCTTATTGGCAAAGACAGGGGGGGGGGGGGGGGGCTTTTTGTTTTCATTTTTATTTATTTTGATTGTTTTTTTTTAGCGCTGGGCGCACTTTTTTTTTTAACTTTGCTTTTTTTTCATTTTTATTTATTTTGATTGTTTTTTTTATTTTTTTATTGATTTTGACGTTTTTTTTCACTTATGTTTTTTTATTTATTTATTTATTTTCATTTTTATTTTTTTTTTATTTTTTATTTTGATGTTTTTTTATATATTTTGTTTTTGTTTTTTTCACTTATGTTTTTTTTTAAAACTATTTACTGACATTTTTTTATTGATTTTTTTCCAATTATTAACTCAATAAGAATAATAATATTAGTTTTTTTCCTTGCTTCCTTTTTTTTATTTTATTTTTGTTATCATAATAATTTTTATTGTTTTATTTCTGAATAAAAATTACTTCCAATAACAACCTCAACCACCTCTGCTCAATTTTTGAGCCATAAAGTTATCCCATTTCCTAGAGATAGCAAAGAGAGGTGCCAAAATTTCTCATTCTTGACCCTACGTTTGCACAACTAAAATTTGGATTTCTTCCACCAAAGAGGTTTCCTGAACAAGGAATGACTTTTGAAGTTCATAAGACAATCTTCCAGTCAGCAAACAAACTAACAAATAAATAAAGTACAAGCATTTATATCTAAGAGAGGGAAAGAGATCATTATAAGTGTTTATGGCCATATTTATAACTAACAAATACATTCTTACAATCTAATAATATTTATTTTTATTTTGTTATTTATTTTGTTTATTAATTGCTTCTTTTTAATATTGTTAAGTCTTGAATTTTCTAATTATTATAGATAAGACATTCAAAATAATAACAGTGATTATTTGTTAGTTTTGTTTTCTTTTAAATATGTCTGACTAATTATATTTTTTTATATTTATTCAATATTAGCGCCTTAAAATATATATATATATATATGACTTAGGTTTTTTTGAAAAAGAAATTACTATCATTACTCTGAAATACTTTTAATATAATAATATGAGTAATAAATCATAAAAAATAAAAAAAATAAAAATGGATTTTTTTCTAAAAACAAATATGGTCTCACCAATTTTTATTATTTCCACTGTTATTAAGATTTTTTTTAATATTTATATTTTAATTTGTGGTGATGATCATTTGAAAATTTATATTTATTATTTTTTTCTCTTTGTTGTTCTTTAAATTCTTTTTATTTATCCTTCAAGTCAAATAATTCTTTTAAATCTAATTATATTTATTTTTGTTTTGTCATTTATTTAGTTTTTTAATTGCTTTTTTGTTAATATTGTTAGCTGTTGAAATTTCTAATTATTATAGATAAGACATTCAAAATAATGATAATGATTATTTGTAAGTTTTGTTTTTTTCTTATAGATATGTAAAACTAATTATATATTTTGATATTTATTTAATATTAGCGCCTTAAAATATATATATTACTAATTAAAATAATAAAATACAATACATATACAAGCAATTAATTTTCTACATAGATAAAAAAAACCCGCCGCATCGCCAATTATTTAGTTAATTATAGATAATAGGAGTAAATATTTTTTCTCAGATTGCTGGAGTTCGAGTCCCCCTGCCACCGAAAATGATTTTTGAGTAAAGAACAGTGTTTTCTATTGTTCATAAGTGTTTGACATGTTTTTTTTCAGTCATTTTTTCGATAACTGGGGTGTCCGGGTCAGCTTATGCGCATCACAATAAATCTCTGAACTTAATTTTTTTTTGCAATTTTCACTGTTTATTAATATTTGAAAATGTTTTTTCCTCTTCTTTTTTTCAGGCTTCTTTTTTTTTTTATACTCACGGTGTCCGGGTCAGTTTACACGCACCACAATTTTTTCCTCGCATATATATATTTTTTATAACCGGGATAAGTTACACGTGTCACGAATAATCCTTTGACATTGTTTTTTATTTTTTTCAACTTATAAATTTTTTTTATAACTAGAATGTCCAAGCTAGCTTACATGCACCATGACTATTATTTTATACATAACCAAAGGAGATCACAATTTCAAACAGTAATAAACAGTGATTTGAAATGTGGTTTTCGTTTTTCATTACTATTTAAAAAAATTGATTGAACTATGATTCTGGTGAAATATGACAAGAGTGTTTGGTAATGCGTTTGAAAATCGCTTTTGAACAAATCTTAATTTTTTTCAATTTTAAATTAAAAAAAGTGTTTCTATATGATTTTGATGTGCTAATGTCAAAAATAATTTTTTAAAAATTAAAAAAATTACAACATGTTAAAAATCAATTATTTTTCTACATATAAAAAAGCTCAGCGTAACGCGCGGGCAAATCAGCTCGTGAAAACTATAAAAACACCTAGGTGCATAGTATAGCAACCACTTGCTACGCGTATAACAAATTTGTACACCTCATTCATTTATGATGGGATGCACGAGCAAACCTTTTCCATTGCAAGAGAGGAAACTTAAATCTACCTCATTAAAAATAATTACTGAAAATACAACTAACCTGTGTTTATAAAGTTTACATGTTGTTAGGGTTAGATTTGAGAAATAAGGTTGATAGTTCATCTCGTTCTAATTCTAAACCAGTTTGGCCACTGCTGATCAAACTCAAACAATTTCAATTAATTCACGCTGGCCAACCCTCACCAGCGTGAATTAATTCACGCTGGCCGTAATTAGGCTTGTCTTCCCAACGTGAATTAATGCATGCAAGCTGAGTGATTTCAAAGAAATAATAATATTATTTATATTTTTAAATAAAAAATATTTTTAAAAATAAACTTAATTCCACTCTCAAACACTATATAAACTACTTGATTTTACCGCTAAGCCAATCTTATTGTTTTTAGGCTATCAACTAAGCATCTGGTCAAAATTATCTTGCAATAAGTTAATATATTGTACTAAATGGCAAAACTCATTTATAATAATAATAATAATAATAATAATAATAATAATTATTATTATTATTATTATTATTATTAGATACAACTGCTTCAAGTTACCAAAGGCGCGCACCATGTAGATGAGGAGAACTGGATGCCTATAAAACAAATTTTCTAAAAAGATTGACGGTCATTCGGCGTATAAGTTAGTTTAAGTGAGAGGATGAAATAAATTTCATAATTAATCATTATATACATACGTTTTTTTGAAAGAGTTAATGTATGAGATCATTTAAGGCAGAGGTAATATCGAGTTCAGTTATAGATAGGAAGAGCAAGAATTCATGATGGCAGATTTCAAACAACCAAAAGACATAATTAATCTCCGAGAGGTGCGAACACTGCTTTCATCCATCTCTCTCTTCGTTCTTGTAATTTGTTTCCCTCACAACCAGGATGTAAATATTCCACTGTCGACACAATGGAGCAGGGGTTTTACTTGATGCCACCTGCACTCAAGTTTTCTTCCTTTTTCTCCATCTTTACATCCCCACACTTGGTTTTTCTATATCAATATTTACTCCATTAGCTATGAGTAAGGAATTTAGATATTATTTTTTATTTGGATTTCAGGTATTCATTTATCTTCTCCATCTTTCTCTTTTTTTAAAAAAACTTTGAGACCATGGCATTTCTCATCAATTTTGGTTAACCCCGATTAAACATACTAAATTTGTGACATGGTGGTTTATGAATTTCAGTGGGTTCAATTATATTTTTTAATTATATGATAAAAGAACAAATTTAAATCAATTCAATATCAAATGATATAAAGTGAGACTTATGTTTATGAAAACACCAAAATAATCTTAATACAGTAGGATTTTCATCTTCAACACAAGTCTTGTATTCTTGAAACGTAACTCATAAATCTTATAGGATTGGTGTGACAGACGCCACCAGTCCCAAAAGCGAGCTACTTTTATTGTATAGTTCAAGAACCAAGGAGCCTCTCGACAAGTAAAAATAGAAAACCTCAACCAGAATACTTGAAGCTTATATGCTTGGACTGAAAGAAGCATGGGTAAAGATTCCAGGGTGTTGTTCAAACATTACCATGTTTTCCTTGGACAGTGAAATCCACGCTTCTATTCCCTCACCATCTGCCGTGTCTAAAAAAATGGCAACCCTGTTAAGCTGCAAGGCAGGACTCAACCGAATAGGCTTTCCCCACCCAAAATCAGCTTCATAAAATGGGAACTTGCACCAACTACTGAAACTAAATGCCAGCATATTCAAACCTTTCTTAGCCTCCTCCCTGAATCTTTTGACGAAGTTAAAGTACCCACCACCAGCATGAAACTTCCTAATATATTCATCATTCATCTTCCTTATCGACTCATCTAGTTTTCCTGCTAGACTGCTGTAATTCAGCGCATTACTTTCACTCTCTGGCCAATTCAATATGGCCACCTGGAAAATATTTCCAATAGATTGTTCTGGCACTGGTGGTTTGAGTCTCCTCCGTAGATCGACGGCAATGGTTGCAGCTCTTATCTGCTGATCAACTTCATTTTCTCTGGTTATGGTCATCATGGCCGCCAAAATAAGAGATGAGACAGCTATGAAACGAGTCGGGCGATCTAAAGATGGTCCATTTCCTACTTCATCCCTTAAAACAACAACCTTGGAACCATCGAACAAGAACCTTTTCGTCACGATTTCACTTAACACGTCCTTTTTCATGAAATTGTGCAAAGAGAAGCTTGATAAATCTTGTGGAGGGAAGAGTGTCGTGCAGTCAAAAATCACCTCGTCGAGAATATTTTTGGGATCACGAGTAATCGCAGCCCAGCTCTTAACAAAGGTTGCTAGAGTTGACCCATCAGCTACAGCATGCCAAATGCAGATACTAATTGCCATCCCACCACAATTGAAGTAATTGACTTGAACTGCTAGAGTTACCTGATGGGCGCTTAGCTTGGATAACTTTGCATATGGGCTACATGGTAGTAGCTGTTGCTGCTGATTTATGTCTGCTTGCTCAATTACCATGGACATGTCACTAGATACTCGAGCTTCAATAAACTCTGCACCATCATCATTGCAGTCAATTGAAAAATCATCCTTTACACGTCCAGCAAAAGGGTAGAAGTGAGTTAATGCTCGTGAGAAAGACTCTTTCAGATTATCAGAGTTTTTGCAGAAATTTTCCCTGGGCGGTGAGTAAAACAGGATGATGGGGATGTAAAGAGAAGGAGCTAACTGGTCAAGGATAGAAAGCTTATAGGTTCTTTGGTGTTGCGGAGTGGAAGAAGAAGGTTTCAAGATTTCTTTAGAAATGATGTGAACTTCCATTTTCTACTTTCTTGTGTTTGATTATTCACAAGAGAGTCTACTAACACTAGAGTTTCTATAGGAGGTTATAACTTGGTTTTCAACTCTCATTTTTGTTATTATTTAGTGGTTTATAAACTAAAACATTAAAAACTAATTTTAATAAAGAGATTATTTTGTCAACTTGTAAGAAAATAAGAACTATAATGTGTTTTTGTCTTTATCTTCTAATTCTCCTGTTTAAGAAAGTGATGTTTGTTATTTATTTTGAAATTTTAATCAAATCTAAATTTAAAAAAAAGAATTTAATTGAAACTTGATTTTTCATATGCTATGCAGTTCATCCCTTCCTTCATATACTTCTAGGTCGACAACCAAAACCGGGACCTCATCCATCCTTCAAAGACCATTTTATAATCGTGAAAATCAGTATTAGCCTTTCAAACTGTCGAACCCCTTCTCTAGCTTGCACTATCATCTCTAAAGGGTTGCTGCAGGCTGTTTTTTGTCAACAAGATCCGATTCTCAAAGTGTTGTGGGGTTAGCAAAGAAGCTCATCGTGGCCGCTAGTAGCCTTACAACCCTCTAACATGTTGACCATTCTACCCTGATTTGAGATGTCGGTCGTCGTCTTAAAGTTTTTCGTGTTTTCTTTTCCGACATGGTGTTTGTGGCGGTGCAAAGAGTAAAGAGGAGTAGAAAAATAAAACCATTTATTTAAGATAGCCGAGAGATGGTTGTAGAAATGAAAGGGCATGGTTTTAATATTCTTTGCGTCGCATTGACTATAAAAAATCGGGTTTTAATTAGGGCGTGAAGCCGAGACAGAGAGAGAGAGAACAAGAAAGTTTGCACATTACACGGCTACTTTATTTGCTTTATTCGATATTGCATGCTGCCAATTATTTTAAAAAATACAACGTGGGGCTTTAAGGGAAGGGAAACGTTGTGACCTATAGGATACTAATTTTTACTCCATTGTAATGGTTGATACATAAGATGCTTGATATGGGTTTGTGGGTTGGCTATTTAAATGCACAGGGCGCTTTGCATGCCTGGAGGGGCACATGTCTATAACTGTTAATATAATTAGGTTACATGTCATGCATCTATTTTATCTTTTTAAGATATTTGTGATGTATGGTGCGACGTATTAATGATCTGATTCTGAAAGTTACTTAGATAGATCCATTCAAAAGTCATATGATGGCTTCTCCACTACTCCAAGTCGGTAACGTGTTACAAGCCAGTCAACCAGTCAATCCAGCGTATTTAAAGGAAAGGACCAAGATGCAATTTAGGTTTAGTTTAAGGACTTGTTCGGGTCTAGCAGTAATTAATAGGAATGGGGGGTCTGTTATGTAATTATTTATTTTCAGTATTTCTTTTCAGTATTTGAATTATCTAGTTAATTCTTGCAGTTAATTAAGTGATGGGATTAGTGGGAAGAATGGGAAGTTATTTAAGTAGTGCTGCAGTTAATGTAATTAACTTGCCTATTTAAGGCTGACGAAATTAATTAAAAGGGCATCACTTTTCATACAATTCAATCAAAGATTTTGTGGAGGTCCTGGCCCCTTGAAGAGCCAGATTCGTCAATCACGAAATTGCAGTATCAATTTCTTTGGGAATAACAAGTGGTATCAGAGCCAAGGTCCCGCGACATGGCTGAGGGCACTAGACTAACTCAATTGTCTGAAACGGTGAGGCAATTGCAAGAGGTAACTAAAGTCTTGACAGATGATCAATCCAGGCAGGAGAAACTCATGGAGAAAGTTCTACAGCAACTGGGCAACATGGCAACCAGCTATGATAATCTGGTCCAGATTACAACTAGAAGAAATTCTGGCGAAGGCACATCTCAAAACACAAGAGTTCATGCTAACCCGTTATTTGAGGGGCACGGAGGAATTCAGGCTCGATCCTTACGACTGGATTTTCCCCGGTTTGATGGGGGTGATCCCAACGAATGGATCATGAAGGCGCAGCAGTTCTTCAACTATTTTGAAACACCAGATGATCACAAGATGGAAATAGCTTCCTTTCACATGGAAGGAAAGGCCCTCACTTGGTATCATTGGATGAAGGAATCTAGTCCAGCAGCATCATGGAGAGAGTTTGTGGAGGCTATTCGCATCAGATTCGGACCTGCAGCATACGAAGATCCAGTTGGTGCATTTACCAAATTAAAGCAAAAGGGAACCGTGGAAGATTACCAAACAGATTTTGAGACGCTGTCTAACAAGATCAGTGGCTTAACTGAGGAATTTTGCATCAGCACATTCCTAAGTGGACTGAAGGATGAGTTACGGATCACTGTCACCATGTTCAAACCCAGCACGTTGGCAGCTGCCTTCGGCTTGGCTCGCCTGCAAGAAGAAGAGGCCAGTAGAAAACAATTAACCTACCGAAATAACCCCAACAACTCTTACAACTCCACATACAGAACACCACTCAAAACACCATCACAAAACACCACAAAAAGATTACCTTTTCCACCACCAGTTCTTCGACTTCCAGCTCCTCAAAGAACCGAAACCTCATTTCCCAAAAAGAACCCATACCCTGTCAAAAGAATTAGCCCAGCTCAAATGCAAGAAAGGAGGGAGAAGGGATTGTGTTACTTTTGTGATGACAAATATCAGGTGGGTCACAGATGCAACAGGCCACGATTGTTCTTGTTAGAAGGCATGGATTTTGATGAAGAAGCTACATATGAAGAAGAAATTATAGAACAAACAGAGACAGAACCTGAAGTGCAGCAGGCTGAATTGTTGGGTATATCCCTACATGCAATAGCAGGAGCTCCTTCTCCAAGAACCATGCGGTTGATTGGAAAGATTGGCAAGGTTCCAGTGATAATCCTCATTGATACTGGAAGTACCCACAGTTTTGTGGACAAAGAAGTAGCCAGAAGGGTCAAACTTACCATGGAGGAAAGTCACCTTACTGTCCAAGTCGCTAACGGAGATGCCCTTCCTTGCCATGGTTATTGCAAAGCAGTAATGCTAAAGATGCAAACATGCAGTATTGTAGCTAACCTATTTGTATTGACACTAGGAGGGTGTGATGTGGTGCTAGGAGTGGATTGGCTAAGGAGCTTAGGGACAATCCAGTGGAATTTTACAGATTTAAAGATGAGTTTCATTCTGGGCCGAGAAGAAGTCACCCTACAAGGCTTGAAGAAGCCAACCAAGGATATTGAAGAAGAGATCAACTTCAGCAAAATTAATTTTGCAGAGGATAAGGGGATATGGTTGCAGTTAAGAAAAATTGAAGGGAATACAGGTGGAGATATTGCTGAACCAACTGTGCAGGCTGTTTTACGGAGGTTCAAGGCTGTATTCCAAGAGCCCAAGGGGCTACCACCTCTTAGAAGCCATGATCATCAGATTCATCTACATGCAAATGCCAAACCAACAAGTGCAAGACCATATCGGTATCCTTATTACCAAAAAGAGGAGATAGAGAAGCTAGTGAAAGAGATGCTGAAAACTGGGGTTATCCAACCCAGCCAAAGTCCCTATGCATCTCCAGTCCTGCTAGTGAGGAAAGCTGATGGAAGTTGGAGAATGTGTATTGATTACCGAGCCCTCAACAAAGACACAATCAAAGCTAAGTTTTCTATACCCAATATTACTGAATTATTGGATGAATTGCATGGTGCAGAATATTTTTCTAAGCTGGATTTAAGGTCTGGATACCATCAAATCAGAATGAGATATGAAGATGTGCAAAAAACAGCTTTTTGCACCCATGAGGGTCACTATGAATTCCTAGTGATGCCTTTTGGCCTCACAAATGCTCCATCAACCTTTCAAGGGTTAATGAATGGTATTTTCAGACCTTACCTCAGGAGGTTTGTCCTTGTATTTTTTGATGATATTCTTGTATACAGTAAAACAATTGAAGAACATGTAGGGCACTTAAATTCTGTTTTAGAAGTTCTATTGAATCATCAATTGTATGCTAAGGAATCCAAGTGTGTTTTTGGATGTCGAGAAGTAGAATACTTAGGCCACATGATTTCTAAGGAGGGAGTACAAGCAGATCCTGCAAAAAATTGCAGCTATGATGGAGTGGCCCGAACCCAAAAATCCTAAGGCTCTAAGGGGATTTCTAGGGTTAACAGGTTACTACCGCAGATTTGTGAAAGGATATGGAGGGATAGCAGCTCCCCTAACTGCCTTGCTCAAGAAGAATTCCTTCCAATGGAATGAAAGGGCTTCTAAGGCATTCATAGAGCTAAAGACAGTTATGGTTACACCCCCTGTTTTAGCTATGCCTGATTTTTCTAAGACTTTTGTGGTGGAGTGTGATGCTTCAAAGGATGCTCTAGGGGCTGTCCTCATGCAGGAAGGAAGACCCTTGGCTTATCTAAGTCAAGCATTGAAAGGTAAAAATTTATTTTTATCTACCTATGAGAAAGAGTTCCTTGCTCTTGTCTTAGCAGTGCAGAAATGGAGGCACTACCTGCTGGGTTACAAATTTGTGGTGTGTACTGACCAGCAAGCCCTAAAGCATCTACTAGAATAAAAGGTGGGGACTCCCTTCCAGCAGAGATGGATAACAAAGTTGTTAGGCTTTGATTTCCATGTGGAATATAGGAGTGGGAAGGGAAATAAGGCAACTGATGCCCTCTCCAAATGAGCTGGACAGGAAGGAGATGAAAAAGAAGACAACTGCATTCAAGGGGAGATTCATGCTCTCAGTATAATCAATGTTACATGGTGGGAGGCTCTTCACCAAGCCTACAACCAGGACCCACAGCTGAGCCAGTTGCTGGAACAGCAACAAGCAGGAGTCTTAGATGCACTCAAGTATCAATATAGAGGTGGTTTCCTATTCTACAAGGGTAAACTACACTTGGGTACTCTTAAGGAGCAGCAAGCACAAGTTATCCATCAATTCCACAGTAGTCCTATTGGAGGACATAATGGGTCGCAAAAAACTCACAGCAGAATCAAGAAAGAGTTCTATTGGCATGGGATGAGGAAGGATATCAGGAAACTTATCAAGGAATGCGACGTTTGTCAAAGGAGCAAAACAGAAAATATCAAACCTGCTGGGTTGCTGCAACCTTTACCAATCCCAGACCAGATTTGGACAGATATAAGCATGGATTTCATAGAAGGTCTGCCTACATCTAAGGGTTGCAGTGTGATTTATGTGATAGTGGACAGACTCAGCAAATACTGTCACTTTATACCTATGGCTCACCCATACACGGCAACAACAGTAGCAAGAGTGTTCATGGACAATGTTTTTAAACTACATGGCATACCCAATAGCATTGTCAGTGACAGAGATGCAATGTTCACAAATAAGTTTTGGCAGGAAATTTTTAAACTAAGTGGAACAAGGCTCCTAATGAGCTCAGCATACCATCCTCAAACTGACGGACTCACAGAAGTAATGAACAAGTGGCTAGAGGGTTACCTTCGATGCTTTACCAGTGATCGGCCGAAGGACTGGGTGAGTTGGTTAGCCCTAGCTGAGTGGGCATATAACACCTCTGAACATTCTTCAACAAGGTTCACACCCTTTGAGCTGGTTTATGGACGACCCCCACCACGCCTTCTGCCATATGAGGCTGGAACAACAACAGTGCAAGCAGTGGACGACGAGTTGAAGACCCGTGAGCTGATTTTAGCCCTAGCTCGAGAAAATTTACAGGAAGCTCAGTCAAGAATGAAACTTTATGCAGATAAGAAGAGAACTGAGAGAGTGTTTGAAGAAGGGGACTGGGTTTACCTGCGACTCCGTCCGTACCGTCAAGTCACCGTCGCCATGAGGAAGAACCTTAAGCTGTCACCGAGATACTTCGGTCCCTTCAAAATCCTCAAGAAAATTGGTACTGTCGCCTACAAGCTAGATCTACCCAAGGAGTCAAAGATCTATCATGTCTTCCATGTTTGCTGCCTCAAGAAGAAGATCGGAGACCATGTAAGCTCAAATCCATGGTTACCAGAAGTGATGGACAGTGGAGCCCTAACCCCGATACCAGAGAAAATACTGGAGAGGAGGCTTAAGAAGAAGGGTAATCGAGCGGGGGTGGATTTCTTAGTTCAGTGGAAGGGAGCCGATGAAGGGGACGCCACGTGGGTGGACGCCGATGAGCTGAAGAAGACTTATCCTGAGCTCGAGGTCGAGCTTTTCTAAGGGGAGGAGTGTGTTACAAGCCAGTCAATCCAGCGTATTTAAAGGAAAGGACCAAGATGCAATTTAGGTTTAGTTTAAGGACTTGTTCGGGTCTAGCAGTAATTAATAGGAATGGGGGGTCTGTTATGTAATTATTTATTTTCAGTATTTCTTTTCAGTATTTGAATTATCTAGTTAATTCTTGCAGTTAATTAAGTGATGGGATTAGTGGGAAGAATGGGAAGTTATCTAAGTAGTGCTGCAGTTAATGTAATTAACTTGCCTATTTAAGGCTGACGAAATTAATTAAAAGGGCATCACTTTTCATACAATTCAATCAAAGATTTTGTGGAGGTCCTGGCCCTTGAAGAGCCAGATTCATCAATCACGAAATTGCAGTATCAATTTCTTTGGGAATAACATAACGAAATACCATGAATCCAGATTCCATCACTAAATTCTCAAACAGTGTCGCCACTTCCGAACCCTTTACGCGGTTTGTTGATTGAGCTTTCAATCAATCACCTCTCTTTTTTTCCGACCACAGTCGCCGCCACCACCATCAACTGAGTTTTTCATTTTCAAAGAAATAGCCGCCCACGACATCTGCCGATATTTCACAAGGCATCTTATGGTGTGCGGCTCCGTATTCCCGCAGAAGTAAAATAAAATGTGTCGAAACAATTGTTTTTGTGGTTATATCCATATGGGTCTGTAACCAAGCCCGATCAGTACTTAGATTTTGAATCAAGGCCAGATACTTGGCCGGAGTTTATTTCTAAACATTT
The DNA here is from genome assembly GCA_025169955.1 of Salix arbutifolia. Taxonomy (NCBI): domain Eukaryota; kingdom Viridiplantae; phylum Streptophyta; class Magnoliopsida; order Malpighiales; family Salicaceae; genus Salix; species Salix arbutifolia. The sequence continues at coordinate 606,702 of CM045907.1, forward strand.
AAATCTAGAACTATAGATCCATGACTATTCCAAATTCGACTATAAAATTTAATCAACTCTCTTCTCCTTTTCCCTCTCCTGTTTCTTATAATTCTTGTTTTTGACATCTTCTAGTTTTAGTTCTTATAGTCCGGAGCTGAGAATAATGATTGGAATTCTGAAATATTTGTAGGGGAAAAAAACTCAATTTGGTAATTGTTAAAGTTGCATTGGATCCGAAAATTCAGGTTTTTCTTTTGAAAAACGGAGCTGCATGGCTTTGATCACAATGCAACGACGAGTGTCTTGAACCACACCCATCATTCTTTTCTGCCTGCAGTAGTAACTACTCCTTTTCAATGACAATCCAGACAATTGCTGTCGTGTTCCCTCCCGCCATGATTAAGATTCCTCGAGTTAAAGAATAATATAAATCATATTATGAGGTCTCACTTGCAATTTTAAGCTTTTAGTTGAGATGGTTTTTTAACATGGTATTAGAGCCTTGTTGACCCAGCGGTAACGAGTTCGAATCTCACTACCTCCATTCTATTTGATAAAAACCAAGCAGAAGGTGATGTGGGCATGTGCAAGTTTCAAGCCCAAAGGGTTTTCACTTGAGAGGTGTTTTAGAGAATAATATAAATCATATTATAGGACCTCACTTACAAGCTTAAACTTTTAGGTGAAATGGTTCCTTAACACTCGTCCCCCTAGACATTGTCTTCGGAAAGTTGAGCCAATTACCCCCACAAATCATCAATGTAAAGCAATATCATAGTTTTAAAACTTAACTGAGAGTCGGCAAAAGATGCAGAACAGAACCGGTGCAAAAGAGTATTGCTACGTACGAGAAAGAACAGGACAGAAAAGGGAGTTGAAGTAGAAAGCTTTGGCCAACTTTGAACGCAGAGCAAAGGGGGGAAAGAATGCCCTGATGGGTGAATGATGATCCGGGAGAAATAAATGAAGCGCTCAATTTAGGCTAATGGTGGATTCATTGACCGGCAATTATGAAAATGAACATCTAGCTGAAAATTTGTAAATCCTCTCTTCATTGTTCGAATGATCAGTCTCAAATTGGAGTCTTAAATAAGACAATAAAAAGAAGATATGCTAAACATCAAAAGAATATTCCAACTTGTAAAAACAATTGTATGGAAGCTGCAACTTGAAGGTAAAAGTAGCTCTTAGTTTTGAGTTGGCAGCCAATCCTTACGAATGTCGAAGGTGTAGTTGATCTCCAAGTAGCGCTTGTTATCGTCATCGACGAACTGGAGACAGCGAAAGAAGAATATAAACGAAATCAGTAGCAGCTTGCGCAAACCAGAAACTCTATGGATATAATAATTTATCTGTAAAATTTAACGTCTAAACGCTGGATGACCCACAAATTTAAATTTTCGCTTGTATAATTTATGGAACATTACTCTGCATGTCAATTCGAAGCAGATTAAGTTAGGACTTGCTGGATGCTCTGAAACAATAACCAAAGTGTTGGGACTTTAAATGGTAAAGGATTTATACACTGTTTGGAAAATGCTTTTAAAACAAAAATAATCATTTGAATTTTAGCCTTTTTTTCTAAATATTTCATTGTAAATTTGAAAAACAATAACCAAAACAGTTTTTAACATGCTTCCAAAAAACCCCAAGCATGTTTGAAATTATTTGAATTTTAGCCTTTTTTTCTAAATCATGCTCTTGAATGTAGGTGCCCCACATGTACTGTCACATGAATCAGCATAAAAGATGAAAAAGACTGAACATGATGTGCATATTCAGTTGCAAATGCCTTCTAAGACCTTGAAATAAAATCTATGGAGCCCAAAACATTTCAAATTCAACAAGTATCATTGAGAAAAGGTGCTAGGGTGAACATATTTTGAGCCCGTCCGCATATCTGTTGCATGAAAATATAGAATATCGAGGGGCTAAAAAAAAGGAAAACTGGTGGAACTTACTTTCGTTTTAGCAGAATATGATCCCCTAGCAAAAATACCAGATGGAGTAGTTTCTTCGGGCATTTCATGAGTGTAAGGTTCTGCCTGGGGACTAAAGGTTCCGATCATCTCCTTCGAGCTATCAACTGTGATGAAAAATCACCACGAGGGCAACTCATTATTTCACATAAAAAGAATGCCAGATAGAGAGAGGTTGTAAGAGATTAATGGAGAGACTGTTACCCTTGACACCAGTTTTCCAAACTGTGTTACTATATTTGAGGCCGGAAACAATGTTGTTCTTAACCGTAAAAGTGAATTGCAGGCTATAGCGGCTACCTTCTTTCAAGGTGAACCAAGAACCTTTAGGCTTGCCATTCGCAGGAACTGAAAGAACAATATCAGGTCTACCAGGGGATTTGATTTCAAGGCTCAGGATTTTAACTTCAGGTTCTAGAGTCTCTACATAGTTAAAAAAAACCAGTAAGATGATGTCAGAGATCTGAACAAACTTGATCTGCCATTAATCGATTAGATTGCTTCTAAGAATCCAAGAGGTTAATAGAGGAAATATTACCAGTAATTGCCAAGTAAAACTAAACTATACTTGAAATTAACAAATTTTGAAAATTTCTAAGCTGAGTGATCTCATTACCTCCAACAGCCTCAATATCCACAGCCCCAAGAAGCTGTTCCTTCCACCTCCTCAAGCTCTCATCATCCTACATTCTCAAACCCCAGAAAACAGAAAAAAGAAATGGGAATAAATAAAGCAAAAATCGAGCTGTAATCAATGACAAGAAATAAGAACGAGAAAGGACAAAGAAAGACAAACCTTATCTTTCTCAAGTTGTTCTTTGAGTGTGTATTGAGGACCAAGTTCAATCTTCCTTTCATGAGATTCATCATCGTCCTCTTCTTCTTGATCAGTCGCATAAAGAGGACTCTCGCTCATCTTTCTACTAATCCCACCACTTTTAGGCTCATCAACATTATGTTCTTCTTCACTTGGAGGTGTTTTTGTTGTTGCTTCTGCCTCTGAAACTTCCTCTTTGTTTTTCTCACCAAACCCCATGCTTTCAGTATTTGAATCCGCACCAACCTCCAAAGACATCAACTGCTCATCAACAGTAACAAAAAGAACTAAATGGAACAGGCACTTGTGAATCTATGTCTCTGTCTCTGTCTCCCTCAGGGAACAAAAAACAAAACAGAATGCCCCAAAAAGCAAAGGAACACAAAAAAGAAGCCAAAAACAAGAAACCAATAAAAGAAAGAAGGTCAAGGAATCTTAGAAAGCTAAACACACGACAAAATCCAAAAACAAAAAACCCCACAAAACACAACCTTCAAGCAACAAAAAGACACTAGCAAAACCAGGAAAGAGAGATAGAGGAGAGGGGCACGAGTTTAGTTCGTGGAAAGTTCAAACAAAGGAAAAGGAAACAGTCATGTGGTGATCCTAAAATTGTGTTTAACTAAGAAACAATGGCAAAGAAAAAAGAGAGGTGGCAGGATCGTGAGGGTCACTCATGCACTTGAAGGATCCACGAAGACCATGATTCAAGGAGATGGGTGCTTTAAAATGAGTGCATTATTTTGATTACAAACACACAAAAATATAAAGAGAGAGAGACAGAGATGTTAGAGTAAGACAGCCTAGGATTGGATGGATGATGGATAGTGGATACCCTTTGACTCTTTGTAATGGAAACCATGATCGTGACATGAAAAAAAAAGCTGCTTCGGATTCTGATTGTTATAATTGGTTTAGGCATGTTTATTTGCTGGAAAGTGGGTTTTTTTTTAAAGTGAATTTCGTGGAAAATGAATTCTTGAAAAGTGAATTTCAATGTTTGGCAGTGTTATGGAAAATGAACTGGAAAACACTTTCCAGTGTTTGTTTGTGTTATGGAAAATGAACTGGAAAATAATTTATTAATAAATTAATTTTTTTTTCAAGTTTATTAAAATAATGAGGAACAAATCTTATAAATTAAAAAGTTGAATGAGAATTGAAAAAAAATATAATTTCATAAATTATCTCAAATAAAATAAATAATAATCAAAATAATAGAGATCAAATCTAAAAATTTTAAAAAAAAATGAAAGGTGAATAAATTAAAATAATAATAATAATTAACATTTCATAAATTATTTCAAATAAAATAAGTAACAATAAAAAAAATGAGGACCAAATTTGATAGATAAAAAATTTCAATAAAAAAAATATAAGAAAAAAGCAAATAGCAATTATAAAAATAAGGACCAAAATTAATATAAAAATTAAATTTTAAGAGATGGAATTGAAAAATAAATATTCAAAAACAAATTATATATAGCAATCAAAAGTTTGAGGATCAAATTTGATATAATCAGCAAATAATGATATTTCTAAATTTTTCACAACTTCCGGAAAGTGTTTTCCGCCCATATTTTTCGGAAAACACTTTCCTGAAAACTAAGCCAAATTTTTCTTTGACTGGAAAGTGTTTTCCGTTGACCGGAAAGTGTTTTTCGTTGATTAACTTTCCAAAAAGCAAACAAACACAAGAAAATTTGAAAAGTAATTTCTCGGAGGAAAGTGAATTCCAAGAAATAAACACAGTATTAACAAGCTGTTTTTTACAGTATTGACTTGGGATAAGCTTTCAGTTTTTAGTACTTTCGATATTAGGTTGCACACTTTCTTGTCCTAGTCAATTCTGGAACGTTTGTACTTTGTATGCATGGAAGCTGGGCGCTTTTGATTTTAATTATTTTTTAATATTTTTAAAATAAAATATTAATTTCAAATAAAAAATATTTTAAGAAATATTTACTATTATAATAATAAACATACTTGTAAAATTTATATCTATCAAACCTGACTTGATTTAGTGGCTGATATTTACTTTAATGCTGTTTGGGGTGGTGGTTATATTAATTTGTAGAACTGAATTAATTTAATATTTTATTTTTTTTAAAAAATAAATTTTTTATTGAAAATAATATTATTCTGATATTAAAAAATAAAATGATATTATATTAAAGATGACTTGGCAAACTCGAAAGCTTAAAGCCTTATTAAATTAAACCTTTATATCCGATAACTAATGTAAAATGCAATCACCATAATACATATAAAATCATATTAGAGAGTGGTTAAAAAATTAATTAAGAACATTTTTTGAGTGATTTGTGAGTTTTTAATTTAACTATGTTGAGTTGATAAGTAAATATTAATATAGAAAAACTCACCAATTATGCATTTCATGATACACACACATGCAAAGTAAATTTAACTAAATTATATTTCTTTTTTTAGTAAATTAAACAATGGTTTCCTAATTATAATAAACTTTTTATTTGTTTTCTCTTTTTGAGAAATGGATTAGACACAACTGATGTAGAAACACTTGAAAGCTCAAAAATGCAAGTTTATGTCCCTTTAAAAAACAAGATTGAACTTTCGAAGAATTTAAAGCCATATGATAATTTACTAATATAAGTTATATTTGTCATTTGCTACATGGAAAATGATGATGATCTTCATTAGATTAATTAGCCATATCTACATCTATTATTTATTGAATTGTGGATTGGAAATGGTAGACATTAGTGAAGTCATTTTAAATTTAGACAGGACACAAAATGATTTAGCTTAGTACATGGAGCAAAGGATTCAAAATAATGTAGGTCGATTATTTATGATTTCATGAACAAACAAATGTTTCATGGATTCAATTATACACCAGAATCTGTGTTATTAAATCAATTTGACTATAAATAATGTAGGTAGAATGGGAATATAACAGGTTAAGTTTTCTTTGTTTTTAAAAAAACAGGAGTAAAATTTAATTTGATTAAAACTTGATTTTTTTTTTTAAATCATGACAATATTTAAAAAATAATTGAAATAGTATTGTTTTAATTAAGGTGAAGTTTAACAACTCCGACCAATGAACTTGATAGCAAGGGGAATCTCTGCATCGTATTGTTCCTATTCGATGTCCCCTACTCATAATTCAAGCCACCGAATGAATTCTACAAGAAACCATTGTGTAAAACCTACATGATCATTATTTAATGTAATGAATTATGATGCTCTCAGAGGTTCAGAATTTCAAAATAAAGGAAAATAACAGGATAAAGGAAGTTTCATAGCAGGATTTGTCACCAAATGCATGCTCCTCAGTTAAAACTCTTTACCAACTTCATGAAATCCTTGTCGAACTGTTTGCCTGACCTTATGCCATGTGTTGATGAAATCATGAAACAGAAAACTAGATTTCACACTGATTTTTACCACGCTCTAGCTCCTCCAACACTCCAGTGGTTGATAGAGATGTGCTTAAATCATTATGTGGTGTCAGCGAGTGTGTAGGTCAGCTAGCAGATGGCTGTCCTGGCTTAACCAAAATCTCGAGTTCGAGACCTTGGGTATGCAGCGGTGCTATGTTGGAGAGCTTTGTAAACCTTAAAAGTCTCACCCGGCTCAAATCTAGATTAGTTGGCAGTGGCCGGACATCGGATGGTTATACCAAAAAAAAATTATGTGGTGTCAGCAGGTTGGCAGAGATATCTACCCTCGGTCAACCATGGCACATTGTTTCCTTCAGGAGTAAAACCACAGTACCCAAACTTGTAGTGGAGTCATCTCTGGCTGCATTTATGGGGTACCGTTGGCAGCACAGCGGACTGGACATGAGCAATTCACCTTCGAAATCCCCTCTTCAATTCCTATATATTTGATCACTCAGTAAATCCAGACAAGTAAGACGAAATAATTAAAAAGGGAAAATGGAAAATTATGCAGTGCAAATGAAGAGAATCTAAATGGGTTTTGCTCTGCCCTGCCTTGTGGTTTTTAGGGTCTCTCTCTGCAAACGAAGCCAATCCAATTTGTATTAAAACTTAATGTGTAGAGATGATAAATGATGCATATTATAGAAAAGTAGACTTGAATGTCACTGACAAAATATGGAACAAGTCTCTTTCCACTTGATGTTCAAAATCCTTAATCTTGATTTTACACAGAAGATGAAGACTAATTTCAAGTACAAAATGCCCCACAAAGAGGAGAAGCACGTCTCCAATTAAACAGTAGGCAGCCAGGCTTGGTGATCTTCACAATTCAAAAATGCATTCTCAAGAATCTGCAATTCAATTTCCCAATACGATTACAGATGCCACACCAGCAACTAGTGGAGGTATGAAGTAAATGTTAAATCTTAGAAAACTCATCAGTCGCTTCCCCATTTTCTCTTAACACTCTCTTTGGCTGAGACTTCAGCATAAACACCATTCTTTAATGCATTTGAAAAATCAGAAGGGCTATCTACAGATGCGTTTCTCAAGATTTTTGATGATATCAAAGTTAGCCCGTTTCTTGTCCCTCGCAAAGCATATAGCAAAGGATTGAAGATGACAGCAAGGATCAGGTCACCTTTTGCAACTACGAGATACTGCACATGTAGCATAACATCTTAAGAAATAGGGTAGTACAGTTAATCACACACAAAAACATTGCAAAAACTCAAGAATTGAAAAGGGAAAACCTTACCATGGCAATAATACCCAGGACAGCAAGACTAGTTTGCTGTGCTTCGGGCCAAAAGTTGTCACCATTGGACCAGCCAAATCGTCCACCCCATCCAAACCAACCTCCCCCACCGGTATCTCCCCCTCCACCAGCTTCCTCCCTCTTCTTAATTTCCTTGTTCCATTTCTCAAATTCATCTTTCTTTCCACCAAGAGCACTTTCTAAGGCTTTTTTAGCTTGTTCCTGCAGCCACGAATAAGACAAAGCTAATTATACCTACAAATACATTTAACGCTCGACGTAGCTTCAAAATTCTTTACAATATCTATAACTTAATCAGTAACCAGAATATTCTAAACTTCTAAAATAAACTAAATCCAATTTAAACAACCAGCTAACCCTCATTCATTCCAACTCAATAAAAACACTAATTAACAAGCACTCGGCCTGGCAATCCCTGTTAAGACAATAGTTCGACAGACAGCAGAGCAATAGCAGAACAAACCGTTGATAACGCTTAGGAGTTTTATTTCTTGAATTTAATGTATTATTATTCTGCACATTGAAGGCTAGCTTCAGTTACTGTCTGTTCACATTGCAGCTTGGCTTCCGTTACTTTTAAGTTGTATATATATTACATTGAAATGTAAATGGAAGATATACAGTAAATACAATTTCATGGTATCAGAGCAAAACTTAAAAGTCTCTGTCATGGCCTCCTCCAGCAACACCACAAACACTGCAAACAACTTAACCAACCTTGTGACCATCAACGTCACATCTCAAACCCCTCTCAAGCTCACAAGCTCAAACTATCTGTCATGGAAGTTACAATTCCAGACACTCTTTATAGGTTATGATCTCCAAGGTTTCATTGATGGATCTAAACCTTGCCCACCACAGCAACTTGTCACAGCTGATAGCACCAGTCCCAATCCTGCGTATTATGCATGGATTCGACAAGACCAGTTAATACTCAATGCTCTCCTTGGATCAATTCATCACTCAATTATACCATTTATTGCACAAGCAGCTACGTCCCAAGAAGCCTGGAACATCTTAGCATCCACATATGCCAATCCCTCCAGAGGTCGCATAAAACAAATCAAAGCCAACTTCAAAGCTATTGCCAAAGGCTCTCTCAGCATCTCTGAGTTTATATACTCAGTGAAAACAAAGGCAGATGAATTAGCCTCACTTGGTGCTCCCATCGATGGTGAAGATATCACAGATAAAATTCTGGAGGAGTTAGGTGATGAATACAAAGAATTGGTACGTGCTGTGCAAGCAAGAGACACGGCCATAACACTTGATGAGCTCCATGAGAAATTACTCATGTTTGAAGCTTCATTACCTTCACCACACAAATCACCACTACAATTCTCACCCACAGCAAACGTAGTCACTGGGAGGACTGGCTATCGACATTCTAATTCTAATGCCCACAGATCTCACCCTCAGAATACATCACAGTGGCGCACCTCATACCAAGGCCTTCCCAAACAGCAAAATTATGGCAATCAGGGGCACAACTACATGAGATCAGGTCCACGTCCTTACTTGGGCCACTGCCAAGTCTGTGGGATCCAAGGACATACTGCCAAAAGATGTCCTTCTTTTAAATTTGTGCTTCAAGACACAAACTTTTCCCAACAAAACAATTCATCCCACTGGCAACCACAAGCTCACGTTGCTAACAGTAGCAACCCCAGTTCATCTACATGGCTATTGGACAGTGGTGCATCTCACCACCTTACAGCAGACCTCAACAACCTTTCACTCCACAGCCCTTACAATGGCGCAGATGATGTGATGATTGGAGATGGTACAGGCTTGCGTATTACTCATACAGGCTCCACTACTCTCAACACCCTCTCTAACTCCTTCAACTTCAAAACATTCTTTGTGTTCCACAAATCAAAAAAAATCTTCTCTCTATTTATCAATTTTGTGTTAGCAATAATGTCTCAATTGAATTCTTACCTTGGTGTTTTCTTGTGAAGGACCTGCTAACGGGAGTGGTTCGAGCTCAAGGTGAAACAAATGGTGGTGTTTATGAATGGTCGGGACTCAGCCCAAAGTTATCCTCACCTGTTGCATTTTCCAGTTTTCGAATTTCTCCAATAAATTGGCACTCCAGATTAGGCCACCCATCCTATCCAATCTTACGTTTTATTTTATCCAAAAATAAACTTGACTCAACTTCCATGACAGAACACTCTTCCTGTAATGCATGTTGCTGCAACAAGAGTCATAAGCTTCCTTTTTCTGAGTCTTCTTTACAGTCCCGTCGTCCTCTAGATATCATTTTTTCTGATGTATGGATTGCACCCCTGCATTCAATTGATGGATTTAAGTATTATGTTGTGTTCATTGATCATTACACACGATATACATGGTTATATCCTTTAAAACAAAAATCTGATGTCAAAAATACATTTATCCGATTCAAAGCCCTTGTTGAAACATATTTCAATAAGAAAATCATAACATTCTATTCTGACAATGGGGGCGAATTTACAGCCCTCAAAGATTTCTTCTTTCTTCATGGCATTTCGCATCGTACCTCACCTCCCCATACCCCTGAGCACAATGGAATTTCTGAACGAAAACACAGGCACATAGTTGAGACTGGTCTTTCTCTCTTAACACATGCATTGTTACCTTCAAAATTCTGGTCTTTTGCTTTTTTAACAGCCATCTATTTAATCAACAGGATGCCATCAGTGTCTCTCAAATACTCGTCCCCGTATGAACTGATATTTGGACATTCTCCCAATTATCAGAAATTACGCACATTCGGGTGCTTATGTTATCCATGGCTTCGTCCATACTCCACACATAAACTTGATGTCAGATCCCAACCATGCATTTTTCTGGGCTACTCTTTATCACAAAGTGCTTACATTTGTTATGATCCTCTTTCGACAAAATTTTTTGTCTCCCGTCATGTTAAGTTTGTTGAATCCACCTTCCCGTATACTTCCTTTCAGCGTTTCCAATCCTCCACAGATAGGTCATCCCTTGAGACATGGAATCCCTCCACGATATCTATTATCGCTCCTGTCACTGAGAACTCTATTGACACACCACCAGCAGTTTCATCCTCAGCTGAACCGCCACTAAGCAGTTCTTCAAATCCTGTCCCCAACCTACCAGTACCACATCACCCTGCCAATCCCAGCTCATCCTCCGTAGCCACTCAACCTCTTGTTCACCCTCATCCTATGAAAACCAGGTCCAAAAACCATATACACAAACCCAATCCCAAATTCAATTTTCATATCCACCTTCCTGCCCAAGCCACCAAAGAACCTTCCTCTGTTACGCAGGCCTTGAAAGACTCTAATTGGCGTCATGCCATGCAGGATGAGTACAATGCTCTCATCAGTAATCACACCTGGGATTTGGTTTCTCCGGAAAATGCTTCTAACTTAGTTGGCTGTAAATGGATTTTCAGGGTTAAGCGGAACTCCGATGGATCCATTGCTCGTTATAAAGCACGGTTGGTGGCCAAGGGATTTCATCAGCGGCCAGGACTTGACTATACCGAAACCTTCAGTCCGGTAGTTAAACCAACAACTGTCCGTCTGGTGCTCTCCATTGCTGTCAGTCAAAACTGGAAGTTGAGACAGTTGGATGTCAATAATGCGTTCCTGCAAGGGACGTTGCATGAAGATGTCTACATGACTCAACCTCCAGCCTTTGTGGACAAAGACCGACCAGATTTTGTATGCAAACTTCGTAAAGCCATGTATGGGCTTAAACAGGCTCCTCGTGCGTGGTATCATGAACTACGCAACTTTCTTCTGTCATCAGGCTTCATCAACTCAGTGAATGATACGTCACTGTTCATTTTTAAACATAATGGGCACCTACTTTATTTGTTGGTTTATGTCGATGACATTATCATCACCGGTGATGACGATCGTACTGTCAATCTCTTCGTCAACAGCCTAGCTCAAAAGTTCTCCTTGAAGGATTTGGGGCAACTCACTTACTTTCTTGGTGTAGAAGTCACGCATCATTCTAATGGCATATTTCTTTCTCAGCACAGGTATATTGAGGATCTACTTCAACGCACCAACATGCAACATTCACGACCTGTCAGCACTCCTTTACCATCTGGTCCATCACCCACTCTTGTAATGGGTTCCCTGCTCACAGACCCAACAGAATATCGGGCCACATTAGGGAGTCTCCAATACTTGTCACTCACCAGACCAGATGTGTCCTTTGCTGTGAACAAACTGTCACAATTCATGCATAAGCCCACGGTTGAACACTGGAAACTGGTAAAAAGGTTATTACGTTATCTCTCTGGAAGCAATACTGAAGGACTTATGCTACATCGTCAATCTCCAGCTCACTTACATGCATTTTCTGACGCTGATTGGGGGGGGAACAAAGATGATTTCTCTTCCACTAGTGCCTACATTCTTTATCTTGGCAGAAATCCTGTCTCATGGTCCTCCAAGAAACAACAAACTATTGCTCGATCCTCGACAGAAGCTGAATATCGATCGGTGGCAGACACAGCATCAGAAATCAGCTGGGTATGCTCCATGTTAAAGGAACTACATTACCAGGTCGATCAAGTCCCTGTGATTTACTGTGACAATATAGGAGCTACACAATTAAGTTCAAATCCAATTTTTCATTCAAGAATGAAACATGTCTCAATTGACTATCATTTCATAAGGGAAAGAGTTCAATCCGGTGTACTGCGAGTTTGTCATGTATCTTCCAACGACCAGCTCGCTGATGCCTTGACTAAATCTCTCTCACGCTACAGATTCGAAGAGCTCAAGCACAAGATTGGACTTACTCAAGGTAGTCCATCTTGAGGGGGGATGTTAAGACAATAGTTCGACAGACAGCAGAGCAATAGCAGAACAAACCGTTGATAACGCTTAGGAGTTTTATTTCTTGAATTTAATGTATTATTATTCTGCACATTGAAGGCTAGCTTCAGTTACTGTCTGTTCACATTGCAGCTTGGCTTCCGTTACTTTTAAGTTGTATATATATTACATTGAAATGTAAATGGAAGATATACAGTAAATACAATTTCAATCCCCACCCTCCCCAATTAAGCAGACATCAATTCACTTGGATGCTAAAAAACCCACTTAAACCACCTTATTACGTTCCACATCCACCACTCAAAACATCAACTTTCAATCACCACAAAATCCAAATATGGGTTTTGATTTCCAAAACAAAAAACCTCGAAGGCTCAATCTTTCTCACCATCTGATCAAACTTTCCTTCATTTACATCCAAACAAACAAAACCCAGAAACAATTTTCTCAAAAAGTAATAAAATAAAGCATTTACTATCTGAGAAAACTTTTTTTTATTACCTCTCTGCCACTGCTGGAGAAAAGACAAGTAAACCTGCCATTACACCGGAGGTTTTGCTGCAAAGTGGCCCATCTTTGCTTTCCATCTTGCTTGTGGGTCTGGTTGTAGAACAGCGTACCATTTGATTCGGGTCGGGTTGAGGAATGTAGAGGGTTTATGCTAAGAACCAGTGCCATGGTGGTTGCGTGTTACCCCTCTGCTGACAGCTTGAGAGACAATTAGCTGATGGAGTTGGAGTCTCGCACGGGCTTGGTTTCTTAGGGATTAAAATTGGCAAGCCCATTAGTAATTCGTGGCCTTTTTATTGTTGGGCTTCTTTTTAGTAAAGAGTAGTCGGAGGTTAAAATATAAGTTTAAGCCTTAACCCATAACCATTAAACTAGGCCTACTACAAGGTATAACCGAGTTGTAGGGTTAAAAGTAATTGTCGTTTTATTTAAAAAATATATCTAAACCAATATTTTTTGTAATTTTTTTAAAAAAATTAAATCAGATTTTAATTAGTTTATAAATTGATTATACCAAACAACAAATTGAATTAAAAATTGAATTTCTTGATATTTAATATGGATAAAGAGACAAGTCCCGCACAATTTAATGATTATGCTTTGTGCTGGTTTGAAGCTTTTAAGCCCAATAATTCATTTCTTGAACAAGTTTCACAAATCAAGATGACTTGTCATCTAAATTAATATCTCACAATAAAAAAATACAATTAATAAATTAATCACCGACATGTTTCTCTTTTCCTTTATTTTTTTAAAATTGCAAGTTTTAATTTTATAAGAAATCGTAAAAAAAACATTATCTCAAATGGCACAATATATTTTACTTTTGAAACCGCGTGCTCACATGGCAATTTTAAAAGTATTTTTAAAGTTGAAAGGAAGATCCATAGAATATGGACCACAAGTAGGCTTTGCACAAAATCTAGCCGTAAAGGGACAAGAGATCATAGAGTGTACATCAATTCATGCCTTTGATTCTTTTTCCTTGCTTTATTCCTTTTGTGTTTGTCTTGATTGAAAATAAATAAATAACTCAACCCCATGAAAAAGAACACAACTCCTTCCATTTTGCGTAACTAACATCCAAGCTCATACAGTTTTGATGTTACATAATTGCTTATATTAGCCGCAGAGATATGATTGTGACACAAACAGTAAATTTAATTAATTTCATATATTTTTTTTAATATATATTAAAAATAATTAAAACAACGTTGTTTATTTCATATCTTAAATGAATTTACTCTTAATTATTTTAATTTAAAAATCAATATAATCTAGATAAAATTAGTTCGTTATCGACGTCACCCGTCACACCAAACTGAATTTAATAAATTTGATGTGTGACCATGTTTAACCTTGTTTATTTGCAAATTGCAATATATCTACAAGGCCAATGGCATGCACTTAGATTAAGAAGGTTATTTCCAAGTTTAATTATTCACTTTTCATTAAAAAAACAATAAAGTTAGAGCTAGCTATCTTGGATCAATAAAGCTATAATTTGTTAGTCTTCGGTCTTCACCAACATTCTTATGTTGTTGACCAACCCTACTAAATTCTTATCAAACAATCCATTCCCCTAATCGCAAACTCTAATTCCATTGACCAATATACCCTCTCTTTTCTTTTCTTTTCAACAATGATTTTTATTATTAATCTGTGATATCGTTTTTTTCTTCGATTAAATTGAATTTTAACTGTATCAACCAATTATATCAAGTCATTTTTTTGTTGATTTTTTTAAGCCCAAATGAGCTGAAATCTCAGGTGGTTCAGAATCCAAATCGATTCATCTGCCTGTCGATATCCATAAATATCTCTTCTTTTTTTTCTTTTTTTTTAATAAGAGCTTAAACCCCCTTTGCCCTTTTCTTGTCATTTGCCCTTTTCAATTTAATTATATCTCTATCCACTCTTATCTTTTCCTTTTTAAATTTCAAAATAAAATAAAAATCCCACCTGCAAATGTCACCGATTTACCTCCCCGCCCCTGCCTCCCCTCCCCTACAAGGCTACAACCCACAATCTACAAGGCCAAACCCGTCGTTCCGCATGCCCAAAATGACAGACTAGAGCTTCAAGAAAGAGAAACCATCTCCGAAACACCCATTCTACCCTCCCTTGCACCCCTCCTTCTCAACAGGAAAACCGTCATTTCCAGTAAAAAAGAGAGGTCATTTCCGTCCTTTTGAAAATTATAAAGAGAGAGATAGAGAGAACGAGGAGTGAAGTTTTCGAGAGGGAGAGTTTTTTTTTTTTAGAGAGAGAGAGTGTTACCGTTTGTGTTCGTTTTTTCCGTTAGAAGTATATTTGAAGAGAGAGAAGAGAGGCAAACCATGGTGACGGACCAGGAGATAGCGAAAGGAGTAGAGACGGTGCTGCGGCAAGCAGACCCGAGCGCCGTTACTTCATTAAACGGTGTAATACAGCAACTTGAAGCTAAATTAGGGTTAGATTTGTCACACAAAGCTGCATTTATTCGTGACCAAATTAACCTCCTCCTCCGCTCCCACCCCATCACTACCTCCGCCAGCTCTACCGCCCCCTCCGCCGTAACCGCCACCGGGAATCCGCCACCACAACAGCAAGCTTTTCAGTTCCAACAAGGGCAAGCTCTTAATTTAACCCCTAAAGACCATTTTGCCCTCCAATTCCAACAACAATTTTCCCCTTCCCATTTTGCCCTTCACCCTCACCACCAGCACCATCCTCAACAACAACACCAGCACCAGATTTTTTCTCAGGACCTTAACTTTAGGCAGCCACAAGCGGTGGTGGCTCCCCCAGCGCCTTCACCTCAGCAGCAGCAGCAGCAGCAGCATAGGCAGACACAGCATGCGCAAAATGTTGGGGTTGTTACTAATGAAGTGGCCAAGGAGAGGTAAAAGTTGAGGGCTTTTTGTCGATTTTAGGTTTTTTTAATGGCTCAAATTTAGATTTTAAGGATTTTTTTAAGTTTGAGGGTGAATCATAGCAGTGAGTGATATGTTTATAGGGTTTATAACTCCCATCTGTTTTTGATTAGTAGGATTTTATTATAAATTTTGAGTCTTTATAGTTACTAAAAAGCAGTGCTAAAAAATATTGTAACTGTCAATTTTCTTTTGGTTAAATAGTGACTCATTTGGGGGTTTATGATAAATTTGTTGCCGAGTAGAAAAAATCCAAAAAATGGGCATTTGTTAGCTTATGGTTAGTGTGCAAGTCTCTATTTTTTTTTTGTATTTTTAGCTGATGAATAGTGTGCAAGTTCCGGCGGTTGTTGATGGAGCTTGAAGCTCTTTTGAATGCAAAATCATGCAGCCGTTTTAGGAGCATGAGATTGAACTTGTTTTGTATTTTTATATTTTGCAGCAGTGCTCCAGTTGGATCCAAAAGAAGAGGTGGACCTGGTGGGTTAAACAAAGTATGCGGTGTTTCACCTGAACTTCAGGTCGTTGTTGGCGAGCCAGCGTTGCCAAGGACTGAGGTATGCTGTTGATCAGGCGCATTTCTTAGTTTGGCTGGGTAGCTTTGCTTTTTATGGAGTAATTCGTTGTTGTTTCTAAGAATGGTGCTTTGTGTGTGTACAGATTGTGAAGCAACTGTGGCAATACATAAGGAAAAACAACCTCCAGGATCCAAGTAACAAGAGGAAGATAATTTGCGATGATGCTTTACGTGTGGTTTTTGAGACAGACTGCACTGATATGTTTAAGATGAATAAGTTGCTGGCTAAACATATCATCCCACTTCAACCATCAAGTATGTTCTATGATAATTACAGTAAGCATGTTGTTCTTGTTCTTCAATGACTTTGAGATGGTTTAACTTTTTTCTTCTTGTGATCGTGTTTACAGAGGAATCCAGTCAAGCTAAGCGAGCAAAGGTGGATGTTGAGATCACAACTGAAAATACTGAACCTGGTGCATCACTTGTGGTAATATCTGAAAGACTTGCTGAGTTTTTTGGGACTACTGAGAGGGAAATGACCCAAACAGAAGCATCCAGACGTGTATGGGAGTACATAAAGCTAAAACAGTTGGAGGTGGGTAATGAGTGTAAATATTCATCTCTTTCCCCACACACTTTCCATATTAGCTCCTTAATCATTTTTCTAGAATAAAACTTTTGTTTTGAATAAATCTCTCATTTATTATATACTAATTTCCCCCCCAATAAACCTTAATTTTTATTTTAGATAAGTTAGCTGGAATTTAAAAGTTCCATGGTTTTCATGTGTGTCTAGGATCCATTAAATTCAATGGCAATACAATGTGATACAAAGCTTCGTGATCTTCTTGGATGTGAAAGCATATCTGCAGTGGGGGTAGGAGAGGTGTTAGCACGACATCATTTATTCAAACGTTCATGATGTTCCATGATGATGACTGGTTAGTATGATCCGCAATCTTTAGTATTGCTGTGTCTACTGTGTTAGTGTTTTAGTTGGTGGTTTTTTCTTCTTTTTTTTTTTAAAAAAAACCCTGATTATAGAACTTCTCTAGTTTAGTTTAGTTGGATTTCTCAACAGTGGATGCATGCTCCTTTTCTTTTCATTTTTTTTTATCGGGTCTATCTATAATTTCTAGTTATTTTCTCACATCTTTGACTTGCTGTCATCCTTTGGGTTTAAAATCTTTTTGGTGTGTCTGCTGTCTTTTCTGTTCTTCATATGTTTGATTAATTTGCTTGCAATCTGATGCAATACCAAACAAGTAAATCAGAGGCTAGTTTTTTTTCTCGTTACTTTGCAGGTGCATGGAACAATGACCATCTGCTCACTTCTGATAGTAGAACAGATAGCGAAGAAAGCTTATTTTGTTTTTCGATCGTTAATTTTTGTTGTCTTTGTGAATTAACGTGGTTAGATGATATGGTGATAACTCGACTATGATCAGAATGAAAATGTAACAACCGTCACTGACCTTGGATGTAGTAGGCTTTCGTGCTAATTTTATTGTCAGTTTGACTTCCCAATGCCTAACCCTCGTAGTAGAATGAAGGAAAACCGCAGTGGAATTGTAAAATCTTGTTAACTTTAAAAAGACCAATATGTGTATCCTGTTATAATATAGCCTGTTGTTTTCTACTCCAAGCGGCATCGTTTCGTCTTCTTTTTTTTTGTGATCTGCATGGAATTACTTTCATGGTGGCATGTGTTCTGCAGGTAATGTAAATTCTTTTTTTTTGGGTGGAAATCATGTGGGTATTTATTTGTTCTCATCACCATAAAATTTATCCAGCTTTGGAAAATCCTCCCTCTCCACAGCCAGTAACAAATCCAAAGCACTGAAATCTTGATTTTGATTAACATAATGCAGATCATACGAGCATCATGGGATAAATTTCTGATAGTGGTCAATGAGCAGTTTAATTTGGCGAAGCTCATGAGTTAAATAAAATTAAGAACTGAATGCCCTGTGAAAGTCCAGACCGTTGTTATTAGAGCTGGCCTGGTTTAGCAGGTTAATGTGAGACTTGGCCGGGCTAGGTTAAAAAACTAGGTGGGGTTGATCTAGTTAAATTTGAGAGACTTTTTAATTTGCAATTCACTCGGAATCTTGTTTTGATTTTTTAAATGATGATTTAATTGATTTATCTAGCCATGATTGCCTTGAACGAGGTTATGGGCTGGTGATTTAATAACTTGGGTTCATTAACATGAAAATAAAGACCAAAGCAGAATTGGAGTTGAGATATCGTGTTTTTCTCCTGATTTCTCAGGTTTTCAATTCTATAAGCCCATAATAAGAGAATCCCATCTAAGTTTGGACTCGAAAGTGACCAGAAGGTGATAGTGACTATCAAGTAATTAGAGCCACGAAACAACATATGAGATTCAAAAAGCACACAAAGACTTGAATAGTTGTGTTGTAAATTAACCTCAGCTATTGCAATGTATACCAGATTCAGAGTAAACTGCCAGCTAGTTACATACTGTGTGACGCAATGGTAACAGAACCTCAAGGAAAGTTACAGAAACTGAAAGATAGTCTGTGTTTGTTTTCCAGAAAGTGGTTTCCGGGAAATCACTTTTCAAACTTTCCTGTGTTTGTTTGTCATTAGAAAAATTGGTCAACGGAAAACACTTTTCAGTCAAAGAAAAATTTGGCTTGGTTTTCAGGAAAGTGTTTTCCTGGAAAATTTGGGCGGAAAACACTTTCTGGAAGTTGTGAAAAATTTAGAAATGTCATTATTTGCTGATTATATCAAATTTGATCCTCAAACTTTTGATTGCTATATATAATTTGTTTTGAATATTTATTTTTCAATTTCATCTCTTAAAATTTAATTTTTATATTAATTTTGGTCCTTATTTTTATAATTGCTATTTGCTTTTTTCTTATCATTTTTTTATTGAAATTTTTTATCTATCAAATTTGGTCCTCATTTTTTTTATTGTTACTTATTTTATTTGAAATAATTTATGAAATGTTAATTATTATTATTTTAATTTATTCACCTTTCATTTTTTTTAATTTTTTAGATTTGATCTATATTATTTTGATTATTATTTATTTTATTTGAGATAATTTATGAAATTATATTTTTTTTCAATTTCATTCTCATTCAACTTTTTAATTTGTAAGATTTGTTCTTCATTATTTTAATAAACTTGAGAAGAAAAAAAACATTAATAAGTTATTTTTCCAGCTCATTTTCCATGACATAATCAAACACTGGAAACTGTTTTCCAACTTATTTTCCATTACACTACCAAACATCAGAAAATATTTTTTCAGAATTCACTTTCTAAAAGAAAACTACTTTTCAGCAAACAAACGGGGCATAATATTTGAAATCTTATCTTCCAAATGTCTTTTCATACTTGCTTGTTTTCTGTCCCCATTTTACATGAATTATTTTCTTGACAACATGGGAAGTAATTTGTGCTCATCATGAGACTCAACTCCTGACAAAGTTTTAGCTCCGACAAGAGAAAGCACTGTATTCCATTGGTCCTTTTATCTTGTAGTGATGATTGTAATGAGAGCAAGTGTTTATTCGCTCCTGAGAATAACTTTTGATATTGATGATAGGAAGTGAAGTACATGTACCATTTCATATTCTTGCAGCGTCATTAATCTAGATTAAGCACAATTTTGTAAAAATTACACAAAATTCAAGTTGGCTGCACAACCAGTAAATTAGTCCATCAGAAGATTCAGAACTGCTATTTTCAGAACCTTCAGGTACGTTTTGGCAGTAAAAGTTTGATTCATCTCTCCAGGTCTCTCTACCTAAGTTAGAAAGCTTATTTTCTCTCTTGCTTTTGATATTAATTATAATATATTTCAAAGTTTGATACATATAATTTAAATAAAATTTATAATAGAAATGGGTGCTGTCGTTGCATGCGTTAGAGAATATAGATTATAATATAAAACTATTCGTAAGCATCACCGAGCTTATAAAACAATTCATCAATGACCAGAAACTCCCATGCCTATTCCAAAATTGATATTATTGCATCATACTTGTTGCTGGTCGGAGCAACTGTTCTGGAGATTTTCTCAGCCATTTTGATGCTTTTCTCTGATTGGAGCACGTTTTGGCTTAGCGATTCTATTTCTTAACCCAGGGGGTTGGCCTAGCGAGATGAGGCTGGGACGGGGGAGTGCGCTCCTTCAACGTCTCAGGTTCGAATCTTCACGGTGCAAATTTTTCCTTTGGGTCAGCGGACTTGGACGAAACCCATAAATTAAATAGCTCTGCTGACTTGCCGCGGTAAGTTTTTTGAACTGTGGGATTAGTTAGGTCCAGCAGGTTTGGATACCCATTTAAAAAAAAAAGATTCTATTTCTCGATTTGACTATCTGATGGTGGCGAGCTTGCCAAGTCATTGCACTTACTCAAGGAGGAGAGCTACTCACTTTTGTGGCCATTCTCATGGCTCATCTTCGTCTCCATGGGCAGTGTGAGTGATTAACTAATGCTATCTGTTTGCTCAAATATTACTTGCTCTTAATTTCTCAGTTTGTACAGATTCTTGAATGATTTTATGTAAAAATGTCTATTAAATTCTGTAAAACATACATTGATAGCTTCATAACTTTCATATAACACATCGATCCAACAAGACGTCATTCTCATTATTTTTTAAACTAAATTAAATTCAAAGCTTCATAACTTTATCATGGGTAGCTAGTGTTTAACAGCGTCATAATAATTATTTTTTAAAGTATTTTTTATTTAAAAATACATTAAAATAATATTTTTTTTTCAACTAATTGTTTGTCTCTCGAGTATATTTTATTTCTCTATAATTTGATTCAAGTTGTGAAATTTGTTTTTGATGCGTTTCTATGTAATAAGCAAGCTGAACGGATTTTCTCACTTCTGCATCAACTGAATTGATATCTATTATAGAATCATAGGGTATATACAAATTCTCCAACTTTCAGTTGAAGCCAAAATGTTTTGGCCTTTGCTAGGAGCCATTTCAATAACAACAACAATAATAATAAAAAAAGTCTGTTCTTCCAGAATAAGGCTGCAAATTAAAAAACAGCCATCTCTAGAGCCCATTTAAACGAACAAAATCGGCAAAGGTCAGACCTGATAATATATTTTGTCATCTAAAGCTGCAACATTGTGCCCTACCTCTCGCCAACTTGTCCCACAGACAGATCATCTGCCTTGGGGATTGGTAATGCGCAGTATAATAGTTCTCCAAGCATCCGTATTGACAGAATTTCCAGTTGTGGGAGTACTGAACAGGGGTGGAGCTGTTAAATTGTTCGACCCACATTCCCATACTGACATCTTCCATCTTGAAGAGCTGCGATGAAAGTTTAACAATATTTTCATGTACATACTACAAGTTGATAGGAAAGGTAGCTGTCAAAGAAATGATAACATCGTCCAACTGACGGAGGTATTAGATAAAGATTATATATCACTAACCCTGAGGCTTCGTTTTCCATTTTGAGCAATGACAAATTTAGCAATATCAGTAGAAATTACATATCCAGGTCCATTGGCGTAAGGAGGATATACTTCTTCAGGCCATTCCTGTTAAATTTAGGCAAATAAACTTAAAATGCAAGTGAACGTAGAAATTTTTTTTATCACTCAGATTCTATTTATCAAGACAGAAATTGAAATTTTGATTGCATTTGAGTAGCAACATAGCTAACCATATCTAGAATACTAGTTCCTTTTCCATTTTGCATTTACTAGTCAAAGCAGAATGTGTAAGATATTCAGGACTATCTGATTCTGAAAGGAGCTCAGTTGGACACATGGTCCTCAAGTTCCTAGAAACTAAAATCATAAAAAAAGCAGCACCTTTAAGGATGATGGTCCCCAAGTTCCTAGAAACTAAAATCACTAAAAAAAACAGCACCTTCAAGGATGATGACTCTGATAGCAGGTTAGGAATGACGTTTTAATTCTTTAACTAACACAAAAAACATCATAGCTAGCCAACAAGCACAAACATCATTCTTCAAGTTGTCTAATTCCATTCTATTCCTTGAAGAAGTTCCTTAACCAACATCCATTCTATTCCATGAAATATCAAAAGCGGTCAAAACATTGTAAGGGAAAAGGGTAAAAAGGAAGACATAGAGTTGGACAACTCTTGCAGGTGCTGTGGGAAGTGATACCTCATTCGGGTAATGCAAAAGTGCCATGACCAGTATCACCAACATTTCTTACAGTACAACAGAGAATGGTGCTACAGCTTGATAAACAATTAAAACTTCTTTAGCTTCTTTTCATGAATGTTCAGGCCAACCCCAGGTGGCTTATGTGATCCCAGAAGAGATTGCTGAGATGTATATTCTGTAGAGATTCTAATAATTGCCTTTTTACTCCTTTTCCCCCAGACTGACTTTTTTTTTTCTTTTTACCTTTTTGTATGTTATTATAAGAGAGTGTTTGAGTGGCTTTTCAAAAGCATTTTTGAAAAAATTTGAAAATTTTTTCTTTTTATTTGTAAGTTTAAATTAATAAAATTTGGTGTTTTTAGATCATTTTGATATGCTAATGTCAAAAATGATTTTTAAAAAATAAAAAAACATAATTTTAATATATTTTTGAACGAAAAGCACTTTCAAAAGCAGCAACAACCACACTCTCAAACAGGCACTAAGAGAAAAGGGAACAAGACAATTGAATTAATAGGTGCAAAGACAGTGATGCAAGGGATTTTATTAAATCAGAATTCCCACAAATGCATTAAAACTAACATACCTCAAAAGTAACTGCCCATTTTCCATTTCTTAGAGGGCGATGTAAGAGATTGAGATTGCCCATATAAAGAGACTTGTAGGGAGAGATACGATCAATTTCTTTCAAGACTGTGTCCACCCTAACAAATGTATCATCATCACATTTCATTATGTATGCAGCAGAGACATTCTGAACCTGTATGAAGCAGAGATACCAAAACAACTAGATTCAGGAGATATAAATAAGTACACAATCACAGAGATCCTATTAAAAGATTCAATGAAAGATGACTGGTGAATAAAGTATAGACTTACCCCAAACTCACAAATAGCAATAGTTTTGAGAACCACAAGCTCATAGCGATCCATAAATGGCAAAATCACAATATCACCAAAGTAAGCTGCCTCTCTTTTTAGCACTGCATTCACCTCCTTCCTTGGATTCTGTGATTTCGTAAACGATTTCAAGGATAGATTAGAGTATGAATGTTATATAACTGGTAGCTAAGAAGAATGGAAAAAAAAATGAATAGTAAAAAACCATTATGCCACTTCCACTTTTCCAAAACAATGGAACATCTTATAGAATGCACAATATTACATTAAGAGGATTAAATAATTCAACAACGAGACGCACATACAGGCTCACTTATGCATAATGAGCCTTCAACACATAATATGTACTTGAAGGAAAAAGGGGGGAAGGTGGTCCCTCAACTATATCCCAATTTCAAAATCTATTAAGAAACAACTACTAACAAGTGTCTTTTTCCTAACTTCAATTTTTGAATGTTAGTTTTTTAAAATAATGTTAGGAAGCAGAAACAGAAGTTGGATAAAAAGATGGCAACTTTTGAAGTTGAAAGAATATATTAGAAAATTTGATGGTTGAGGGCTCTTTCTGAAATCATGGAATAATTAAGTGACTGCTGATAGAGTTAGACAATCCTTCAAAATAAATAAATCAATGTCGAGATCAATCTTACCAGTGCAACAAAGAAACGAGCAACTACATTTGAAGACTTGATTACAGATGATTGCATCCAAGTTTTTCTAACTGCCATGCGTTCTGCAAAGTGATTTGTGGCTGACAGGATCCCAATAAAAAGTTGAATGGGACTCTTTGGTAAAGGATGAGCTTTCCACTTCTCTGACATTTCCAATACACGCTGAGGAGAGAAGCTTGGATGAGAGCTTGGCAGAGAAGTGGCAAAAACTGAATGAACATCCAAGTCTCCTTTGATTGCTAATCCTGTTGCATCTTCCAGGGTAAATCCCTGAAGGCACAAGAAAATCTTTAGGAAAGTATTTTGAGTTTAATTTTAAATAGAGACGAATTGAACTCTGTTGATATGTACTTAAACAAAACATAATACCACTGTAACAAAAATGACTGTTAAGAAAAGGCACCTAAAAAATCTACAGAGTCTATACCGAAGAAATCCAGTGGAAAGCAAAGGGCATCAAGAAAAGGAATCAGACTTAAAATGATAGCAAACAGTGATAAGCTTAGTTCATGGAAATCTTCATGGAAAAAATGCAAATCTCGCAAACAATTTGAAAGTACTGTTTCTCCAAAGTGGGTGGAACGAACCACTAGAAAGACCATTGTGCATCAGATATGCAAATGTCTTTTCCAAATCCAGAAGGCCAAGGCTCACCATTTGAGTTAGAGAATCAGCAAAAAACTGTCATATGGTATACCAATCATTTTTTTCTCATCTATATCAACATACCGGACGATATGGAAATGAGGTCACATGCCGACCCCCAACACTAATATGGTATCCATCAACACCAGCACGCAAGGTCAGGATAAACAATCCACCCTCCACAAAAGGAAATTGCCATGTCACTTCAGGTTTCTGTTCACGCCCTATAAATCTCTTGAACCATGAGGTTGTCTTGGACTCTTTTGAATCTACATTATCACCCCGCATCCATTTCTCACATCTCACATGTTCATCAACTGCCAAACATATGCATTAGAAAACTTTCAATTGCATTCTTTAAATTGAGTGACATGAGCAGTTTTAGCTTTTGCCCCTATTTCTAATTGAACTGTATAAAAAATTAAGAAAAGCAACAATACCTCTCTCAGCTCACACAACAGCCTGAGTGAAGAAAAGTGTCTAGAGAATGTCCAAAACCTTAAAACATCAACTCCAGGGACTTGAGCCTCATTCAAATACCTCAAGTCATTTTTCGAATTCTTTAATGCTTACAAGTGAAGCCATGTTTCGTTGGACCCAACCCCAACACACAGTCACAAGGTGAATTTACATCCAACTTTGGACAATTCTTTATATCTATTTAATTTCCAGCATATAATGGGAATGCTATTTGTGGTTAGGCACCCATGAACAGAAGAAAATAAATTATTTCTTTAATACATGTATACACTAAATAATTATCTTTCCAAGTTGAATTTGACTTAACATACATAAGCAAACAAGGAAAAGAAGTTAATTAACACAATTAAGATACAAGTTAAATCTTACCCAGCATATCCTCATCTTTCTTGGATGGCAAACCATCGCATCTTTGAGCTGTCCCCCATTGCATCCTATAGCAGGTATTATGCTCAATGACTGGATGCTGACTCCAATCTCCTCTTAATCGAGGATTTAAATGTAAAATTTTTGGTGGATCCTCTCCCTCCACTGACTTTAAACCCTGCAGCTCAATCATAAACTGTGAAACCATAACAATACCATCACCATTCCTCAACCTTGCAAGCTGGGGCACATACTCCTGGTGTGCATGATGGGGTGTTCCCACAACGGTTACAGAAGACCCTGCAGCTAAACCACATGGTAGAAACATCATCTTATCCCCTCCAGCCAACTCCTCTCCACTCATGGATACCCACAAAGGACAAGACTCGATCTTCCCCTCATATAACAAACTCTGTCCAATCTCCTCCCCATCATACTTTTCCACTGCTTCCCATGCCTTCAACCCAAGCAGCCATGCTTCAGCTGCCATCCTCTCAAGTGGTGATAAATTCATGGTTGCATTCCTTCGCCTCATGATTTCTCCTGTTATCCTGCCATAACGATATTGAAGTGGCTTTAAAGTTTTTGACCCTCCTCCTTTTTCTTCTTCTAAAGGTCCCTTACTAGGCATCATTGGAGCATTTTGGTTTTGATTATCCTCCAATTTCCGGTGGAAAGCATCCTTATAAACAGAACTAAAAGATGGTTTGCTTAAATCGGAGTCTTCAACATCTTTTACCATAGATGACGAATCCAATCCAACATAACTATCATCCCCACTCAACATTGATGCAATCTCTAAAAAATGTGGAAACTTGAGTGCTAAAAACACCAAGTATAATGCTCCTACACCCAACAGCATATGCGACAGCTTGCACCTCCTGGTACTAGAAGGCTCATTCTTTAACCTCTTCATCTTAATACCACCCAACAAGCTACAATGCAAGAACAAAATAAAAACTCTATAAAACCCAAAAAACTCCCAATGTCTCTAAATCAGCATAAAAAACCAGAACAAGCTTAAGAGTTTCTAAAATAAGCTAAACTAAGAAAATAAAAAATCCCAAAAACCTCTGATATGCCGATTCCTCTAAAGAAACAAAAAAAAAAAAAAACAGATTCCAAAACAAGGTAAGCTAAGAGAAAATGCCAAAATGTCCTAAGAAAATATACCCTTTCTCGTCAAACTCAATGAAGAATCCAAAAATCTCAAAAAATCATTTCAGAAAATGATCAGTGAAGCTGAAAATCCAAAAGATTCCGAAAAGAATGCCAAAATCTTAAGAGTTGTACCTGGAGATCAGAATCGAGAAAAAACCATGAAAGTTTGAGACTTTATTGAAGGGAATGAACGGGAATTGGGTGATTGATTAAAGAAACTGAGACATTGTGAGTGCAAGCTTATTTCGAGAGTCGAAAAGGAAAGGCAGACAGAGAAAGGAGAAAGGGAGGGAGAGAGACAGTGTGGTAGGGGTTTGCATTCTCTAACGTGTATACGGGTACCAAATTAAATTAATTGAATAAATAATTGAGAATTTTCGGGTACCTCCATTCTTTTTATTTTGTCTCGCTATTCGGGTCGGATGATTGAGTTTTTTAAATAATATTCGATTTGAGCTCAAGCTGAAGACATGGTATACTATTTCACATTATATTTTAAAATATTTTTGAAAAAATTATAATTTTTTATTTTTAATTTTTATATGAAATAAAAAAAATAGTAATCTTAGATAATTTTTGTAAGTTGATATTAAAAATATTTTAAAAAAATTAAAAATATCATTTTAATACATATTTCTGAACTAAAAATATTTTCAAAAGCAACTTCGACTATACTCTCAAACAAAGAGTACGATATAAGACCTTGTTTAATACATGTTTCATGAGATTAACTTAAATTAACCTAAATTAATATTTTTATATTTAAAAAATAAAATTGTATAATTAATTAAAAAATCAATCAAGTTTTAACTAGGTTACAGATTATAAGTTAACTTATTCGGTATTAACTTATTTTTTAAATAATAATACTTTTGATAAATTGCAATAATAATAATAAAAACAGCAATATTATTTGGCTTAAATACACAGAGAAAAACACGTGAGAATTGCACTCCATGGACTTGGACGCTCATCATTCCCCTTCCATGTAAAACTCCCAATGAATAAAAACTAATTATTATATAGTTAAGTTGTTTAATTTAATATGGCTCCATGGAATCCTATTGACCCTTTGGTTTTCTTTAATGGAAGCGGCTCCGCCCCTTTTCGTTTCTGCAAGGAATTGTCCTCCGCGGTCAAGAACACACAGTTTTATTATTATTACTCATTAGACCATGGACATTCCCTTGTCTATTAAATTAATGCATGAAATATGGCTTTAAGAAAGAAAAAAGGTGCCTATCATGCAGTCATATTCGTGATTTCTGATTTATACCAAATTAATTCAGTAAAGAGCAATTTTGAGATTCCTAATTAATTTCCGGTCTTAAAGGCTCGAGAGGAGGATGGGTTTTATATATATATACACACACACAAGAGTCAAATTCATCAATTAAACTGCTGTAACTTAGAGGGTTGAGAGATTTATTGAACGGTTTCTCTCTTTTTCTTATCTTTTTGTGTTATTGAGACACCTATCACCGACTGTTTGAGAGTGTAGTTGAAATTGTTTTTGAAAGTATTTTTTGTTCAAAAATATATCAAAATGATATTTTTAAAATTTTAAAAATCATTTTTGACATCATTACATTAAAATTATTTAAAAACATCAATTTTTTTTATTTAAAATAAAAAATAAAAAAATTATTTTTTTTCAAAAACATTTTCCGATGGCAATCCTAAACACCCCTGCGAAAGAAAGAAGAAGAAGAGCCTCATTAATTACCGGGTGTTTATTGCACGTATTTAATTTGACAATGAAGGCAACTTCGCATAATTTTTAATAGGTTTTGGGTGAAATTGATAGAATTATTTGGCTCGGGATGAAATTGAGAAAGAGACAATCTTTTAGGGCTGTTGATGAGCCTGTTGAATGAATAGGATGAACATTGAATGCGACATGAGTAGAAGTCTTGAGGATAAAGAAATAATTATTTCAAGGGATCTTTCGAATGAAGAAAGGGTAAGTAACATGCAATAATTTCTTTTCTTTTTGATTCATTGTAAGGGGGAAAAAAAGAATTTGAGGCAATACTTGCACATTCTTCAAAGTGTAATATAGGGAGGTTCCTGGTAATCATGAGAATAGTAACGTGAGGTCTTTTACAATATACTAATTTCTTTTTATCTATATATATATATAGATAGATAGATAGATAAAGTTAAACCGCATTGTATAAACATCTTAGCAGTAAACTCAGATTATTGTGGACTATAAAAATATAATTACCATTTTGCCCTTCAGTGCATCAAAATTTAACTCTTGGTTTCATGGGTATTTTCGACTTTCCTATGGACCGAGTAGCATGATCTGATTGTTGGAGGGTGTTTTCATCTTTTCCATAATTTTTTTGCACAGTAGAACTATTAATTTACTCATAGAAGCAAACAACAAAACAAAGAAGGATTAATGGTATTTTTGGTTTTGTGCATTGACTGTGATACAGTGAATTCACTTCTTTACCCTCAAATGGGACAAAAACAATGCGATGACGGGGAAAGTATATTTGATTTTTTATGTTTGGGTAAGCAATAGAACTACTAAAATACCCTCAGAAAAGATAAAAATAAAGCACCGAGGCTGGGGCAAAATCATATTTTAATACCAGGTTTTTTCGTTATTATCTCTGGTTCGGGAGGTGTTTAAGTAGTTTCATGTTTGTTTATTATTATTATTTTAATTTACCTTTAGACATATCTGTTGGACACACCTATCGTTGCCTCCATTACATGCCTTTCACGCGGCGCGTTCTATGTATGAAGGCTGAGGAAACTGCCCGATTGTCGTGTCTCTGGGTGTACCGCCATGTCCTTTTCCACATGGTGGTGGACGTGTCAACAGAAGGTGGGTGGACGATCTTTAGTGGTCAATTTTGTTGCTTTTGTGCCTTTTCTCTCTCTTGCTCTGTCAAAATACATTTCAGACCCTCATCTTTTTATTTCATTTTCCCCTGGTTTTCTCTATAGAAATTTTGGTTTTTTTCATTTTATCTTTTAATTAAAATTCATTATATATGTTATATTTCATTTCATCCCTTATTCTTTTGATTTTTTTTAAATTTTTTCGCTCTGCATGTTCTGATTTGTTTTAATTTTATTCTCTAATTAAAATTGATCATATATGCTATTTTTCATTTTGACCCTTATTATTTTAATTGTGTTTTCTTTTAAATCTATTTATTTTTTTCAACCTTAAGGTTTGAATTTGTTATATTTTTGTCTTTTAATTGAAAGCGATTATATATTTTGTTTTTCATTTCGGCCCTTACTTTTTTAACTCAAGAAAATTGAAAAATTTAAAACTGCATGTGCTAATAAATATAAAAAATAATTAATGATCTCTGAAAATAAAACTTGAAAAATTGAGAGACTAGTGTAGATCAAAATATTTAACCTCGTGAAATAGGATACTTGCTAAATAATGGTTGCTACATTGTCTTCATTAAAGCAAAATTTATCTAATTAAAAGATAAAATAAGTAGACAAACAAATTCAGAGAAATCATATATAAAAATAAATATTTTTATTTTAAAAAATATAATTCATCTATACAAAAGATATAAGAAAAACTTATAGATGAATCAAAAACCTTTATGAAAATAACACATAACAAAAAAACTATTATTATTCAGAAGAGACTCTATAAACAAAATAAAAGAGACTATCTAAACAGTTTTATGTTCTTTTGCTTGCTCTTTTGTTAAAAAATTTGAGCGTTTTTTATTTCTCGGGGTAATTTAATATTTTTTATTGTTTTAGCAGTAATAATAATAATAATAATAATAATAATAATAATAATCATTTTAGGTGTTATAATCACGGTAATAATAGTGACATTATTAATTATAATGACAACTATCATGATTGTGATAATTTAACAATAGAAATAATAATCGACATAATTTATTAGTTGATGTTGTATTTGTTGAAAATTGACTTTTATGGCTTTTCTATGTATGATATTTCAGATCTAATATCACGTAAACAAAAAAATATATGAAGTCACACGTAAACAAAACGGGTGAAAAATTGGGACAAATGATCTATAATGAAAAAATATACGAGTCACTTGCCTTGCGCTTCACCGCAGCCAAAACTAAATTTTTTAACATTAAAAAAATGTTAAGAGTGTTAGATTTTTTTATAATGTTTTACATCTGAGCGAAATAATCAACGTGGATTTAATTTTTACGAGGTAATGTCATAAAAACTAATTATAGGACATTTTTTTGTGTTTAGTACTAATATTAAATAATATAATTTGAAAGAAATAAGGTAAAAAAATTAAAGACAACATTGAGTTACAAGTTTTTTTAACGAATACAACATTGAATGATAAATTATTTCAATTGTTAATCTTATGATTGAAGAAAAAAATATCAGTATAAAAAAATATTACTTGATTTGAAGAACAAATGAAAATAGCACACACACACGTTGAAACGAGACCTTTTTTTTAATTATTCGGACCAAAATAAAAGAAATAAATAAGGATCAAAATACAAAACAATAAATTGCATATGTTGAAACGAGACAAAAAAAAATTTCTTCCTGCAACGGAACACATGACAAATGGCTTGTGTGTATATATATACATATATAAGGAAAGAGAAAGAAACATGGTTTAAATGTTTTGAGTATACAATGTCCCACTAGCCAAGATTATATTTTCATGGATACAAAATAGAAATATATTTTGCTGAACTAATTAATATTCAACTTGTATTTTTATGCTAGTTTGTGAATATTAAAATATTTTTTTTATACTTTATTAAAAAGATATGATCATTCATGTCAAAATTAGGAAATTCATGTTTTTGTATTTGTAATTATGCTAGTTTGGTATTTTTGTATTTGTAAATAATTTATTTATAGAACACTTGAAAGTTTTAAATAGCTAGAAATAAGGATATACTTGAAATTTGGACATCTATGGTGTAGATATTCACAATTAATTTAAAATATAATATTTAGTATTTTATACATAATATCGTATCTGTGTAGCGTCTCAATGTGATCGTAGTATTTAGAAATTTCTAAATAATTTCTTAAAATGCACAAATAGCATAAAGAAATTCTTGAAAATACAATTTTAAATTCTTGACATGTTAATTGAAATTGTTAGATCACACCAACCATGATATTATATAGTGTTTTAACTAGCATGACAGATTTTACTTAAGAAATTAAAATTTTAAAAAAATGGCATCATGTTCATAAAAAAAACTGAATCCATTAATGTGCTAATTAATAAAGATAGTAGTCACTAGATCTCCTCAAGTTTTTCACAATTTCATATAGATTTACTTGCTTAAATTTCATTGATATGATTTTGTACATTGGCCAAATGACAAGATATTGATCATAAATTTTGGATTCTCTCCAACAAATAGATCATGATCTGCTTGGATATTCTCCTTTTATGGCATTATGGCCAATGAGCTCTCCTTTGTCCTTATATACCCAAAATTCTTCTCCATTCTTACCACACAATTAGACTCATAACACACCAGTAGCAAAAAAGGAGTTCAGCAGCATCCACCAGCAGCTCTACATTCACTGAAATGTCAGCTAACATTCCTAGTGATATCATCTCTGATATTCTTAGTAGGCTGCCTGTCAAGTCTCTTTCAAGGTTCAAGAGTCTATCCAAGTCCATGCTTGCTTTCCTTGGCGATCCAGAATTTGTTGAGCAGCATCTCAAAAAAGCAATTTTGAAGAACCCAAATCTTGTCCTGAAGCTCGACTCCAAGCTTTTCTACGTTGAAGATGAAGAATGGAGCAAAGCTAGAAGGCTGCCATTGCCCTTTTCACTGTGCTTAGAAAACGTAGAAATTTCTGGTTCATGCAATGGCATGCTCTGCATTTCGGACCAGCAGTGCAATCAGGATATCTTTCTCTTGAATCCCTCGACTGGGGTTTTTAAACACCTTCCGTTCTCGGGCTTCGATATCGCCGTAGTCGAGAACTCTTTCACCACGATAGGGTTTGGTTATCATCAAGCGGAAGGTGATTACAAGGTCCTAAGGTGTGCTTATATATATGATAAGCCTTTTATTGACATTGATTCTTATGAATGTGAGGCTAGAGTCTACTCTTTGAAAGCTGATGAGTGGAAGAACATTGGAGCTATCCCGTACCATCTGGGCTATAAAGCTGCTATCTGGCTTGGCAATGATTTTCTTATCTGGAAAGCAACTAGAGGGCTCGGAAGAGCGGGAAAGTATCTGATAGTTTCTTATGACATGAGCAGAGAAGAGTTCAAGGAGATTCCTCAACCTATTGTGAATTATAACGGTGAACTTCACATGGAGGTAAGTGTGTTTGATGGATTGGTATCGACCTTCTATCTTTCAAAATATGACGAGGCTCACATTTGGACCATGAAAGAGTATGGAGTGAAGGATTCATGGGAATTGCGGTTTGTGATTAAGCTGTCTGAGAGAGTTGAGAGCTACAACTATATGTTTTTGAAGCCCCTGGTTATTTTGAAGAATGGTGAAATTCTGCTCGAGGCAGGTGAAAAAACAAGAATCCTGCATGATCCCAAGAAGGATAGCTACAGAATCATCAATCCCATTCGTGGAGCTCCTCGACGGTATTTGGTGACTCCTATTGTGGGAAGCCTGGTTTCACCTTTTGGTTATCATCAGGGCTGAAAAGGGCATGACCTTGCTGGGATTTGAAAGTTATTTAATGGTTCAAATAAGGGATTAATTTTAATTTACTTAAGCATTTAGTTTCGTAATTCGGATTTCAAGGTTTTGAGTTCTTATTTAATCTTGTAATTTTATAAAATTTCCCGGTCTTGCAGAATAAAGATTTCCTAATTACTTCTCAGAGCAAAGCTTCCTCTCTCTATTAATTCTGTGTGTGTGCGCATCCCACAATCATTAGTTAGGCTACCTAGATGATTTGCAAACTCACTTTGTGTCTTTTAAATCAATAAAAAAAACCCGAAAGCTACAGACAGCCCTCCTAATTTTTGTGAATACAAGTTAAATATTTCATGGGCTCGATTAGGATCTGAAAGAAAATAGGAGAGTGCTGTGCTTCTTATAAGAACCAGCCAGGAGAAGCTACGGCAGAAGGCAGCAGCAGAAATCAAGAGGAAATAGCAGCAAAGAATCGGCAGCAGGAGATAGGTGTTTGACAGAAACTCATTCAAAAACTACCTTAAAAATAAATTTATTTTATATTTTTATTTCTCTTACTCTTGAAAAACGTATTTTGTGGGTTCAGATGAACAAATAAAACTCTACTTTCTCAGACTCTTACAGGGGATACACGTCTTTAACTTGAATTCAAGATCTACTGTCCAGATCACAAGTCCTTTATCATCACGTCACGCTACTAGGAGGACTATATTTTTATCTTCGCCAATCAGCCAAACACGATTCTATCATTTCTAGATCTATTCTTTATATCTTGGACACTAACTAAACGGAACCTAAAGTTCAAAGAATCGCACAGCTTAATCCTGGAAGGGCGCATTCTGATAATTTTATTTCTGAAACCATGGTTTATAGCATTAGCTAATCCCTGGAGAGAATTTGTTTCACTTCCACCCAATTGTCTTCATTATATGCTTGAGAAAAAATGGTTTCTCATACAAGAAAACATACGGGCTGAAACTTTTTATTAGCAGTTAATAAGAAGGCATGAATCAAGAAGTATCACTGAATTTGATGCTCAAAGAGAAGAGTCGTGTACGGTGCCACTGCCAATTTTAGAAGGTTCTGCTTCCTCGTATTATTGGAAACATTGACATATGGGTGATGAAGGAAAGCTGGAGAAGACAACCACAGATTTTCTTGAATACAATAATCATGGTCTGATTGCTCTCTTTAATAAATATATTGTTATAATGCTAATGTCCCTTGTATCATTAAACATGAAAAAAAGTAATCTTTATATATATATATATATAGGCGTGACTGTTTTACTGTCTATACAGACTCAGTTCACTATTCATTGCTACAGTGTAATTACTATTTTGCCCCAGGACCGAAATTTTTTAACCCTCGGGTCGGAGGTATTTTTGAATTTTCCAGGAGACACGGATGATATTTTTGAATTTGTTGCACAATGAAACGACGAAAATAATCCCCCTAAAGGACAAAATAAGACAAACCAGACCAGGAGCACTTTAGCAATTTCCAGAGGACATGGATGAGATTTTCAAATTTGTTGCACAGTGAAACGACTATTTTAGCCCCCCTAAATGACAAAAAACAGGTCCCGGAACCGGGGTATTTATGCATTTTCCACGGTGGTTATTTCGTGGTTATAGGGTGGGTCCAGGGGTATGTTGGTAATTGTCCATTATTTTAATATTTATTTTCGAAAATACTGCAGTCGCGTCGTACGTACGCGTCTGTAGTGTTTTCTCGCACGCGCACTTCGGGCGGCGCATGTGACGTCATATTGTGGTCAAAAACCATATTCCGCCATGTCACAGGGGGGCCCACCATGTCCTGATTCTTCCAATGCGGCGCGTGTCCGGTGACGGTGGCCGGTTTTATGTCAACGCTCCCTTTTCTCTCTCCGGCCACGCGGAAATATGCTTCGGTCCTTGATGTTTGAGTAATGTTTATTTTGGTACCTGGTCTTTTGATTTCGTTTTTATTATTATTTTTTTAAATATAGTTTTGGTTGTGCCATTCAATTGAAACTGATTATATATGTTGGGTTTCAATTTAGCCCTTATTCTTTTGATTTTCGG
The DNA here is from genome assembly GCA_025169955.1 of Salix arbutifolia. Classification (NCBI taxonomy): domain Eukaryota; kingdom Viridiplantae; phylum Streptophyta; class Magnoliopsida; order Malpighiales; family Salicaceae; genus Salix; species Salix arbutifolia. The sequence continues at coordinate 642,070 of CM045907.1, forward strand.
TCTGGGTCCTCCAATTGAAATTTGTCATATATTCTAGCTTTTATTTTGGTCCTTATTCTTTTAATTTTGTAAAAACATTATAATATTTTAAAAATGTCTTTATTTATTTCAGTCCCAAGGTTTTATTTATTTCAATTTTGTCCTTCAATTGAAATTAATTATATAGTTTTTTTTAATTTATTTTGATTGTGTCCTTCAATTGAAATTAATCATATTTCAATCCTTATTCTTTTAATTTTCTTAACAAAATTACATTGTAATTTTTTTTAAAATAACTTTATTTATTTCGATCCCAATTTTTTTATTTGTTTCAATTTTGTTGTTCGATTGAAATTAATTATATATTTATTTTTCATTTTGGTTCTTATTGTTTGAATTTTTTATTTGCTATTAATTTCTTTAGTTTTTCCTGTCATTCTTGGGCGGCGTTTTATTTTTTATCCGTATTTATGCATCTAAGTTTTTAGTTTTTGTTTTTAATTTTTATCGTTTTATTTTTTATTAGGGATTTATTTTTATTTGGTTCAGTCCTGAAATTTTAATTTATGTTTGTGATCATTTTCAAATTAATATTGCTCATTTTTTCTCTTTTTTTGTGTTTTCTGTTATTTTTATCTATTCATCGACATATAATTTTATGATTTTATTGTTTGCGCCATAATTATGATAATTTTACTTGTTATTTTTTTATTGTTTTTCTTGTAAAAATATTTTGCTTTTTTATCTTAACAATAATTCTGCACATATTTATTATTTCATCTAAATTTATATTATAATAATAAAAATTCACATATTTAATTTTTTTGTGTTGAAAAAAATATTGTATCGCCTGCGACGAGACGCGGGGGCATTGACTAGTATATATATAATTAGACTCGCTCATCAGATTGATCATCGATAATTGTATCCATGCCTTTTGGATTACTTTTTTGGATTCTTACACAGCCTATTTATTTCTACGGTAAATTTTGTTATTGAAAAAAATATAAATTTGATTTATTGTAAATTAATTTTTATTTTTATTTTTGTGTTGTTAGATTGTTTTGATATGATAATGTGAAAAATATATTTAATTTTTTTTATATATTTTCAATTAAAAAATATATTAAAAAACAACTACTATTATAATACCAAGCAGAATCTTATAATACGATCTTAATATCACGAGCATTGAAGGTCATCAAGCACTATTATTATCCTAAAACAAACAAAATCAAAATAAATAAATAATACGAGTAATATTCTAATTTCTTGAAAAACTAAAAATGTTTTTTTTTTAATTTCATGTTAAATTTCAATATTTTGTCATCTAAAGAAATTAAAAAACTAGTTTTAAAAATTAGTCACAAATTTTCCATACAAGTGTTTCATTTTCAAAAGAATATGAACAATACAATTTTCTTTCTTTTATATACAAGTGATTTTATCAATATAAAAGATATAAAAAGATTAAAATTATTTTTATATATTTACATATTTAGTTAGTTTCATAAATTTATTTTTAATTTAAATATAATATAAATTTTTATTTACAAATCTAACTTTTCTCAAGATAAATTTTAATTTAAATGAAATAAAATTAATATACTATAATTAAATTATCACTAATATAAAGTGTTAATATGACTATTATAGATTGATTTTATGTGAAAAATAGTTATAATTTTAATGTATTTTTATTTTTTAAACGAAAGGTTTATCTTTATTTTAAAAAATGATTTCGTTTTTTATTTTTCATTGAAAAGGAGAAATTAAAAAAAAATCAAAATCAAAAGAATGTTTTTAGTACTAAACACGACTGAAACTATACATATGGCAACTTATAATTTATCATCTAATGCAAACTGAAAACTGCGTTTTAATATCTTTAACCATAGTGAAAGACAGAAATACCACTAATTAATTCTCACAAAGACACTCACATCCCTTCTCATTCAATCAAAATCAAACTCATGTACACAGACTAGAAAGAACAAAGACAACATTATCAATCTAGAGATCAAATTTTTGTTTCTGGTTTTGGTGTGGTCCAGTCAACAAATCAATGGCAGAAGATCTAGTGTTAGACACAGCTATAAGAGATTGGGTACTGATCCCATTAACAGTGGTGATGATTCTTATTGGGGTTCTTCGTTACTTTGTATCAAAGCTTATGCGATCTCAGCAAAACCCAGATGCCAAAGTTGTTAGAGAAGGGTAAGCTGTATAAAACACGTCACAGAATCTCTGTTAAGTGCTAAAGTTTGTCTCTTTTTGTGTTTTAGATTTTTTTTTTGTTCTGTTTTTTGTGAATTTTTGCTTGTTATTGAAAACCCATGTCATGAAATCTCTGTTTAATGCTAAATTCTGTTTATTTTTGTGATTTTTGGTGGCTTCGGCGATTTATTTTTTCTACGTTATTGAAAAACAATGAAAATCTCGATTACTGTTGAAGTTTGTTTCTTTTTGTGATTTTATTGCAGGCAAGTTGTTATAAGAGCTAGGAATTTGCGAGCTGGAGCTAACTTTATACCTGCAAAGTCTTTTCGAGCTCGGAGGGCTTATTTTAGCAATGAGGTTTTGATGATTTTTGTTGTTTATTTTGGGTGATTGAATGTTGTTTATTGTTTGTGGAAGTATCTAAATTGGTTATGCTTTGTGGCTAATTTTGTGCTAGTGTAATTGTAAAAGAGATTTGGGATTCAGTGGTTTTTGTGGTTTAGTTCTAAAAGTTGGTTCAAGCTGGAATTATGATTGATGGTAAACTTGAAATACATTTTCTTAAATTTGCAAATAAGTTTGACATTATTCATATTGTTTTTTATAAGGAGTTAGATGGGTTTTCGATATATGCCAGGTTGCCATGCTTTGTTTGTGCTCAGTTTTGATATTTCAGAGCTTTACTTAGGGTGCATAATTCTGATGCTAGCTTGAAGTTTTCATTTTCAGAAGGTAAGATGCTAACGTGAAAGTTTATTCTTTTTGGTTAGGAAAATGGATTATTGCATGTTCCTAAGGGCCAGGGTCAAAATCCACAAGCTCAAATGTTCTCTGACCCAAATATGGCCATGGATATGATGAAGAAAAACCTTTCCATGATTATACCCCAGGTATTAACTGTTCAATAGCTTTTTTTTTTGTTATTTGACATGTCTATTCAAACAAGATAATTGACATGGCAATTTTTTATTTTTTTTCCTGCTGTCCAGACTCTTACCTTTGCATGGGTCAACTTTTTCTTCTCTGGATTTGTTGCAGGTTGGTTTTTATTTTTTCAGTGTTTTTAGCTTTTTGATTCTTAAACTATGTTTGATGTCCTTGATACCTTATTTTGGCTCACCTCACATTTAATACTCTTATATAGATAATATATAACCGTTTTTTTATCTTAATTTTTTATTTGTACTAGATTGGATCTTTACGACTTTGTTAATGATCTCTTATTCCCTGCAGCCAAGATACCGTTCCCACTGACTCAGAGATTCAGATCAATGTTGCAAAATGGGATTGATTTGAGCACTGTGGATGTTAGCTATGTCAGCAGTCGGTCGTGGTATGTCAGCATTTATGAATGAGAAGTTGAACTTCAAAAGACCTGTGGAGAAGCTATTTCTAGAGAATTGACATTTGCCTTGTTTAATAACTCTAATTATCCACAATCACTTTCTTTTGCAGGTATTTCCTTAATTTGTTTGGATTAAGGGGCTTATTTAGTCTCATTCTGGGTGAAGAAAATGGTTAGTATTATCTTATAAATTTCCATGGTTGTTATATCTATTTTGACTGAGAATCTGCTTGCTGCTTGCTTCTCTTGCAAAATCATTGGTGCAAGAATCTAGAAGCATGAATTGGAGTTTCACATACTTTAGGATTTCTGGATTTACTCTCTAGAGCTCAAATATGATATTTCTAATGCAGCCATGGATGATACACAGCGAATGATGCAAATGAGTGGTTTTGGTATGGATCCAACAAAGGTACAAACTTAACTGGTTCTCTATTGAACATTTTAGCTTGAAGAGTTTAAACTGATGCGTATGATCTTCTTGAACAGATATAGTTATTAATAACATCCCTGGTACATCAATTGCAATCTGACTGTTATTAGTCAAAGAAATCCCTTTGTATATTGATTTGTTGGTTTCTATTTTACTGTCCTAAATCTAGACTGCTCATTGCAATAGAGAGAGAACTTTAAGCCAAGGCTGTGCCCCTACCACTGGGACTGCACAGCTTTTTAGCTAAGTAGTAGCTGTTTATTTTATTGTGTTACTATCACTGTATAGAAAGAATCAAAGGAATAATACATCTTTATAATACTGTCATACACAAAATTCTTAGATTCAGTGGTTTTGCTAGCACCTCAGATCTGAATAGATATATGGTTGGGAGTTGAATCAAGTTGTCCTGTTTGAAATGCTAGTTGGACCCCATCTTAACTACTGCATGTAAGTCTTGTTATTTCAATGAGTAAAGGAAGTTAAGAAACAGTTTGACCATAAGCAAGTTGGAGAGTTCAAACATTTTTAAGTACAGCTAAAATATGAACCGGTGATATGGTGCTGGAGGCAACAAGTTGTCTATCAAGTACCAACCAAGCAAGACCATCAAGTCTTTTTATGATTTCTAGATGGGGTTTGAAGGACGCATTAGAAGTAGGTCGCACTCACTATGAGCACTGGCACTGGTGCTTAGGTAACAGGTTCAGAGGTGGGTTCTTCATTGTGTATTGCCTGTTTTCAACGTTGTCTGTAAATACCATTTAATGTCTTGGGTCATTAATAGTATCTCAGCTGCAGGCTTTGCCTATCATATTGAGTGCTTTTGTGGTCCAGTTAGCTCGACTGTCTGTTACGCAGCTTGCCTTTTTTCTCCATATTTTTTTCCCTTTTGGGAAAAGCCAATAAGTAGAATGGTTTGGGGGTAAAGGAAGTTCTTTCATTGATTTCGGTTCATAGATTTCTTTCTAATAGAATTAGCTATGAATCCCCTGTTATTTTTCTGAAGATAATCAACAAGAGTATGCTGTGTCCATTTAAGGGTTTCAGTAGGCACTTGATCTTGCCTCATATTTTGTGATAGATATTCAAATTTCATCTACCAAGAGATTATTGCTCTATAGAGCTCGTTTTGTTATCAATTATTCCTTAATAATAAAGCTCTTTGCTAGCGCTAGTGGGCTGTTGTTAGACTGATTTGATTGATGGATTGCAAAAGGGATATTGCAGGTAGGAATCTTTAAGTCACTGAGGTGAAGGAGATGACAGCCTAGAGGTTGCCTCTGGCCTGCTTAATTTACTCAGTACTGGGCCTAGGTTTGCCATGCCAGGTTGGTTTAGGTCAGCAGTGGATAAATGCATGCCTGGCAACTTAATAATAATATGAGGTCCATTGTACAGTTAGGGCCTTGCTTGGTTCAGGAGAAAGGGTGGTGAACAAGATTATGAGAACGGTTGCGGTAGCTTTTTAAAGTGTTTTTTGTGTTAAAATACATTAAAATGATGTTTTTTTATTTTTTAAAAATCATTTTTGACATCAGCACATCAAAATGATCTAAAAACACCAAAACATATTCATTTAAAATAAAAAAAAAATTGAATTTCAGCAAAACGGTGGTTTGGCCGCTGTGCCAAACGGGCTCTATGTCCCTTTCCATTCACTGTTTGGCTAGCCTCTCCTTTGGCTGCTGCCACCATTTTGCTGCCTTGGTCAATCTTTTGCTCTTCATGTGGCAGCGGTTATGCTGCTTTTAAGTTTGGGTCGTAGGTATACATGATTAAGCATGTGGGGCTTTTCATGAAGCTTACTTTAACTTGCTTTAAATTTGCTAAGCATGTCAACATAATTACTAACTAGCTTTTCTGAACAGCATTGGCTTGCTTTTGATATTTGAAATTTAGACCAGGAATGGCAAATCTGGAAAGGTGTGAATATGGCATTACATTTTCCAAAGGAATTGGAATCGTTGGGGCCGATTTGTACTTCATAAGATCTAAATTAAATTTATCTGGCAAGAATGTTCACTGCCTTGCCTTGTAATCAGTTAAATGTATGGTTGCAGAATGAGATGTGCCTAGAGAGAATTTTGGACTGTATAACTTCTCTTTCATGTTCTTAACTCGATAAATGCCATTTCTCAAAAACTATTGACTTCTAATCCTGTCTATTTGCGTTCTTCTCAGAACTTGAGTGCTGAGAAAGACGGCCTTGACATAATTCAGCATGAGTGGGCCCTTCCAAAATTCGAGCAGCGCGCTGAAGCAGCGTTGAAAAAACTTATCAGCTGAACATTGTCAACAGGAGTCAGCTGCCACACGAGTTTCTGATCAACGTGGCTCCCCAGTTCTTTCATGGATTCTTACTGGAATTTTGCTCACTCAATGGCCGCATGTTGGCAAGAGTTTTAACAATTAGAAAAACCAGTGAATCATCATTGTGGTATTTAGATTGAATTATAGCTTTATCATAACCCATTGGAGAAATTTTCCACACTGCTGGTGGTAACAACATGCTTTCCCTGTAAAATTGAGCTACGCACGTCTTCCAGCATGCTAGCCAAGAGCACTGACAGCATATTTAATGGTATCTTCTCCATCTTTTTTCTGCGATTGAGCAATCAATTTTTTTTCCTTCCTTTTACTTCAGGGTTTAGTGTATTTTACTTGATAGTCATCGTAGATGGTGCGAACTTTAAAAGAGTCAAAAGCTAGACAGATTAAGTTAAAAGGTGGCATTCAACGTTGGTGGAAAATTGTGTTTCTTCGAACCTTCCTTTAATCTATTGACCAGGTAGGTTGCCAAGTAATAGAAGAAAATTTAGCAGCGTAAAGCAATCCCTGGGCCACTCTCGAAATGGAAGCCGGACGTTCCATTAACTGGAGCAATTATTTAGTTCATTACTATGCTCTTATCTTTTGATTCATTAAGTTACGTTTTGGTTGGTATCTCATAACAAAAAAAAAACTTAATAATATAAACAGAAGAAATGAAATAAAAATAAATTTATTTTTATTATGATTTTGGAGTGAGTTTTCTTCTTGAGAAACATCTAATCTCTGTTATTTTTTTTAATCCCAAACATTAATTAGACGTTGCCTACAAGATTTGTCGAGTTTTGAGAGAAGGAAGAACTGCAAGTCTCTAAACTTGAAGAAAAAATGTGTCCAAAAGAAGCTGCTTCTTCACTTCTTACTGTTCGGTTCATTCATATATATTGCATGCTTGGAAGAGTTATAAGCTCGGGCCCTGCTTGGATATATACATGCTAAAATATATTGGCATGCTGATCAATGTAGATGACAGTAAAATGCTGCACTATGGGCCTGTTTGGGAAGGCGGTTGCGGTTGTTTTTTAAAGTATTTTTCATTTAGAAATACATTAAAATGATATTTTTTTTTATTTTTTAAAAATCATTTTTAACATCGACACATCAAAATGATATAAAAACACAAAAAAATTCATTTAAAATAAAAAAAAAGAGGAAACAGCATTTGAAACGCACTCCCAAATAGCTTCTATGATATGGCACTGAAAGTCTATTTGAAAGCTGCTCATATACCAACTTCAATGGAATCTCAGCAGTCAAAAAAACAAGATAATTAAAGTAGATAAGACCCAAGTAACCCGATATACTGTTGAAACTCTCAATCTATAATCAATGCTATAATGCTAAGGCTTCCCTGACCTTAATGCAAACGACAGCATTTCAAAGGGAGGGAATTATAGTTTAAGGAATATTGCCCGCATAGAAACCCTAATATTACTGTTCTATATATATATATATATATTATGTTGTGCAATACTGACCAAACACATATATAATTCACCTTCACCTTACTATATCTATAAATCATGCATGCCCATCTGGATCGATGCTCATTAAGAATAAGAAGCCATTTAGCTGTCCCATGTTATGAAATCAAAAGTGCCATGCATGCATGTTCCTATACATTTTGTTGAAATGAAGAATGGTTAACAGCTCAATATCTTATGGGGTCCCATATTTGGATACCTATCGACCTCCCAACTTTCCATCAACTTTTTCTTTCTCACTTTACTGTCTGTGCAGCATGTATGGGAAATTGTAAAGATCCCATTGACAGCATCCACAAAGCCTCCAAGAACTCCTTTTATTTTCTGTTATCTACCTGTTAGATTCATATAATAAAATAATTGCAGAAGGAATCAATGATTTACCTGATGAAACCCACTTGGAAACAATATTCTCAAAAGTCACAAATTGAAGAAAAATAAATGACAGGAGTGCTGTCCAACTCCAACAGGCGCCACTGTGGCTTCACGCCAGCTCCTCCATAGGGTACAAAATGAATTGTCATGCAAAATCTCATAATGGCACAGCACATCCTTTGTAGTGTGATGAACTTTTCAAGCTGCAAGCATGTCTGCCCATCTTCTTCTTCTTCTTTTTTTTTTTTACATGAGAGTAATTAACCTTTTTGTTGGCATCAACATTTATTGTATTTTAACCACCAATCTATTGTATTTTTTTATGCGAGAAAACCTTGCTATCTATAAAGTTTATTTTATGGGTCTAGGTGAACGAATAAAGACCCGAATATCCCAGACTTTTACAAGAAATACATGTCCTGATTTGAACTTGAGATTTACTGTACAGATTCATAAATTTTTTGTCATCATGTCACGTCTTTTTAGGACAATCTATGATAATTCATTTGTGATGAGAAAAAAAGAAAGATAATTGAGATAGAAAATACATATATTTCCTTGTATAAATTCATTTTAAAATTGTAATAGAAATATTTATTTTAGATTCATGTCTCTATCTTTCTAACCAACTATGTATATATATAGGTGTTTTCTACTTTAAATACTAATAAATGCAATAAATTATACGTATCTATAATGAATTTTAAAAAAAAAACATTTTTTTCTAACTTTCACCATAACGTGAAGATCATAGATGATACTAATTTAAAATCTTTTACCAAAAAAATTGCAATATTTGCAAGACAAGGATATAGTGACAAGTACATGTAGACAGTGATAGACATGATCAGTGATCAGTGACTGTGATCAAGCGTGGCAAATCACACGGCTGAAAGTGGATCCCAACACCACGAGAGTCCTACCTGGAAAGCATGTGCACGTTGGCCCACCTAAAGCTCCATCTTTAGAAAGGTCGGTTCCCAAAGCTATTTATATTGATCAATGAAGGAAAAAGAAAACCATCATCCATGGCACTTCCTTTTTGTCACCATAATAATTTACTCATATGTGTGTGTTTTCGGGGGCTATTTATGTTGTTTTATTGTGTAATAAATTCGATAATACTATTCATGTCCCCTAAAAAATTTAAAAATATCCTCGGTTCCGGGGATTAAAAATTTTCGGTCCTGTGAGCAAAATGATCATTTTACTATAACAATCAACAATAAATTATGTCTAGGTGAATAGTGGCAAAATGCACAGTAAAACACCTACACGGTTTATATTTTAGTTAGTATATATATAGTAGCCTATTTTGCACAGTTATTAAACATGATGGCGGAACTCGTTGAATTAATTAGGGTTGATTTAGATTAATCTAAAATTAAAAAAAAGTTAAAATAATATTATTTTTTTTTAAAAAAATCAAGTAAAATTTTGTCAAGAGACAAAATTAATCAAGTTTAATTAAATTAAATTTCATAAATTAATTTAAAATATAATTCTTATCAATAAATTGCTAGATATACTTGTTAGACTAAGAATTTAATAACATTTCTATTCTTTACTAGGATGCTAAGTATATTAATAAAATCAATTTTACCTCTTCATTATAAACCTCTTAATCTCAGCACATGAATAACTTATTTCAATCAAATTAAGAACACAAACCTAATTTGAATATTGAAACATCAAAGAAAATAGTACAAATATTGGATTAAAAAGACCATGACACCAAAATTATTTCAATTTTTTCACATGGGACCATCTAAGATTGGTCATTCGATGGTAATGATCGTTAGTTGGTGATTGAAGGTCCCATTTCCGGCACCGGCCTAGACAACCATTGTTGGCTTTTGTTTGGCTCCACATCCATCCTTTCAATGTGAAATTGTTTTATGGTTTAAAGAAAGTGAAAAGCTTAATAAATAAATAAATTAAAATAGCACATTATTTGACCACAATAGTGAAAAGGAGTCCTTCATTATTGTTTACATACACAAAAGGTTTTGTGCCATGAATTAGCCTTTCTTTAGCCTATTACTATGATTATATGTGTAGGTACCAAAGCTGCTGCCACTCTCTCTCTCTCTCTCTCTCGCTATTGGTTCAAAAAGAAGTAGGGCACCGTTAGTTTCTATGTAATGAAAATTAATTAGAATACAAATTACATGGATTTTTTTTGCATATAGTAAACTTTATTTTTTTTAATGGTGAAAGCTTTTTAATTTGATTTTTATATATCAAGATTATCAAATTTATGAATATATATATATATATATATATATATTATTTGTGAAGCTAATAAACTCAATCAACATGATGATTCTTCAATTTAATATTAGTTTAGGTCAAATTTTAAATTAAATTGAGCTAAAAATTAATTTATCATGATTTAGTCGATCCAGCAAGTAAATCCTTGACTCGTTCAATCTAGTCAAGACTTAATTTTATATAAACTATTTTCTTAAATAATAAGATAATATCATATAAAAACTGATTTGTATCAATCTATCCAACTCACAAACTAAATCTAAACTCAATCTATAAGTCAAATCAAACCAAGTTTAATTCCTTGATTATTTTAACTAATAAATAAAAAATGTCACGCATTCAAAATAATAATAATATGTGCAAAGAATTTTAAGCAAGCAAACAAAAAAAAGGGTAAACCTTGTCTCTTGAGTCTTGATTATAGTTAATTAGAATCTTTGAAAATAAACAAAACAATAATGTACAAGATCTGCATTCAACTTTCTTGGATGGCTCTTGATGTTCTCAAATGGCAAAATTATTTTGTAATCCATCACTACATACAAATATATTGCTTGGCATGTGATTATGTCAAAATCTATGAAATAAGTTTGTCATAACATGGACGCCACTCCAGGTTTTGATGGTAATGAAGACTAGTATCATGAAAACCTAAATTCATGAGACACCATTTGTCTTTTACGATCTGCAAAAGCTAAATCATACACCAATTTTTCAAGTATATATATAATTTCAATAATTATAGGACTAATTCTTTTTCTTGCACCCAATTTGCACCATATATAAGAAGAAGAAAAATAGTGAGGGAATTTGATATTAATATACTTAAAGATATATACTTTTTATTTATTTTTTAGTTTTGATGACAATGGTGTTTTCAGACCAACTTATAACGTTAACCAACCGAAACTAAATCTATTACCGAACATTTTAGGAACATATCTCTTGTTATATCGATCCAGTATTGTATCTGTTACTCCATAGAAAGACCTCTTCTCAACGAAGAAGAGAACAAAATGAATTCTCTTCAAAACAAATACAGCATGATCAACACGGTTAGTTCGATCCATGTTGAGGAAACATTTCATGAAAAAAAATCGAAAAGAAAAAAGGGCAAGTTACAATTTAACGGAAAATCAAATAGAAATTCCTCTACAAAACATAAATGCATTATACGATCTAGGAAGTAATTAACCTGCATTACGCCCTACTGGAAAATAAGAACACTAGAAAGAAAGGTATGATGCCGATATGAGAAATGGCCTCCACCCCATGGATTGCCACTTCATATTTGATTGAAGTATTTGTCAATCCTATCAATTAAAACAATATAAAAAATTCTTATCCCAATCATACTTTATATGAAAAAAATAACAACATATTTACAAGTAGCAAGACATGATAATGAGTCTTGTCAGCAATTTGAGGTGTCATGTTGAAAGATTCTTCGAATGAGCATGCTCCCTATGATCTCATGCTCTCATTCTTTAATTGATCTATGCATTTCACTCCTCTATAAATAGCTCTCTCATTGATCATCTCTTCACTTCACTAGCTCACAAGCATCCTAATTTGTGTCTATACCCTCCTTTTCTTAATTTCTTTCTATCTTCCTCCGAGTTCTATTGTCATTCTCTCTTTGCTTTCCAAAATGGCCACTGTTGAGGTAAATATTGTTGCTTAAATCAAATCTTTTTCTTACCTTACAAATCATCACAACCCATTTCTTGATCTAGCACAAGTGGTAGATCACCTGGACACACATGCAGTGCGTGTGTGTATTGTTGAGTCCTTTTGAGCGATATTATCTTTCTGATTACTGAATTTTTGTTTTTCTTCTTGTTTTATGATCAAATGTTTCTGCATCTAGATCAAGTGATGGATTAATTTATTCTATGAGCTAGATTTGATTGATCCGGAAGCTTTTAAGAATTTGTAAGGGAGAGTATCTCCATCATACATTCATTGAAAATTCTGGTTTCGATCAACCAACCTTACCTCTTGAGATAGACCAACAAATCCTTAAGCCACTTGACACTATATCTTTTCTGATGTTCTTTTCAAGAACCCTATTCATGTTCTTAGCTTTTGCTCTTAAGAGAAAGTAAAACAGATTAAGGAAATATGAATCCTAAAAAAAAAACCCTTCTAGTTTTCTTCTGTTTGGTTATGCATTTTGGGATAAATATCAGTATGGTTATTGTTGCAGGTTGAAACTGCTCCATCAATCCCTGAGACCGAGGTACCTGAGGTGACCAAGATTGAGGAGACAACCACAGAAACTGCACCACCTGCCTCTGAGCCAGCAGCTGAAGAGGCACCAGAAGCAGCACCCGCTGATGCTCCAGCCGCAGAACCTGAAGCTGAACCTGCGGTTGAGGTTGAAACCAAGGATGTTGTAGAAGAACCAGAAAAAACTGAGCCTGAAGAGGTTGCAGCCCCAGAAACAGAAGAAACTCCTGAGGACAAGCCTGAAGAGACTGTTGCCGAGGAGACTGCAGAGACTGTTGTCGAAGAGACCAAAGAGGAGGCAGCACCGGCTCCTGTTGAGGGAGAGAAACCAGCAGAAGAAGAAGAGAAGCCAGCTGAGACACCAGCAGCAGAGACAACCACCACAGAAGTTCCTGTGGAGACTACCGAGTGAATAAATTGATCCTATGAAGTGATTGATACTAGTGGGGTGGGGTGGGGTCTTTGTTTTTCTTTTAGGTTTCAATGTCAAAGTCCTTGATCAGGTTTATGTTTTCTTTCATTTCGCTGTTTATTGATTTATGATTATGGTTACAGAAGGGGTTTTGGATGGGATCATGGGATATGAAGGCTGTAGAGTCAATATTAAGCACTTGGAATACACATCAGGCTACAACTTGCCAGCCCAGGTCAGAGCACGCAGCAAGAATGGTTGCTATTTCAAGTTTCATGGCTCATGGTGGCATGGGGCTAATTTGAATATGCATGTGGGTGTCCATAAGTTCTATTGGTTTTGAAATGGTGTGATGATGTGATCTCTTGGCTTGATAATAAAAATTATATTGCTATATCTATGTTTAGTTAGTAAGCACTTGCAAGGTTTTAGTATAAAGTTTCTATGATACCTTTTCGTGAGAAATATGACTTGCCAAGGTTTTAATATAAAGTTCTTGTTTGACACTGCATTTCAAGCTTTTGAAAAAAATTTATTTTTATTTTTTATTTTAAATTAATTTTTTTGATGTGTTTATATCATTTTCATATATTGATGTCAAAAATATTTTTTTTTATTTTAAAAAACATCATTTTAATACATTTCTAAACAAAAAATATTTTAAAAAATAAGCACAACTACATTATCAAAGGCACAAAGTCCACCAATGCATAAATCATGAAAGCAGATGTTAACCATCCTTGCAGCAATAGCAATTTATACATAATAGATTTCTAGGCGAGGTAAAATCCAATATGATACAGGTGAAAGCATGACAAGTATACTAGCAAGTATAAAAAGATAGAATTAATTGAAATAGAGTTAATATATTAAGAACCCTAAAATCTTATTTTATTTCTAAAATATCAGCCTACCTTTCTAAAAAGTTTACATTTATTTATATAGGCTTGGAATTGACCTTAAAAGGTAGAAAAAACTAGAAATCTAAAACAAAACGAAACGAAAAATAAAAGATTGCTAAAATCTTAAAATTTTGAAAAAACCAAATAACAAAAATGAATCAAACATGATCTTTGGAGCCTAATTTGAGGATTTTCTTGTAGCGAATAGATTAGTGTAGTTCCCTCTTAGAAACTCCTTTCGGAGCCCACGAAAGTAAAAACGACTAGAGATGGGAAACGAAGGCATCCAGTCATGTCTACAAAGACTACAAGAGCTCTAAAGGTTGCCACTGCCATTACACCAAACAGTGTGATTTTGATGAAATATCTCATTTTTTAAGCACAGAAATAATTTCCCACTTAAACCTTCCACTTTTTATTTGCTTATCAACATGGCAAAGTAGCTTTGCCACAAATCTTGGTTACGTGTGGTCTTGAATCTTGAAAGCTAAGGTCTATTTCCAATGGAAAGATGTGCGATGTCAGGTGGCTCAGGTCCATCTATGAATGGTGACAACTACTTGGTGCCAGAACAATGAAACAAATATCTATCAATATAACTCCTGTAGACTAAGCTTCATAATGGAGTTCAATAATTTGAAACGACATATCGATGACCAACCACAAACAACTTGCTAATCCGTAACAAGATTCATACAGATACAGGCAAGAAATTTGATCCAGTGCATGCATGTCAAATTGAAATTTGATCCAGTGGCTTCACATTATGAAGATAACTTATCAGATGGCTTAATAATTTGTGAAACATGGAGAATCTTGTTAGGCATGAACATAGCCAGATACGATGATAATCATTCAATAATATGGAACGTGCAAAAGAGATAAGTGAGAGAATAATAAACTTTCTATGAAATTTGGATGTCATTATATATTCTGTGTACTTACATGACATGAAAAGCAGTTACTGTTACTGATGAAGGAAAGTCCATTTTGAGAGCATAGAAATTTCCTTCCTTCTATCCCCCAGCATTATTTACGCTATACCTATAGTAACAGTTTGACAAAAAGAGCAATGACACCGCAACTTTCCTGGAGAAAACATAAATTAACTACGAGACTTCCTTGCATAGTCTAAAGACACTGACAGCATAAACCTATCTGTACAAGCGAGATGAAATCTTTTCTATGTGCAGTAAGAACCCTTGTTTACCCTGAAAGTGAACGTAGCCAATGCATTACCAGGTGCCGAAACTGCATCCAACATGTTCTTGGGTGATGACACGGAGACGATCTTGCATAATAGCCATGGAGGGATAAGGTGGGAAACACAACCGGTAAAAGCATGTATGAGATGAAGGAAGGTGATCATGTGGCTCTGTGGACTTGTAAATGTAAAGTCGCGAGGCCAAGCCACGAAAACCCTCAACAGGTACATACTTCACCGAGGTCCAAAAGAAGAGAAGAACCTTTCTCTGATCTGCTGACATTCCCCCAACAATCTGCAAGTTTTTCAAGTAGAAGATAAATAAGATAACGAGCAATGCTTTTGCCGTGACAGAACTTTTACTATGATTGTATGAGAAATGTGGGGCTGTCTCAAATGCAGCTGACTGATAAAAATATTTTAAGGTCCAGGAAAGCATAGGCAGGCAAACATGGTTTTCACTTCCTCATCATTTTCTCATGAATATTTTTAAGATCAAAAGGAAAAATAATACTATGGAAACTTCTGGAATAAACTCAGGATGTTGTATGGAGCTCTCTAGGTGGGTTTGGCTACCTCTTCCATGGAGTGCACTATTATTTACTGGTTTCTCTCAAGTACCTTGAGTGTCATTTGTTGAGCATATTATGAACCAATAAAAATCAAGCATCCTACCATTGGTGACCAATCAAAGTTCAAGGGAAACCCACATCCTCTGTTTTTGATGACTAACAAATTAATTAATAAGGTTATTCCATGCTGGTAATGGAATAAGAACTTGCATGATGCACAAGGATAAAGAGTGAGGAGAGACTATAAAAGAGCTGAATGGAACAACCTTCTCGAAAGCAGTGCTTTATCAAATCCCACATTGTTATCAGAGATATGCTTTTGTTATGACCTATGACCAATGACCAACTAGTTGAATAGGTGTATCTACCTTAAGGCTGATTTTCAAACAAAATGTACCTTATTTCTGTTTTGCTCAGCTCACTCTGCAAAGCAAGAAATTAAAAGAAACAAAATCCACCCTCATTTCAACTCTCACCTGGAATATTTTTACGAGTACAATAAAACCTGATGGACCAACATTAGCAGCACATTAAAGTTCAAAGGGAAACCACATACTCAATTTTATCACCTAACAAAAAAAACATTTGAACTCCAAACTGCTGATGGGATGAAAGGCCCATCTGGTAGAAAAGAAAAACCCAATAAAATAAAATAAATTCCTTTATAAAATCAGTATTTTGACAAATAAAACACCACTCCCAAGGCCTACCCATTCACAACCCTGCAGAAAGAGGAGCCAACTTTAGTATGGAGACAAAATCCACAATAATTCCAACTCTGGCCTTACCTCCCAAATCTGGCACACTTGAAGAAGCAAATATGAAATCCAACCACACCCACCATACTCTAATTTCACAGCAACTATTTTTTCCCTTCCATGTATATACGTAGTCAATATAGTGTAATAGTTCAACATTTTGACATTTGTATTTATGTAAATGCCTGCATGAATACCATGCATTCAAACTTCAACAATAAGACTTCCCATGATAGCATAACTTAAAACTCTTAAATTTAATCTTAGTGACCACAAACTAAGTTCCTAATATGCTTCCTTATTTAACCATGAGATCATCACAATGATGAGGAATTCATGGCACAATCTTGAAGCGTTTGAGATTCAAAATGTATGTAGATGTGACAAGCCAAACATGGAAAGCACTTTCAATTTGCTTCAGTATTTATCATGTGTCAACAGCTTAAGTCACACATCTTTCAGCATTAAAGACATTGCACCGATATTTCAAGTTCCTCTCATTCTGAATGTTAGTGAAGGTTTATACCTAAGTTATTTCTGGCCTATGACTTCTACTGTCTTCCTAGAAAGCCCTTCCCAAACGTCCATACATTAGATATTTTATAACCTTCCAAGTATTAGCATACTTGTCTCCTTTCTGTCTCCTTCTCTTATCAGACAAGCAAGAAACCTTCCAAGTATGAAGTTATTAGCTGACACGCAGGAGTCAAATGGTGAACTGGCAAACAACCTCACATGCCCTATTTCCACACCATCGTACATTAGAAAATATTGAATTCACATCATATTTACGCTATACGTAATTAGCAAAACAGCAGCACACCTGGTCAGGATATACATGAAAGGATTGTTCTTCCAGGTTAGAAAATAATGAACAAAAGCTACTTCCAAGAAATATACAAAAGAAAGGAACACAAACAGTCTGCACTCTACAGATAGTTATTTCCCAAGAGAACATATTATCCATCCCAAAAGGATTATAACTGATTAAAAGGTCCAGAAATATGATTAAAGAACCTATACCGCAAAAGAAAGAAAGTTCAGATTTGAGATATAATGTGAACGCAAGCATTCAAGAGCATACCTTCCAGAACCAGGATATCTGAGGATCAGTTTCCTTGTAGCTGCTGTACTCAGTGTGCGCTTTCCAATCTTCAACACATATAGCACTTTCACTTCCATATAGCATCCAATCAAGATCTTCGAGCTCCAAGCTTTGGAAGAAGAGCTTATGCTCCCCAGATTTTGAAAGAATATCAGCAAAACCACGTGCAAATCGAGATACAGGGTCAGAGATAGATGTGACAAAGCGATGTTGAATGAGCAGATTGACATATTTCTCCCGGTTCTTGCTATTTACAACAATGCCTTTCCCACCAGGGCAAAGTTCCACAACTTTTATGGATCCTAGCTCCTCAACTTCTCTGACAAATGTCAGTCCCAAAGCATCAGAATCAATGAACTCAGGATCCATCTGCAGAATCTGTTTACAACCGCTATACAAGCATGGATCTGCATCCCGTATATCTTCCAAAGAAATATGCATCCCAGCCAATTGCAAGAAGAACACACGATCAAACACAATGCCAACTTGCACTTTATGCATCAAAGCTAATGCAATCACTCGGCCAGAGAATGTGAAATAATCAAGGTGCATGGGATCCACCTTAGATGCTGCGCATGAAATGTAAACAGTGAAGTCCATATTTATACTTTGTTTATTGGTGGTTGTCCATACCAACAATAGAATCCATTCAAGATCATGAAACTTAATTCAAGTCCATAATCAGAACACAATAAAAAAACCTCAACAGTAATTCTTTGAAGAGGCATTTCAGAGCTCATCAATGCAACTTGAATGCAATGAAGGAATTAGACATGATAATCCTCCAAACAGAACCAATAACATATTTGTCAAAATATGGAGTTCAGAAAAAAGAATTGGAGAAAATGGAAAACATTCATGTAGAACAACACTAGGGGCTCAGGTATTTCACAATAAAATACTTGTGAAACAAGGGGTTCAGCAAGTACACCTTAGCAAATTTATGCTAGGAAACTTATTTTATAGGATGCAGTGCTCCTTTATCCCATATTGCCAACAAACAGAATACAAAATTTAGTAAAGAAGATAGAAAAGCCAACAAACAGAATAAAACATCCAGTTAGATTAACCACAAGTGGTTAAAAAAAGTAGCCTACCTTCAGAAAAACATAACTGAGTGATTACATGAAGTTCAAGCCACCAGCTGGTGTTTCATCAATTGCTAAAACTATTGAACCATCCAAAAATCATTATTCCAATCCTGATTTTGAACTCCAAATAATTTAGGTTGAGCAATTTCAGATGAGCTCACCCACTAGTAACATCATCACACATGAAATGTAAGTTCCTATAAATAGCAGGGACTGCACATCTAGTTTCTCTAAGTATATTTTTATTTTCCTGTGAATATAAGGAAATCAATGTTCCAAACTTTATGCTTGTGTGTGACACTAGACAGAGGAAATTCAACATATTGTTCACAAATTTTCATATCTCGAACTACATTCAATCAAGAAAGGATAAAACCCATAGGCAACCCTATACACTGTTTAGGTAAAGTCTTTATTAAAAAGGCAGCAGAAGCTTACCGGGATTAGGATAGAACCTTCTGCGATCACTTGGGCAAGCCACAAAGAGGGCATTTTGAGGATTGAATATAGCTTGTGTAACCAGGAAAAACCATTCACGCAATACACCAGGACCAGTTGCTTCCTCATTTTTAAATTCCATAAATAAACCACCATGCAGTGCCTCTGATTCGGCATGCACTATGTACTCAAATGACTCCGCCAACAATTGCGACCGATCAATGAGCATCTCGTGCAGCTCCTCGTAATCTTCTTTCACCTCAGGGAACATCATCATAGCCAAATGCCTCCTGGACTCAAAATCAGTCACATCCTTACGCTGAAGAAGCCACTGATGATCATCAGTTCGTTTAGCATATCTAACAATCAGCACACACAAGGAAGCTTTTCTAAGCCTCAAAACCATCCAAAACTTTTCCTCAGCACCCTTATAAAGTTTAGCAATGTTATTCAACTCCTTCAAAATAAACAAATATTGGGACCAACCTGTATGACTCAACTCACCTTCTCCATTCATTTTAAAATTCAAAGAATCCTGCATTTTCCCAAGACATTTCTCCATAATATTCAGCAAATCAATGAATATTACATGAAGCTGCTCAATTTCCTTCACATACAGTGGACAATTAAATGCCCTCTTGTTCAAAGGCATTGAAATTGGATTCCTAAATCCCCTTTGCTCAAAAATCACACTATACAATGGTATCAAAAACGCTGAAAAATCCTTAACATCAGCCTCCATTGGCCCCATACTCTCCACCACACTCTCCATCAAATCTTTTAACAACTTACTCCCCAGCTCACTAACAAATGGAAAAATCTCCTGCATAACAACTCCCTTCCCCTCCTCCTTTCCATGATAACTCCACCCACACGTACCCCCACTATTCTCCAACAAAGAACCAAGACAGCTCCTACAAACAATATACAATGGATCATCACTCCCAACCTTCCTCAACAAATTACAAAATTCCATCACAATCGGCACACACTGTAAATGCAAATTCTTAGGCAATGAAATCCTACACGAATTCAAAAAGTGCCTGATAGCCCCCTCCGCACAGTCCTTATTCCCTTTGATACTCGAAACATAAAGCGCAACTAGCGCAGCCGGTGCACTATTCGACAGAAAAACATTCAAATGCCCAGAAGCATCCTCATTAACATCCTTGGGCGTCAGACTAAAGAACTCAGTCATCAACTCCTTTATATGCTTTGACGTGTAAGGATTTACACCACACGGCAATATAGACTTACAAAGCCGGCAAATGTAAGAAACCATATCATTAATCAATTGACAAGTACGAGGATGCCTAGTGCTACGCATTCGACCGACTAAATGAAGAATCGAATCGTTCTCAATAGAGTAATCGGAGAGTTTGTTCTCGTATTGCAATTGCTTACCTAAGTAGATTAATCGCTGCTCTATCACCGGAATTCCGGTTATCACGCGAATCCGTTCGTGGAGTGATTTAACAGAATCGCTCGAGTTCGCGTTGATCACAAGATGAGTTCCATCGGATATCATTCTCATAAAGAATTGGAGGCTTGATTGCGACCGCCGCAGCGGCGAGGTTGTGGTGGTCCCCATGGCGGAGGAGGAGGAGAAGCTGGTGGATGATGAAGAGGTGGAGGCGTCGGAGACACGTGTGGAGAGCTGATTGGTGGAGGAGATGGAGGGAGGTTGTTGCTGTTCTTGATTGTTGCCGGTGGATGACTCGGTGTCGTCTTTACGCATCCTGACAGAGATTAAATCAGAGAAAACGGCGTCGTTGTCCTCCACATCGTCTAGTTTGCGTTTGGAAGAGACACGGTGATCAACGGTGGAAGAGCGCTGTTGATGAAGAGAATCAACGGTAGGCGATTGGGGAAGAGACATTTGATGAACGGTGATGATTGTGTTCTCCCCGACCAGGAAAACTTTAAGGTGGCGGAGAAGGCATGGGATCGTTGTCGAAGGGAGTAAGAGTGCGTGGTTTTGATTAACGGAGATGGTGTCGTCTTTGTCTCGGTGGGGTTTCTGGAGGGACTGGTTCTGGGTGTTTATTTTTACAGCCGTCAGCAAAGAAGAGACTGTTAACTTACGCTATAGTATTATATTATTGTGTGTGGTTTTTTTTTGGTTATTTACGAAATAGGGCTTGAGAATAGATTAGGTGTGGTTCGGCCATGGGGTTTTTGTGAGATTCTTGATGATCACGTCGGTAATGTGAGCGTCTTCATTTTGTGTGATTGATTTATGTTACCTGATTGGAAATTACTTTTTCTATGATTTGGTGAGAGATTAATTTTATGGTGATTAAACTATAATTTTAATATTTATTTAAAGAAAAAAATAATACAAAAAAGAATATCAGAAACTTAAAAATATTTTAAAAATACATAAATACTTTTTAATGTTTTTTATTAAATAAATACTGATAATTACA
Source organism: Salix arbutifolia (assembly GCA_025169955.1). Lineage (NCBI taxonomy): Eukaryota > Viridiplantae > Streptophyta > Magnoliopsida > Malpighiales > Salicaceae > Salix > Salix arbutifolia. The sequence continues at coordinate 663,654 of CM045907.1, forward strand.
TCTTGAATATTATAATTTTTTCATGAAAAATAAATGATAAATTTTAAATTTTAAATTATTATGTGCTTGAAGTTATAACTTGAATATTATAAATTTTCTTATAAGAAATATAGATTTTGAATAATGAAATTATATATATTCATGAGTTTAATATGCATTTAATTCATTTTTTTAAATAAGATAATAAACATGCTGATAAGAAAATCAAGAAAATTAATTCGTATTTACAAACAAATATTTAAAAAGATTTATTTAAATATTATATATTTCTTAGCATAATATCTAAAAAATATATAAATTTATATGAATTTAATTGGGATGGCTAGACTGGACTCTAGAGAAGACCATGGAGGCCTAAGATGGGTGTGGCTAATTAGGATTGGTGTACAGTACAATATGTGCTACCGTCTTCACATAATAAAATCTACGTGGCATAACAAAAGGATGAACCCATCGACTACTTTTGGGGTACGGACGTTGAAGTCCGCAAAATCTTAGGAATAACGAGCGATATGCCTGCGCGATGTACTAGATTTTTTTATCTATGTTAAAAATTAATTAATTTTATGTGTGTTTTATTTTTTTATTTTAATATGTAATCAGTAAAATTATAATTGATAAAATTTGTTAGAAACAAATGTTTTTTTCCCATAAAAAAGGGAATGAATGTTGCTATTGCCAAAACTCTTTGGATAAAATCTGTTAAAAATGATTTTTTTCTATGTAGAAAACTAATTGTAAAATTTATTGCTCATATTATTATATTAAAAATATTTTAGAATATTACAAATAATCATTATCATTATTTTGAATGTTTTATCTATAATAATAAGAAATTTTAAGACCTCACTATATTAACAAAAAAACAACTAAAAAACTAAATAAATGACCAAATAAAAAATATTATTATATTTTAAAAATTATTTGAATGTAAGAATAAAAAAAAAATTTGAAATGATCACGAACATAAATTAAAATATAAACATTAAAAAATTACCTTAATAACAGTGGAAATAATAAAAAATTGGTGAGACCATAATTATTGTTAGAGAAAAAAATTCCATATTTTTTTTACTTTCATATTATTAAATTAAAAGTATTTTAGAACAATGATATTAATTTTGTTTTTTCAAAAACACTTAGGTCATTTATATATATTAAAGCTCTAATATTAAATAAATACCAAAATATATATTAGTCTAATATATTTAAAAGAAAATAAAACTTACAAATAATAATTATTATTATTTTGAATGTTTAATCTGTAATAATTACAAAAATCAATACCTTACAATAATAACAAAAAATAATTATTATTATATTTAAAGAAATTACGTAACTTGAAGAATAAAAAAAAAGAAATAATAACAAACATTATTTCGTTAAAATTTGGACATTAAATAGAAAAACTTAATAAAATTGGAAAGAAAAACTAAGAGCATATATATATAAACATGGACAGAAATAGGAACTATGTAAGAAATATGTATAAAAAATAAAGGAACTAAAATAAAATTCAAGATTAAAAGTATAAGGGATAAAATAAAAAAAACACATGTAATAAATTTAATTTAAAGGACAAAACTGAAATAAATCCAAACATTGAAATTAATTAATTTAAAACAAAATCGGAAATCAAAAGAATTAGGACCAAAATAAAACTGAAATCCATAATTAATTTGCATAGAAGGATAAAATTGAAAGAAATCAAACTTTAATACCAAAAATATTAAGAATTTATAATAAATTTGCATGGAATGATGAAATTGAAATCAATCAAAACTTTGATACCAAAAATATTCAGGATTCCAGACCAATCCGCAAATTTAAAAGAATGAGGACCTAATTGAAACTACAATATATAATCAATTTCAATTGAAGGACGAAATTGAAACAAATCAAAACCTATATAATAGCAATAAGGGCCAGAAAAAATCTAACGTTCAGGGATTGCAATGAAATTTGACAAAAAACAATTGCGCTGATGTCAGCTTGCGCAGGCAGGAGAGAGAAATGGGGGGAAATTCAAACGGCCATTGACATGTCTCCGAACACCATCTCGTCACACGCGCCGCACCGGATAGAAGAGAACATGCCTGAAAATCATTCTAGACACCGATTGGGCATTTTTTGGACGCCGGAGTAAGCCGCACGCACCGTTCGAATCACGTGTGCGCGCGGACATGGACGACGTGTTCGGTGACTCGCCAACAGTAAACCGACAAAAATAAGAAAAAATTTGGTTAATTACTGGACCGCCCCTCCCTCTTAGGCATGGTTTTTTTTCTTTTTGAGGGACAAAACGGTTATTGCACTGTTCAATAAAATATTAAAAATTAAAAAAACCGACTGAATGAACCGGACCAGACCGAAAATGTGCAATTACCGTGGAGCCCCTCAACCTAGGCACCTTTTTTTGTCTTTTTAGAGGGGCACATTCGTTAATCCACTGTTCATCAAAGGAAAAAAAAGAGTTCATGCACATGCGAAGCACCAGAGCAAATATCCAGTGAATAGTAGATATGGGTGTAGGTGTACGGGGATTCACCGATCTGATTTAGCTTCTTTACTAATGTCCCACAGGTTAATTAAAGTTGTTAATTAAATGTTTTGTAGTATAATTGATGTTGTTTTTTAAACTATTTTTTTGTTATAAAATGTATTAAAATGATATTGTTTTTAATTTTAAAAATTATTTTTGACATTTGCATATGAAAATAATATAAAAATACCAAAAAATTGTAATTTAAAATAAAAAGTAAAAATAAAAAGATTTCATTTTTTTTTTCAAAAATATTTTTGAAACGCATTATCAAGCAGTATATAAATGGTCATATTTATATATGTCGCCACAATGATTTTTTACGCACTTCGCGCCCCGCCATGCCCTTTTGGATTGGGGAGACAACCGCCCGCGGTGAAATGGGGTGTGCTTTATAGTCGTAAAAATATGACTATAATTATTAGGAGTCGCCACTTAGTATTACGGTCACTAGGAAACCAATTGGTCTGCGAGAGTTTTGGGTAAGGGGACTTGTTGTGCGAGGAGAAAATGCATCAACCCCAGTGCATCCTACCTAAGGTAAGCTGCATTGTTGTTTGATTGTTTTTCTAAGTTAAATTTTTTTACAATGCATTTTCAAAAACCATTTTTTTGTCTGCGGGTGTACTTTACAATGTAATTTTACACTGCAATTAAAAACTTTTTTTATCTACAGATATACTTTACAATGTAAATTTACATCGTAGTTAAAACCTCCTTTTTTATCCATGGATGTACTTTACAATGTAAATTTACACCCTAATAGATAAAACAAAAATAGTTATAATTATGTTTGATATTTTTGCCAAATCCCAACGGAAAATCGTAAACCAGTTACGATATCTAATTTTTGTTTTAAAACATGCAAAATAATTTTTTTTACAAAAAATATGATGGGAAAAAACTTGAAATCCGGCCGTATGTAAGAAAACAAAAAATATTTTATGTTTTTAAAATTTTTGTATTTTATATTTTAATATTTTTTGCCATTTTTTAAAACAAAATAATAATAATAATAATAATAATAAAAATCTGTGGGCTGAAAGTCCCCTAGATGGGCTGGACTGACAACCCACTGTACATGGGCTAGGCTAACAGTCTAGGTGGACTGTGAGCCCACCTCTTGTGGACTGGGCCGGGCACAAAGCCCGACCCACCTCCGCCAGCCTGGCTTGCATGAACAGCGGGACGTGAAAACATCCCACTACATGTAGGTGACGAGAGGAAGAAGATGATGAATAGTGATTTTTCGAGTGTGACGAAAGGTGTATGTGTTAGTACCGTTAGGTAGAGGAGGTCGAGGTGGTTGTTCTAGTGGCGGCGGCGGCATCGGCAACAATGGCCTGTGGTGGTCAAAGAAAGCTTCCAAAGGCGTCGGGGCTTACGTTGCAGCTGCTGCAACCGCCTCTGTTGCTTCGCCAGAGAGTGTGGATGAATTGTTGGCGCCGAGGGGGATCTTACCATGGCGATGAGGGTGGTAATGGGTGGTTGAATGGCCTATAACGGTGGAGGGAGAGAACTCGGCCGAGCTGTTTTTAGAGAGAGATAACACCTACAAACTGAGAGAGAGAACAGGTCGCCGAGGGAGATGAGGGGTGATGGTGTGATTTTTGTGTGATATTTCCTTATTTTTACTTCGTCTAAAATTCTCTGCAAAATTTTCCTCAGAATTTCTCGTTTCCTCTGTTTTTTGTTCTATCTCCAAGCTCCCCTGAGTAAAACTCTTACCTTCCCCCCCTGCTCGTGCATGCTGCATGTATTTATAGGTGGGAGGCAACCCTTCGGCTGCCCATTGCGTGCAGCGATGGGTTGTCTCTTCACCTGAACCTGAAGAGGTAGTGGCGTGCCTGTATTGTTCAGGTGACTGAATAGTGCAGTCACACATGATGATTTTGGAAGAGAGCAAAAAATACAATTTGGTCCCTCAATTTTTAATTGGTTCAATCGCACCCCCAATTGGTTTTAAATTTTTAATTTTGTGCAATTGCATCCTCGTCAAAAATTTAATGTTAGCCTTAAATTTGCACGCCTTTTTTATTTTGGTCTCTGGTTTCCAATTTATGTTATTTGACCCTCAATTGACCATCAAACTCTTAATTGTTTTCAATTGGACCCCTGATTTTGCACACTTGGCTTGAAAAAGTTCAATTCAGTCTTCGAAGATTCTGATCTTCTCAATTGAACCCGAATTAAGCTCCATAACTTGATTTTTCACTGATTAAGCCCTTAATAAAATTAATTCGACCAATTTAAAGTGTAATTAAGTCATTGCACTTAATTAAATCCTTCAATTGGATCCTAAATTAAATCCCAAACATAATTATACTTTAAATTGGCCCATGATTAAATCAAATTGGCCTATAAAAAATATAATTATGCTTTTCGACTTAATTTTTATATAGATTTATCCAATGTTAAATTATTGTTGCCCTTAAATCTGTACTTTCCACTATTTTAAGTACAAAAGAAATACGACCGGACTCTAAAAAATAACAAAAATTTCTACATTGATTTTTCTACCAACGCCGACCTTATTTATTTTATTTTTGTTATTTTTGGGTAAATTTTGGGGAGTAACCCAAAATTTGGGTTATGACAATATACATACTCTTTTTGTTAATATTTTTATATATATAATAATTGAGAAATTTATTAGTAACCTAGTGTCAATCTTGAATTTTTAGAATTAGTTTATGAAAAAAAATTAAATTAAAATTCAAAAATATTTTCAAGATAGAGAGAAATGAGTCTTTGAGATGCAATAAACCAAAATATAATAAGAATAGCTAAATTGAGGTCTTTTGACAAGATAAGAAGAAAAACTTAATTTAAAACAAAGTTTAAGGTTGAAATCTAATTTAACAAAAATTCAAAGAATTAATTAAGTTTAAAATTTAAGTTAAATTTTTAATAGGTTTAATTGACTTAATTAATAACATATTTAAAGAAAATTTGAGTCTAAACCAAAAGGGATTAAAATTATTATTTATAATAAACCTTCAAACTTTGATGAGGGGGTTGAGCTCAATAGTCACACCCCTTTTGTGTTTAATTTTGTCTTTTAAATTATTGTTTATGATGTTTGTTATGCATCATTTGAAGTCATTTACTATTTTGAAGGTATTGATTATTATTTTAAAATGTTTAAACATGCTTTGAATATATAGTTTATATGTACTTTAGTTTTGTTTATTACTTTGTTAAATATTTGCTCTCTTTAATCATTACTTTTCCTTTATTGAGTTTTAGGTTGTGTTTTTGGACTTGAGCAATTAGGCTAGGAAGCCTTGCCAACTTGACCAAGCTAGACCCATCTTTTAGATGTTGTTTGGCTCTGCGGTTCAGGCTGCTTTTACAATGAACCGCAGAGCCAATTTAATTTGTAGCTAAATGAGACCTCGGTTTTTAACTGTGGGTCCCATATCAAAACTGACAGCACGACCACAAATGCAAAGGCATTGAGAGATGCTTCTGCACCTACGGCACAAAATTTACTCACCCTCTTCCTCACCTGCCCTCACCCTCTCCTCCCTCGCCTGTCTTCTTCCTCCCCCGCCCTCGCCCTCACCCATCTCGTTGCATCATCAAAATCATCATTGTCGCGAAAAAGCACATGACAATATCCTTCCTTATTTTGCCATCACCGAAACTAGCAAACCCCAACGACTAAGCAAAGGAGAGAATTGAAATAAAACAAATTCACGCACAAAAACAGAACCAGCCAACAGAAGATACAGACAAAGAATGAATAGTGTCTTCTTAGTGGACGATTTCTTCGACCCGTTCTGGCAGTCCCCTCCTCCTCCCCCGCCACCAGCAATGGCTCCGGCGATGAATAGAAGCGAATCGGAATGGGCGTTAGAGATGCTTCTGCAAGAAGTCTTCGGGGTTTCCGTATCTTCTTCCTCCGCTAGCGAAACCCACACCGCCGCTCCTTCGATGCTTTCTCAATCATCCACATCATCGATACCTCTCGAGAATGGAGAGGATGAAGTTGTGGAGATCACAAAACACCCAATTCACCACCACCATCCAAATCCTAATCCTTATCCGCAGCTGTTGGATCACAATCTAATGGCTCCCACTGATTCCGAGGAGTATCGTGCTTTTCTCAAGTTGAAGCTTGAGCTCGCTTGTGCTGCCGTGGCCATGTCTAGGGTATAATACATGCGTACTGATTGAATTGTGTGTGCACGCGTCACATGTGTTTGATTAGTGATTTCTTCGAATAAATGCAGGAAACCAATGCTGTAAAGCCTAAAGTTTTTTCCTCATTACCTGAAGATCAAAGGCTATCTGCAAGAGATATGTCGTTGATGTATACGTTTACATTGACAGATTTATTGCGCGGACAATTTTGATAACATTAGTTTGCAATCCGTGCATTGTTGAAGATGAATTTTACTTTATTTGAATAGAGTTATACACAATATTAGAATTCTTACACACTTTAAATTCCATGAACCACAAACTCCTAAAGTCTATAAAATTTATTCTATATAACTATTCAAAAGATTGACAATTTAGCTTAGCTTATTCGTCCCTAATAAATTAAAATGAGAGATGCAATTATCAAGTTAACTCTTTTGCTTCTTACTCTAGTCTCTAACAATAATTATGAATTGAAAGAACTAAAAATCATAAAAGTTATCTCAAAACAATTCAATTATCTTGAACAAAATTAGATAGCACAACTCTCAAAGAAGGAAAAATAAATATTTGAATTTGCAAGAATTACAATGTCAATTGTACTTATCACAACTTGATAATGGAGATGGTATTTATTCCCTTTAAATTAAAATTAAAAATTAGTTGCTCATGTTCTTTGAAAATTCTAATAGCAAAGATGATTTATCCCTTAAACTCCTCATAACCAAGAACGACATCCTCTCCCTGTTTCTCTCTTTTGTCCTTTTTAATAGGAAACCTTCGTGATAAGCTACTAAGGCTAAGGATTAAGGTTACAGGTTGTAGATAAATCTATCTGATCCCATCAAAATTCTTCTTAATATCTTTTTGGAACTCTTACTTGGTGAAAAACTCGTCACAAAAGGCAAAGTATAAAACATAAGATGCAATTTTATTTTTATTTTATTTTTTAGCAGTTAATTCACAAAGTCTATTAAATAACTTCCAATAAGTTCAATTATTTAGAGAATATTTATGTAAAAATATTCATAAAAAATGCCATGAATTAAGCCATTGCAAGAGCTCAACATTCTGGTGTATCAAATTCTATGGATTGGCACAGAAAACAAAGGCTTGTTATCGCATAGACCTTAAGCTGAATATACGTACCTATCTTGTACTGTAACGATGGATCCTTAAACAACATGTTTGAAATTCTTAAAATTAAATTTAATAAAGATATTTTAATCAAATTTCATGTTTGAAATCATTTTAAATTTTAAAAAATTAATCTCAAATATTTTTTTTAAATGATAAAAAATAAATTAGAGGTCAACTCTTCTAATTAACTATACTAAGATGTAGATGATGAAAGCTATATAGAAAACAAAATGAATTAAATTTCATCTCAGATAAATATATGAGTTTACTTTATTTATTTATTAAATTGAATTTAAATATTATAATTGAATTTATTTACAGTAGAAAATTGATTTTAAACAATGTGAAAAGCAAGTTTCATGACTATTTATATACAAAAAAGAAAATACGAACAGTCAATCCTTCTCAAAAGGGGGAATAACCACTGCATATATTTACCAGGAAAATCCTAAGCCAAATTCTGAAATTTATGTTATCATGCCAAACACAGTACTCCCCCATCACCGGTAGCTTCATCATGCATTGTTCTTTCACTTTGCCTACAGATTGTTTCTGTGTATGGTTCCATCCTAAACTGCAAACCAAACAACCAAGACATCTGAGATAATTATATAACTAGGTAGCTTCTCGACGAAGACAAAAAAGTCAATCCTATGATGACCAAAAACTATAAGGATGAATGTTATAAACAAACATTAAGGTTGTCAATGGTTAATGTTTCATTATAGAAAGCTGATAATTGCAAAATATACATATATTTTTTAATTTTTTTACACTATACTTTTTAATGTGTTTGGATCTTCATTGAAGTTATTTTTATGAGTTTGACACATTTAAGAGAGTTTGTGAATTGATTACTAAACATTAAGAGTTTTTGCATTTTATGTTCTGGATCTTGCTTTTTGTGACAAATTTTTCACCGAATTATAATTTTAGAATGTGAGCGTGGGATGAATCAAAGTTAAAGCACGCATGTCAAGCTTTTAAGGAAGGTGTTATGAGAAGAGATTTAAGTTCTTTTGGACCTCTAATTAGGTTTGCAAAATTAGGCCAAAATCCTGCTTGCAGCAGGATTCTCAGCTTTCACACTATAAATTCAAACGAGCATGTCTTGAACCTTAATTATTGAAATCATGCAATTCAAAAGTCCAAATTCATCTACATATTTAGGAATATAACTTTTACGAGCTATTATAAGAAGGATAAAATCTTTTTTAACACAAATTTCCAAACACAAGCTTAAGGACGAGATTGATTTCCTAATCTAATGAGGAAACTAACATGGCCAAGTACCCACTACGATTGAAAGTCTAGCATTGAAAACATGGACCTCAAGATCAAATAAAGGTGCAAATCAATCCTGTAATATGCCATAAATGAAAGAATACACCTGTATTGGCTGAATTTTGCAAGAAACCAAGTCAAAAATAAAGTTTAAGTTGCAACAAAGTCTAAGTTATAGCAGAGTTAGTTCTCGACACTAATTTTGAGGGATTTAACCAACATTAAATAACCAAATAAAGAAGAACGATTTAAGTAACTCTAAGAATTCCTAATTAGGAGAAGAGTCCTAATGAAAGACAACAACTAAGGGGAATAAAGAAAGAAACTCACGACAAAAACATCACGTCTCCTCCCTCTTTGCAACATTCTTTTCTTTTTGTTTTATGTTAATTTTCAAGTAGCTATGAACTACACTTTGACTGTCGATTAAAAAAGAATAGATACCATCTTCATTATTAAGTTATGAGAAGTAACATTATCATACTAATTCTTTCATATTAAAGTACTTATTCATCTTTATTTGATAATTATACTATTGATTTCTTTTCATGCTTATTGAATTATTTTGAGATGGTATATACGTAATTTCTAGTTTTTTTCAATCCATAATTGTTCTTAGGACTAAAAAAAAACCAAAAGAGTTAACTTGATTACTACAACTATCACTTTAATTTATTAAGGAGGAATAAAGTAAGTTTAATTGCTCAATCTTTTAAATAGTTACTTAGAATAAATTTTATAAACTTTGCTCTTAAGGCTATGGCTGGGTGAATTTAATAAAATTTTCAATATTAAATTTTCTTAATGATAACTTTTTGTTATCTTGGATTTTTATTTTTTGTTTTCTAGTTTATGATCAATTTAATTCCTTGTGAACCTCTAATAAAACAAACAATTTTATTGTGATTCTAGAAAATACAATGCTCTGAACTTGTACGGTCTACGGTCTCATTTGCCCGTTAAAACTCATGTACTTTTTTGTTTGTTGTCTTCAACTTCCGCCGCATCAATGAAACAACACAAGAATCCCTCACACCATATTTCTTCATGGCCCATATTTGCACACGAAAACACATCTCAGTACAAAGCAAACGCAAGCACCCTCACAGAACCCCCGAATCAAAATAATCATGCCAAATAATCTGCAGGTTTCGGTATAATCCTAAAACCTTCAACTTCAAAATCAAAGGCAACAATCATACTAGCCCTAGATTGGTACGTGCTTGTGTTGACTTTCGCAGATGCACGTTGACGAAATATGGACTTTCGATTTCCTTGCACCATGATACGCACCTGAAACGCTTGAGAGTTTCGACAGGTAACCTGCTTGGAATACCGGTTATTATCTCCGCTGGTATGAACACCCTCTTTAATGGTAGTAAAGCCATCCAACTTCACAAAGTGGCGCAAAAAACATATAACCGCCCTCTATTTGATTTGTCGTACCTTCTTGATGGGAAATTCTCCCACATCTTGAGGCTTGTTCAGGGAGTTACATTATTTTCAGGCAATCAACTCACAAGCTCTGATATTTACAGTAAATCTCCTTTCTAGCATGGTAGCTTAACCATCCATTTCTGAAGCCTGATTTGTATTTTTATATTTTTTTTTGAAAAAAGAAAAGAAAAAAGAATACTGGCACTAAGAGGGTAACAGAAAGAGCAAGCATTGATTGAATGTACGTTGACATGGCTCATTACTCTCAACCAAATTGCTTTTTTGCAACCCAAGCATGTTCATCCAAACATCTCAGTCCATCTTTCCCTGCAAAATGTTGATCTTCCAGTGATCACACTGCTTTATCAGAACTAAATTCAATTCATCAGCATGTTATCATCTTTCCATATGAACCAGGAAAAAAAGAAGAAAAAACAATCTAAAATCAAAGAGCTTGCATTCATGCCTAGTACTAGCAAAATGAAGAAAGCATCAAATATCTCACTGTAAAAGTAGTCATAATTAAAGACCTCTCAGATTCTAACAGCTTACTTTTGTCTTAACTTCTCTTCTCCCTCACCAAACCTTGAAGCTAAATCATGATGGCATTTCTATTACTACCCTTCAAAACATATAGCAGGACAGGCTCATGTTTTTTTTCCTCGGAAACTAATGGAAAGTTGAGTATTTGTAATCTATCTTGTACAATAATAATGAATCTTTAAGAGTTAATTTCGGAACTCAGAGAACCATTTATACACCATCAAAATTCCAGCACTGTGATCAGCTCAACTATATACAACCTACGAAGACATGAAAGCACAAGCTGCTCCAAGTCCATAGTCATTCACCAGCCAAACCACTCAAATTCCAGGTTGCTAACTACAACTGTCAAGTGCTCAATCTTCTAGCATTGCAGAAAAAATATAACAAAGTTAAACAATCTAAAATATCAAATATTCAACGCCAAACACTTAAAGATCTGGATGGAAAAACCAAAATCCTTGAACTGACATGGAACAGCATATCTCCTGAATTGCTAACTATACTACAACAGGGACTAAATGTTTTTAGTTTTATTAATTTTGAAAGCACAAACTAGTTGGAGCAATTTTGTTCCTGCAGGAATTCATCAAAATCCCTGAGGAACAGAATTATTGCTCCCATATCCATATGAAGCATTTCTGGAAAAACCAGAATTTAGCAATAGGCTCCAGAGGCCCTGGTGGTCATATAGTTTCCATCATTGAGGAAAACAACTTCTAGGACCTTGTAGAGCTAAGACGATTGGGTAAATATCATATAGAAACTCCTAAAGGTACGACCAGTTACTTGCAAAAAATAATACATGGACAGTATATAGCCTCAATTAGACAATACCTGACCAAGTAATTTTTCATTAAGAAAGAAGCATGTGAGTGCATGACATGTATAATGAGCATAGTTTTTATCCATTCTTTGCCTCATCTGCGAAATTTCTCACATGCTTAACAAAATCTCCACCCGCCAGTATCAGCCCTGAGAGAAATAAAGGCACCAAAGGCAAGAAAATGTAAAACTAAAACCTGTGTTGAAATAAAAAATTGGAAAGTCCCCTAAAAGGAAAAAACAAGCAGCCTCTTATTTCATTAATTCCTATCATATACTATCCCATCCCAATGGGCAAATAATTTGCAAGGAAAACTACACAAATGACAAGCAATTTAAAATCTAGCGAGGTTCATGTCAACTGATATAGTTTAATGCAGCAAATTACCTCTTTTCTGTGTTTGCTCTGCTGTTTCTTCTGGTGAATTATAAGACCAATTTGAACCCCTCAGACAAGAAATCATCCCTGACAACAAAAACCAAGCCAGAATAACAAGTTACTTCAAGTGAGCTATAGATAGACATGAAAAATGGAAGCATAAAATTCCGCACTGCATACCTCATATTCATGTCCTCATTTTCATCCTGTGTCCTTCCATCAAGATGCCTATTCGGATGGACAGAAATAAGGCTTTCAACAAAAGCATCTGCTTCAAAGGAATATGGCATACCAGGAATCCTATTCTTTATTTGTTTCCTCTTCAGATCATACCAACATAGGTCCAAATTGTCGTGTTCAATGACAACTTCATCACCACTCTTTGAATAAGCTAAAGGCTTAAGAGATCTAAGAAACCCATTGACCTCACCCTGTGCAACTGAAAACAGTTTAGTCCAAGAGTCCCTTACCCCATACTCTTTCATAATCCACACATCAACGCGTTGGCCTAGAAAATTTGCAAGAAAACACAGGCATCCTCTCAAAATCCCCAAATCAATATAAAAATTCTTATCCTTATACTCAGGTTGCAGCACCTCCCTATAATCCTCAACTCCTAAATCCAATGCAACAACCATATTTGCCACATTCGATTCAGGATTCTCACCCACGACCCAATGTAAAGCACCATTAGTGAAAACCCCATTAGCGCCAGGATAGAGAACACAATAAGGCATATCACCAATCCTCCTCCACGATTGTTTCCTCAAACTATATACCTTAACCTCAGACTCAAAACTCCTCTTCCCCCCACCTCCAAATTGCGCAATCCTAACAACCTTATAATCATCCCTAACTCTATCATACCCAAATCCAAACACATAAACACTACAAGACTTCGTCCCAAAATACCTTTTCAGCTCAATAGGCAAAAAGGGCACCACACGATGCTTTCTAATTGATGGGTTCCACACGGCAATATCATCAACAACATTAGAAATGCAAAGCAACCCATTAACAGAACCTAAAACTTTAATCCCATGATTATAACACATCAAAGGATGATTCAACTCTTTCAAAGTAACAGAGTCATTTAAGACTAAATTTTCGTCAAAACACATGTAGTGAACATGTGAAGTAGTTCTAAGGATGATGTAAAGGTTGGAACTTGTATCCACAGAGTGCTTCAAATGTAATTTAACGAAGTTTGGACCATCAATTAAAGCACACCATGGTTTAGATACAGACCTGCAACAAAGAAGTTCCTTTACTTGTAATCTGCAGAGGATTTCTGCTATCATCTCAAGAGGGAGACTTGACATGGTTATGGTGAGAGTTCGTAGGTCACTGTTTGCTTAGGTCTTCGAGTTCTGTGGAATTTTGTCATAGAAAGTGTGAAGGAGAGAACGTTGTTGGAAGTTAGATATCTGTCTTTGCTAATTTAGTAATTTACCTAAACATCAAGGGTAGTTATACCAAGGATAGTTATTGTTAACTGTAATTTGGACATTTACATTTTAGTCAAATGAAGGGTAGCTTCGTCACCTTGATTCACATTTGTCAAATGAAGTAAATTTTTTGGTATCTAATGTTTCAGAATAATTACATTTTAGTCCTTTTCATTGAATAAGCTAGTGGTATGATACTATTTCAACTTTATTGTTCAAGGGAAGGAGTCAATAACGCGACGTCAACAAAAATAAATTATAAGAAAATTAAGATATTACCATGAAACCAGCCCGTGGGGTCAATCTAATAATATATCAATCGAGAACTTTATTCGTAAACCAATTTTTTTTTTATCTTTTATTAAAACAATGTAATTTTCAACCATTGTCCACGTATATCGAAGAGCCGAGTCGGCAAACCCTCAATGTTCTTCCACTTATCATTCTTTAAACTATAAACCGTAGCTTCATTCTCGCAACCAAAAACACCACCACCGCCACCTTCTTTAACGAGCTGTTCCATTCTCACCATTTTGTAATCATCACCATCAGAATCATAACCAAACCCATAATAAACACACCCAATTCTCAAGTCGCGCCGTGGAATCTCAATTTCCGCCACATAACATTTCTTACACTCCCTTGTAGACAAATTATACACAGCAATATTTGTTTCAGAACGTCTCAAAAACACCACCCATTAACAGAACCAATAACCTCCGTTCCATCACCGGAATAAAGGGGATGATGTTTAGCCCCCACCGCATTAGATAAAGCATCAAAATCAACAGCGAAAAGATCTCACTCTTTGAGGATGATACTGTGATTATATTTGGTAGTGATGGAATGGTTTAGATGGAGATTGATGAACTCTCGGCCGTCGATTAAGGAACAAATTGGGTTTGATCGGAAACGGACGAGGATTTCACGGGAAGTTGAAGCAAAATGTCGTGAATGATTTCGCTTGGAATTCTCAACATTTTTTAATAAAGAGGTTGGGTTGGTTAGTTGCTTATGTTGGGTTGCGTGCCGCTATATCTAAGAGGAATTTTTGCTATTATTTCTTACAACCGATCATTGCAAATAACTTAGACATTATTTTATCAGATTGGATAATGTTGTTAAATAATAATTATGTTGATTTATTTAATTTTATTCATTAAAGGTAGAATAATACTTTATATTTAATCTATATATAATTTATTTGTAATTAGGTTAAGCTAAGGATTTACAATTGTAATTGTAGTATCTCTTTTATGTTTTATGTTTTTGCTGTAATTATTTCAACAAATGTAACTGATATCGATATTTTAGACTTATCTTATGATGATTTTTGCTATTATTTTTTACAACCGATTATTGCAAATAACCTTGAGATTACATATTGCTTCTAATCACTGATATGCCGGTGAGAAAATAAACGGCTAGCCCACCGTTATGTGGTGTACGTACTTTGGAGGTTCGTCTTTGAACTTGTTTAGAGCTCTTTCGTAATTCTGGACTAAAAGAAGGTTTGTTCTTTTACTATTTGGAAACAGGATATATATATTTCACATCAGGTTTTGGATAATGAAAAACAGGAAAGAGTTTGTTAATTTCAAGAGAAAAATAATACTAACAAAAGGTTAGCCACTTGCAGCACAAACATTTACAAATTTCTTTTTTAAATATTATTATTATTTCTCTAGAATTCCTAGACCAATTTAATTTTACATAATAAAGAAAATAAATTCTTCTTAATAAAGTCTTAAACTGAACATGTACATGAATCAGAACAGCAACATAAGGGTAAACCCTAGAAGGACTAAACTAAGCCGATGAAGAGGAATTGCATGGAGCCAAAAAGGCATAATATAATCACAAGCACATGAGAAAGTCCCATCCTAATTGAAGCTCTAAAAATAACGGTACTAATCCAAATAAATTACAATATTACTCTATACCAACTTCAGAGCATCGAGAATACCATCAAGCCTTTCAAACCGAGCTTCTACTTGGCTACTCAGTGTAGGTGGACATTGCTTACATAGACCGAGATGTGCCATGAGAAGACACACATGAGTGAGTAGCTCCCCACTTCGGGCAAGTGCATCAGCATGCTCCTTCCATCCACAACGAGTTGCAGCATACATCAGCATTTCAACCCACACTTCACTTATCATTTCCCATTTTTTTTCATCTGACCGACCATTCCCTGTCTCTAATGATTGCAATGACAGAGCAAGCATGCAACCATCTAGCAGGGCTGACTTTTCTCCTTCGTCTTCATCTGCAATTTTCCGTAACATGGTAGATGGATTTAAAAGCAATTCATAGAAAAATGCTCTCACTTGAGCTTCGGGAAACAATAATGTGTCCAATTCATCCATGGAAATGTTGCTATTCGCTCCTTCTTGATCAGTATCCCCGTAAAGGAGACGACGCAAATGAGTTGTAGTTACAGTATACCTTCTTCCGCTGAGCTCTATCCCTAACATAGTGGGACGTTGAACAAGGAGATACAACATGTAGTTAGATAATGATCTGCTCATTCTGAGATTTGGATAACTACTCGCAAACCCAATATTCTTCCGAGTATCGTCTAAAACACATATATGAGTAGCAACGTGCCAAGTGAGGAGGCTATGACTGAATTCTGCATCATCCAAACTCCATCGATATTTATCGAAGCAATGCTTGCTTTTAAGTCCATATTTTTTTAGAGAGGTCTCAAGTGCATTGCGACCTCTCTCCTCCAATAGGTTCTTGAGGGCGATGGAATCACTGGTATTAGGCTCGTACCTTGAACGTTTCTCCATGACTTGTTGAAAGATCAATTCTTTTAAATCTTTTTCCACACCCTCCCGATTATGAATGTTCCAATTCCCTGTAGGAAAGTACTGCTTCCAAATCTTGTTCACTGGTTTCTTTGATAGAGCACTTATTAGGTTGTGTTGTCCCATTAATCCTGGCCATCTTTTGCGCTTCATGCTAAATGATAGTAACGGAGAACGACAAAGGAATCGATACAGAATAGGAAAATATCGTTGGCTCCATCTGCTAAGCCAAATCATAGTCCAGTCGGAAAAGAGGTGCCTCATGATAGAGTAAGTTTCAAGGCAGACAACTCCACTCAGCAACACGTAAGATATAATTCTATCGTTTTTCGAATAGGCACTCTTGCTCTTTATCATTGCTGAGAAGGAAACCAATGCAAAAATAGAGGATAAGAAAGTGACTGAGCGGAGAATGATCCGATGCCAGGAAAGCGTTGCCACCTTAGAAAAAAGGCGATCATACTTCAATCCCAGCTCTATTTCTGTCAACTGGAAGGCTTCTTCTGCTTTCATTTCAGAAAACAAATCATAGGCGATTCCTTGATCGCGTTCGACGAGATCAAGATTTTGGAACAACATGTTGGACGTTTTGAACAAAATATGAGCACCAAGAAGATAACTGGTCTGATCTGAACTGTCGCCGACAAACATCATATCTTCAAGCTTTAAGCAAGTTCGTTTTGCACGAGGTTGCACTGAAATATTATTGGATGCCTTGCTTCTTTTAAGAACCCAAATCCTTTCACCATACTTTATCATTCCTGAAATAAAGATGGGAATGGCTACCAACACGAATGCATTTTCTCTCAACCTGAACAAGACATAACCAACCACTCCAACTCGGGTTACTAGCTGAAGAATGTGATTTATCAATAATTTGTCGACTTGATCCATTGAATAAGAAGTAATAGTTGCAGGGCCACCAAGGTGAACAAGAAGGATTGGTGCCCAAAACACAGGAATCAAGTTCAGATTTTTGGAGTTGGCTGCGCTGCGAGCAAGGATACCCAATGAAAAGATTGCCACCGAATCTGCGGACAAGTATGCTAGCCAAAGATAATCCCCGATCCCAACAGTATACTTCCGTTGCTGTCCTAAAATGGTGAGGATGATTTGAAGAAGGAGACTAAGTAACATTAATGAGCGAATCTGCCATTCATTCCATAGTTCTTCAACATCTTGAGGCCAAATCTCCAAACCCATCTTCGACGACGCGTCCCTATAATACAGTATAAATAGGCATTCTATCAAGCATATTGTATGCAATTTAATGAAAAATCCACAAGCTCAAAAGTGAAAGAATTCTGCTTACCTTCTCTCTGTTTCGTCCTCTGTTTTTCTTTTGCTTAAACTTTGTTCAAATCACAGTTTATCTGCAAACAACACAAACACAAATCAAAACCTAAACACACTAAGTCAAAATCAGAAATTCAATATAATATCAGAGCTCCTAATCTGATTCTAGTAGGGGCGTAATCTGTGAACAATTTTTTCAAGCAACACAGCAACAAAATCATAGCAGTTCAGCAGCAAAATCATGGTTGGATCATCAAATTCTAGAGGAGACCTAAGATTTCCACAGTTCAATGGTGCAAATTATGATTTTTAGGCAGTGAAGATGGAGACTATACTCATAACATACGATCTATGGGATATAGTAGAAGGATTACCTCAACTTCAACAAAATCCTGAAGCAGAAAGTGACTCTACAGGAGAAGGAAGTGAGGCTGAATCAACTCCAGAAGAGAAGCATGCTGCCACAAGAGAAAACAAAATCAAGAATGCTAAGGCATTGAACATTATTCAAGGAGCACTGTCAGATGATCTATTTTCAAGGATCAGAAATGAAAGAACAGCTAAAGGAGCATGGGAGATTCTGAAGAGAGAATTCAGAGGTGATAAAAAGGTGAGAGCAGTTAAACTACAAGCTGTTAGAGCAACTTTTGAGTACATGAGAATGCTAGATGGTGAGAGTTTAGACAATTATCTAGCTAAATTCTTTGCAATCATAAATGATTTGAAGTCACTTGGTGAAGAAGTCACCGAAACTAGAATTGTACAGAAGTTGTTAATGAGCCTAAGTAGAAGATACAAGTCAATAGTTTCTATAATTGAAGAGACTAGAGATCTTGAGGTACTTAGGGTTGAGGAAGTCATAGCATCTGTTAAGGTGTATGATAAAAGAGAAGATTTGCATGATGAAAGAGATAAGGTTGCTGGAATTGAAAGAGCTTTTAGTAGCTTTAAGGTCAGCAATCATCCAGCAAAATGGCAACAGCGGCATAAAAAGGTTCAAAACTGGAACCAAGGAGAAAATATGCATAACAACCATGGTTTAAGTTGGAATCAAGGAACTGGAACGAATCAAAACATAACAGGATTTTGGAAGCAATAGTCAAGCTAGTGTGAAGCCTCAATGCAACACATGCCAAAAATTTCATTTTGGTGTGTGCAGATTCAAAGGTCAACCCAAGTATATGAAGTGTAATAGATTTGGCCACATTGCAAGGGATTGCAGCAGCAATATGAACAAGTTACAAGCAAATTATGCAAGGAAAGAAGAAACAAACACAGCAGCAATGTTCTATGCATGTCATGCTGCAACATTGCATGACAAAACCACTTGGTTTGTGGATAATGCATGCAGCAATCAAATGACATCAAGGGAGGCCAAATTGATTAATGTTGATAAAATAGTAGCTTGCAAGATTAAAACAGGCTCGGGAGAGCTTGTGCAAGCAACTGGAAAAGGGACGCTAGTTGTAAACACTAAGCATGGGAAGAGGTTTATACATGAAGTGTTGTTAGTCCTAGGGTTAGACGAAAACCTATTGAGCATAGGCCAGATGATGGAGCATGGATATTATATCCTATTTGGAGGTAATCTTGCTGTGATATTTGAGGATGGGAGCTTAACAAATGTGATTGCAAAGGTGGTAATAAGTGGAAATAGATGCTTTCCACTATACCTTGAATTATTGACACCTGCAGCAATGAAAGGTACTGTCAGTGAAGATACATGGATTTGGCACAGGAGATTTGGACACTTAAACCTTGAGAGTTTAAGAAAAATGAAGCAAATAGAGATGGTATGTGGACTACTTGTGGTGACAGAATTGAAAGGTGTGTGTGCAGGTTGTGTTCATGGCAAGCAACATAGAGAAACATTTGCAAAAGAAGGAGCATGGAGAGCAAAATGTCCACTGGAATTGATACACACAGATTTGTGTGGACCAATGCAGTGAGTCAGTTGGGGGGAACAAGTATTTCATCACATTCATTGATGATTTTTCAAGAATGTGCTGGTACTTCCTTAGGAGCAAGGCTGATGCATTCAATGTTTTTAGGAAGTTTAAGGCTTTTGTTGAGCTACAAAGTGGGTATAAAATTAAGAAGCTAAGAAGGGACAAAGGTGGGGAGTACACCTCAACTGAATTCCAAGAGTTTTGTGCAAATAATAGGATGGAGAGGCAGCTAACTATGTCCTATACTCCACAACAAAATGGAGTAGTCGAGAGAAGGAATAGGACAATCTATGAAATGGCAAGATGCATGATGGTTGAGAAGGAAATGCCTACTAAATTTTGGGCAGAAGCCGTGAATGTGTCTGTATATCTTCAAAACAGAAGTTATACATCAGTTGTAGAGAAGAAAACACCATTTGAGGTGTTTACAGGAAGGAAGCCGGGAGTCAAACACCTAAGGGTGTTCGGATGCCTATGCTACACACATATTCCATCAGTTCTGAGACAAAAACTGGATGGAAAGTCAGAAAAGGGAGTGTTTATGGGCTATGGCAGCTGTGAGAAGGGCTATAGAGTGTATATTCTTCATACAAATAAGATTGTGTTGTCCATGGATGTTGTCTTTGATGAAGATAAGTCCTGGAATTGAAAGATTAACCAAGTGGAATCTATTTCCACATATATTTCATTTGCAGGTAATGAAGAAACAAATGAAGATCATGCAGAACAGCAAATTGAAGTCCAACATGATGCTGGTGAAAGTTCTCATTCAGTACCTCCAGTTACTGAATTAATTGAGAATTTTGATGGCAGCAGGGATCAAATGTCATCCACTCCAGTAAAACTAAGGAGTTTGGAAGATATATATGCAATGTAATATGTGCATAATAGAGCCAGAAAACTATCAAGAAGCAATAAAAAATAGAGCTTGGCAAAAATCTATGAATGCTGAGTTAGAAATGATAGACAAGAATGAGACTTGGGAATTGGTGAACCGGCTAGTAGGCAAGCCAGTTATTGGAGTCAAATGGGTTTACAAAACCAAGCTCAATTTGGATGGGACCATTCAAAAACACAAAGGCATTACCTAAGGAAAGATTCAATCAATTAAGATTGAAACTAGGTGTTAAACCAGTAAGTAGCTTAGGAGAGGCTGTTGACAACTAAGCTACTCATTGGTTTACATTCTACAGGCAGGAGATAGTTGAAGCTCTATTATGACAGAGGAGAAGAAGAGGAATGAATTGTTGTGACAGCAAAAAGAAGCAGAAGCTTGTAACAATTGACAGTTGTAACAATTGACAGTTGTAACTCTAGGTAGTTACAAGTTAGTTAGCATGTTGTTAATTCAGTTAAACACACACAAAAAGCATGTAAAGTAGTCTGCCTATAATGCAGTATAAATAGGCATTCTATCAAGCACATTGTATGCAATTTAATGAAAAATCCACAAGCTCAAAAGTGAAAGAATTTTGCTTACCTTCTCTCTGTTTCGTCCTCTGTTTTTCTTTTGCTTAAACTTTGTTCAAATCACAGTTTATCTGCAAACAACACAAACACAAATCAAAGCCTAAACACACTAAGTCAAAATCAGAAATTCAACATGGTATCAGAGCTCCTAATCTGATTCTAGTAGGGGCGTAATCTGTGAACAATTTTTTCAAGCAACACAACAGCAAAATCATAGCAGTTCAGCAGCAAAATCATGGTTGGATCATCAAATTCTAGAGGAGACCTAAGAACTCCACAGTGAACTTTAACTGGTTTAGACTTTGCATTGACTCGTGAGAATGGTATGAATTTTACAACAACGTTAATTACCATTAATTACTTTCCATGATCATTTTATTGTCGTCCCATTTACCTTTATTACTCCTACCATCAATTTGTAATCAACATACTTCAGGATCTCATATCTATGAAATCTAAATTCAAAGTTTTCTAATACTTTTTCATTGCTACCACCACAAGGTCAAAGACCTTACGTCTACAGAACAATATAAAATAGTTGCTACAAAACAATATAAAACAGCATCACCTTTATATCCACCTCAGGTAAAATACACAGAACTTGAAGCCCCCACGTTTGTTGAAGTACTAAATGTCTGCTGACCACGCTTCTGTGTATCTAGCTTTAGCTGCCTTCCCAATCCTGCTGCGACAAATTTATGTTTTATATATAGATATAGTGATTTATATATGAAGATTGATGGAAATGAAATTTCCTGCCAGTAACCAAAATGTTAAACGTTTTTATACTGCTTAGAAGGAATAGAATAAATAATTTACTCTCATCACAAGCTATATACAGCTTTATGAAAGATTTAGTGTACACATGCATTAAAGGTGAATATATAGAATAAATTAATTTCTCCATTCACAAGCTAAACCTTGAGGACTTGGTTCCCTGGCTTTAATTTTCTGTTTTCCTCTTTTGATTGCTAGACTTCTGTACCTTTCTACTTTTGGCAACGATCTCTTGCTGGACTTTATATCAATATATCCCCTTGATTATCATAAAACAAAAACATCATAAAACCTTATGAAAAGCTTCTGACATGGATAAAAACAAAATGAGTTCAAACTTACAATTAAAAAAATTGTAAAGAGAGGTTAAAAATGTCTATAATTCTCTTATTTTTTTGCTATTTTCCAATCAGGCAACCAAAGGTTATTTCAAAAGAGAAATGGTAATTTACTATGCTCTTACAATTTATAACATTCACACACGTCGATCTAGATATTCATTCCTAGAAATATTTCTGTGATAAACATTCACGTGTCCTTTATTTGAAGGTTAATTTTCAGGTTTTCTAACTCAAGTCTCATCATCACTCACAAATATTCTTTCAGACAAGAGCATCAATTACTTTCCTTACTTGTAAGCTAAAGACAAATTCTACTTCAAAGGAAAGATCGATTGAAGAAGACTCTTGTAGTCTATCGGCCCGATTTTTTATATGGTAAAACTAGGAAGGCCTCGTCTGTATTTGAGGGAATAAGAGCTAGCTATGGGTTGGGTTAAAAAAATCCTTTCCCACCAGATTTGGATGAGGCTAATGAAAAAAAAAGTCTTTAAAAACACTTTTTAGATCAAGAAACGAATGGGACAAAGGTAAGATACTATGCAGTTAGGTTTTACCAAAACCTAAATAATATAAATTGGATTTTACATTAATCTTTTACACACACGCACACATAAAGGTCTCAGTACTAATAAAGAACAAGTACGAGATGCTATAAACCATATACCACTATTTTAACATCCTAAAGTGCAACAAAAAATCCCTAAATGTTGTGAACATTTTATTAAGCCAAAACTCAAAATTTTCTTAATTATGTCAATCAATAACAATTTATAGAGATGCCATAGACTAATTAGTATCAACTCATGCACGAGCACACACACATATACACACACAATAAAATAAGGATTGAAGCATTTAACAAAAAACAATTATGTGTAAAAAATGTGTATGAGTTGAAGATTAGCAATTTGTAGTAGTGGATTAGGAAGAAGAAATAGATGGACAAGCAAAGAATAAGCAAACAACATGTGGCTTCCTATTATAGAAACTAGAGAATTTTATCCCACATACAAAATAACACCAATTATAAGAGCGAGAAAAGAACAAGATGTGGGTCTCATAAATTCTATAAAATATTTCTGAAGTTACAATTCATGTTCTTCAGATCTATCCGAACTTGCCCAAAGCTCACCAAATGCCCTAGGAACATGATTTCAGAATAAGCAAACTTGCACTTTTCTTTAGTGTTTATAAAATAGTCTATATATTAAATAAATAGATAAGAAACAATTTTATTGTTTAAGAGGTTTTAGCCTAATAGTGGTCTCAAAAAATATGCGTTTAAATTATACATATATACTGGTATGAAATGATGTTATTTCTTTATATAAAAATACTAGTTTAATCCTACAATAAATATAATATGGATAGTTAATATTTTAAGAATATTAATTTTAACATCCAAAAATCTTTACCTACTACATGAACAATAAAATAAGAGATGTGTTTTTTTTTCTCCTTCTCAAATTCATGCAATAATTATCTTATAGTGGAGATATAAATATGATATTTGCAAAGAGATTAAGATATTGTTTGACATTGCATTTTAAAATAAATTCAAAAAAACATATTATTTAATGTGTTCATACAAACATCCAAAAAAATCGGTGTTTGCGTTCAACAACCCCATTTTGTTGGGGTGTATAAGCACAAGTGTGGTGAAAAATGGTACCATGGCTATCAAAAAAGGAACGCATTGAAAGAAATTCGCCACCGTTATCGGCACAGAGGATTTTAATGTCACGATGAAACTGTGTTTTGACCCAAGAAAAAAAAAAGATTTTAATAAAAGTTGGGTGTCAGATTTGAAACGCATAAGATGAACCCAAGTGAAGCGGGTGTAATCATCGACAATAGTTAAAAAATACCGTGCCCCATAATGTGTAAGAGTTTTTGTGTGGTCCCCATATATCACAATGTATTAGGTCAAAAGGTGCGGTAGATTTTATTGAACTAAGAGGAAAAGGCAAGCGTGTTTGCTTTGCAAGGTGACACACATCACAAACATGCGTAGAATCAATCATAATATGAGGAATTGTTTTGGATAAAAATTGGAGAGGTGCATGGGAGGGGTGTCCAAGTCTTTGATGCCATAGGTTCGAGGTACGGTGAATGTGACCAGCTAGGTGTGAATTTTGTTGTGGTGTGAGGTAGTAGAGCCCATCAAAATGCTTGCCCAGGCCAATCATCCTCTTCGTTTCCATGTCCTGCACAATGCAAAAATCCGGGAAAAAGATTACAATACATTTCAATGCTCGAGTTAATTTACTCACGGATAATAAGTTTACACGATCTCACCTAAAAGCTTAAGCTTATAGGTGAGGCTCCAGAATGTGATTATATTATACTCTAACACACCCCCTCAAGTGAAAGCCTTTTGAGCTTGAAACTTGCACAGACCCACATTATCTTGTGCTTGATTTTTTTATCAAATAGAATGGGGGTGGTAAGATTCGAACTCGTGACCATTGAGTCAATAAGGCTCTGATACCATGAGAAAATCTGAATTGTTGTATTGAAAATTGAATGAATTATACATACAGAATGCTATCTTTTATACAAGAGAAGAGTATCTATACTAGGCAAGTTATCTATTACATCAATTACATATTCATTTGCCATAATTCATCTTGTAACCGTTGGGCATTGATTGCAGATCAATTTGTAACCGATAGATAATCTGCTTGATTGCAGATTATATTGTTTCCTTTTACACTAAGCAATAGATGTGATTTCAACTCAAAACCTTTTTTGTCTTTAAAATCATTAGGGTCTACATAAATTTTTTTACTCTTCAACTTTTTTCGATGTAACTTATATCGGAATCTTGTTATTTTTTTAATTTAGGATCGAGGATTAGTAGATTTACAAAAAAAAAACATGACAATTAAAAGTTTTTTTAAATCAATTTTTCATGCACTCATAGTCTATTTTAATCAAGTTAATATTTTATATTAAAAGAATAATTTCTAATAAAATTCTCTAACCCTAAAATAAGTCAATCACTTTTTTAATTTAATCTCAAATATACTATTAACCATATTTTTTTAAAACAAATTTATAAGCATGACGACCATATAGTCAAATATAGTCTCAAGATGTTAGGCTTAGTTGTTAAAACTGTGAAGACCTATTCCATAAAATAGAATTTTTTTGACTGAATTCATTTCGCGATTATCGTTACTATATGCTAAAGGTGAGAAAAAAAATCAGAATATTTGAAATATTCATGAAAGCCGACATCTCAAAAGTGTTGGTCAAGAATCTATTTGTCCTAATTTATCAAAAGTCCTTTTTGTAGTATTATTCTTATTTTCATTTTCCCAATAAAATGGAAAATCGTATGAACTTAATTCAAGTGTTGAATCTCTAAAATTTTCTCGATAACTTATCTAATAATCAACATAAAAAAATAATATTGTATGACGACCTGTAATTTTCTCCTGTGTTATTCATAAAACATGGCATGAAAACGATGAAGAGGAATTGCATGGAGCCAAAAAGGCATAATATAATCACAAGTACATGAGAAAGTCCCGTCCTAATTAAAGCACCAAAGATAATAGTGCTAATCCAAATAAATAACTATAGTGAGTAGCTCTATACCTCACACACAGAGACAGTTTCGAGAAAATCATCAAACCTTTTTTTCCGCGTCTTCTTCAGTGTTAAGGAACCATCTCACCTAAAAGCTCAAGCTTCTAGGTGAGGCTCTGTAATATGATTTATATTATCCTATAACACACACCCTCAAGTGAAAGCCCTTTAGGCTTGAAACTTGCACAGACCCACATCACCTTGTGCTTGATTTTTATCAAATAGAATGGGGGTGGTGAGATTCGAACTCGTGACCGTTGGGTCAACAAGGCTCTGATACCAAGTTAAGGAACCATCTCACCTAAAAGCTCAAGCTTCTAGGTGAGGCTCCATAATATGATTTATATTATCCTCTAACATTCAGCAACGTTCCTCAATCAATCAGCATGTCAGATTCCACGTGATCCATGTCAATCAGACTAGCAAGCATCTCATGCCTGCTTAACGCATCCACAACCTGATGGTGTTGTCTCGACTTGTGTTCCCACACAAAATCATACTCGGCCAGGAATTCTTGCCACGTAGCCTACCATTGTGACAATTTCTTATGAGTCTTGAAAATGTATTAGCCAAATTATCTATCTTAACCACAAATTTTGGCCCCAACAGATACACCCTCCACACGCCAAGACAATGCACTACGGCTAACATTTCTTTCTCATGCGTGGAGTACATCTATTTTGCCTTACTTAGCTTTCGACTCTCGAAAGCCACTAGATGACCCTCTTGCACTAGAGCACCCCCAACTGCCTTGTTTGAAGCATCAATGTGTATCTCGAAGGATTTCTCAAAATTTGGCAGTTTAAGAACTGAAGCGGATGTCACAACCCTCTTCAGCAAGTCGAAAGCAAGTCAGCATTCACTAGACCAATCCCTATGTCAAATTTTCTTTAACAAATCAAACAAATGGGATGTCTACTTGCTGTAACCCTCTATGAACCAATGATAGTAATTTGCTAAGCCCAAAAATTATCTCAACTTAGTTATCGTCGACAGAGTAGTCCAATCCAATATGGTTTGGACCTTCTTCAGATCCATCTGAACCTACTCGAAGCACTTTTCCTTAGTGTTTATAAAATAGTCTGTATAATAAATAAATAAATAGATAAAAAAAACAATTTTAATGTTTAAGAGGTTTTAGCCTAATACTGGTCTAAAAATATATGCGTTTAAATTATATATATATATATATATATATATATACTGGTATGAAATGATGTTATTTCTTTTATATAAAAATACTAGTTTAATCCTATAATAAATATAATATGGATAGTTAATATTTTAAAAATAATAATTTTAACATCTAAAAATTTGTTTGCTTTACCTACTACATAAACAATACAATAAGAGGTGTTTTTTTTCTCCCTCTCAAATTCATGCAATAATTATCTTATAGTGAAGATGTAAATATGATATTTGCAAAGATATTAAGACCTTGTTTGACATTGCATTTCAAAATAAATTCAAAAAATCATATTATTTAGCGTGTTCATACAAACATCTAAAAAAAATAAGTGTTTGCATGCACTTCAATATTTAATTAAATTCTTGAGAATTTAACAATATTTAAATAATTCATAAACTTAATTTATGAGAATTAATGGTATAAAATTCTGATTTAAATATTAAAACTACAAATAGTCTAATATTTAAATATACAAAAAACTTTTCTAGAATTACTTTAGATTTTAACCCATTTTTAATTGCAAAATTTATTTTCATGATGTACAGATCATGGAAAACTCATCTTATCTTCCATGATACGTGAATCCTGTTAGGACATCTACATGTAATTATCTTTTAAATTTTATTTTGGGTACAAGAGCCATAATAAAATTTAAAAAAGTCATATTTATTTACTTGAATAAATTTTACCCATCCAAATTTTTAAATCACATCAAATTGAATAATGCATTTTATCTTAAGTAGGATGTGTTAAGGATGATAATATCTTCCATAACCATAACTAATATCTTATCCTTGAATCTTGGATAAGATCAATACTGGATGAGTTTTTCTAGTGATCCTCAAAAGAAACCTTTTTTTTTTTCGAGCTTTAGACTCGTGTCTACGCAATACATGTGATTTAAACTCAAAACCTTTTTTGGCTTTAAAATAATTAGGGTCTATATAACTTTTTTAACTCTTCAACTTTTTTCGATGTAGCTTATATCGGAATCTTCTTGTTTTTTTAATTTAGGATTAAGGATTAGTAGATTTACAAAAAAAAAAAATGACAATTAAAAGTTTTTTTAAAACAATTTTTCATGCACTCATAGTCTATTTTAATCAAGTTAAGATTTTATATTAAAAGAATAATTTCTAATAAAATTCTCTAACCCTAAAATGAGTCAATCACATTTTTAATTTAATCTCAAATATACTATTAACCATATTTTTTGAAACAAATTTATAAGCATGACGACCATATAGTCAAATATAGTCTCAAGATGTTAGGCTTAGTTGTTAAAACTGTGAAGACCTATTCCATAAAATAGAATTTTTTTGACTGAATTCATTTCGCGATTATCGTTACTATATGGTAAAGGTGAGAGAAAAAAATCAGAATATTTGAAATATTCATGAAAGCCGACATCTCAAAAGTGTTGGTCAAGAGTCTATTTGTCCTAATTTATCAAAAGTCCTTTTTGTAGTATTATTCTTATTTTCATTTTCCCAATAAAATGGAAAATCGTATGAGCTTAATTCAAGTGTTGAATCTCTAAAATTTTCTCGATAACTCATCTAATAATCAACATAAAAAAATAATATTGTATGACGACTTGTAATTTTCTCCTGTGTTATTAATAAAACATGGCATGAAAACGATGAAGAGGAATTGCATGGAGCCAAAAAGGCATAATATAATCACAAGTACATGAGAAATGTTAGGATTGTGTAATTGAAGAAGAATGATAAGAGAGAAAACAGAGGAGAGAGAACAGAGGAGAGGGAGAGAAGAGAA
The DNA here is from genome assembly GCA_025169955.1 of Salix arbutifolia. Taxonomy (NCBI): domain Eukaryota; kingdom Viridiplantae; phylum Streptophyta; class Magnoliopsida; order Malpighiales; family Salicaceae; genus Salix; species Salix arbutifolia. The sequence continues at coordinate 692,615 of CM045907.1, forward strand.
TTTGAATTTTATTGTAATTATCACACTCCTTGTGTGTTACAACAACCACTCATATTTATACTCTAACATCCCCCCTCAATCTCATGCTTTGATAAACCAAGCATGAGATTGCAGCAATGAAAACAAAACACATGAGTAATGAAGAAAGAAAGAAAGAAAATGCTCAAATAGAAAAGAAGATAGAAGAGAGAGAGAGAGAAGACATTTCATATGTCTATGTCTTGATTGACATTTCATTTGTCTACTTCAGTTTTTCATCATTGAGAAGAGAGGGATGAGAAGAAAGAAATGGGAGGTAAGAGAGGTGATAGAATGAGTTTGAATTTCATTTATCTACTTCAGTTTTTCTGAAGGATTTCATTTGGCTTCTTCAGTTTTTCTGAAGTTTTTCATTTGCCGATGAATTTCTTAATCTGTGTAAGAATTCATTTTCTTCTTCATTGGATTAAGTTTTTTTTTCTTAATCTCTTTTTTTTTTTGATTTTTTTTTCAAAACGGTAGAAAGTTACACACAAAATGGCAGAGTAATACACTGCACACTAAACACAAAACACAAACGACACCAGCACACACAAAATCTCAACCGCCTCGGCCTCTTCTCTTTTCTGCCAAATCATTTGTATCCTTCCCCTTTTTTTTTTTTTTTCAGCTCCGCCTTGCACGACTTCAGCTGTCACCACGAAGAATCCAACAGCCTGACCATGAACAACACCGAATGACAACCCAGCTTTCTCTCACAGAGCGACACATACAATTTTTTTTTTTTTTTTTTGGAAAGAGTTGAAAGAGGCAAAACTGAAGATGTCATCTCGCAGCCAAAGAGCATGCGATGCTTTGTAATCTAATCACCGCTGAAGGTCTGAGTGAAGAAATCACGACAGTAGCCCCAAGAGCAGATGAGATCTTTGACTGATGCTTTGAGAAGCAGCAATTATGATGCTAATCCAATGCTTCATTCTTCTGAAATTTCAATTAATGCTCAGTTTATTCTAGCAGTTGCGGCCTCTTCTGTTTCCGGTGATCGAGAGCTTGATCTGTGCAATAATCTGACTCCATCAACGACGGAGAAGGATGATTCACTGGTGACTGTG